>CM076686.1:6480814-6933314 GCA_038501925.1 Xenopus petersii | reverse complement strand
ATTAAATAATAAATTAAATAATAAATAAAATAAATTACATAACAATAAATAAACCCAACAGGCTGGTTTTGCTTCCAATAAGGAATAATTATATCTTAGTTTGAATCAAGTACAAGCTACTGTTTTATTATAACAGAGAAAAAGGGAATTGATTTTAAAAAGTTGGATTGTTTGGATAAAATGAAGTTGCCTTTCCATAATTCGGAGCTTTCTGCACATACATAAGGGGGAGGAGTTTGTATAAAGCATTTATTTGCAATGGGAGAGAGAGTGGGAATAAAGTGATTCCAGGAAAGGACTTAGATAGAAAGATAGATGATAGATAGATAGATAGATAGATAGATAGATAGATAGATAGATAGATAGATTATAGATAGATAGATAATAGATAGATAGATAGATAGATAGATAATAGATAGATAGATAATAGATAGATAGATGATAGATAGAGAGAGAGAGAGAGAGAGAGAGAGAGATATGATAGATCGATGATAGATAATAGATAGATGAATAGATAGATAGATAGATAGATGATAGATAGATATTCAATAATTTAAAAAAAACTTACATTTAAATTAAATAATAAATAAAATAAATTAAATAACAATAAATAAAAAGTTGGATTGTTTGGATAAAATGAAGTTGCCTTTCCATAATTCTGAGCTTTCTGCACATACATAAGGGGGAGGAGTTTGTATAAAGCATTCATTTGCAATGGGAGAGAGAGTGGGAATAAATTGATTCCAGGAAAGTACTTAGATAGAAAGATATACGATAGATTGATGATAGATAGATAGATAGATAGATAGATAGATAGATGATAGTTAGATAGATGATAGATAGATAGATAGATAGATAGATAAATAGATAGATAGATAGATAGATAGATAGATAGATAAATAGATAGATAGATAATAGATAGATAGATAGATAGATAGATGATAGATAGATAGATAGATAGATAGATAGATGATAGATAGATAGATAGATAGATGATAGATAGATAGATAATAGATAGATAGATAGATAGATAGATAGATAATAGATAGATAGATAGATGATAGATAGATAATAGATAGATAGATAGATGATAGATAGATAATAGATAGGTAGATCTATCTATATATATATATATATATATATATATATATATATATATATATATCTATCTATCTATCTATCTATCTATCTATCTATATATATATATATGTAGCATCAGCTGTGTTGCTGTGGCTCACTGTTATACAAAAATGTATTCTTTTTCCATAATAATAATGGCAAAACAATATAAGTCACAGACATTTAACAATTGATTTGTCTTCAGTCTATACTCCAGCTGACAAGGAATAGTTTGTGTACTGGATTTTATACAAGTGAAAAGGAACTGACATATTGATTGGCTAAGCTTTTAGTGACAGATCTTAATAAAACAGAAAGTAGAATTCAATTGTTGTCTCTGAAGAATGTCCCTTTCAGAAGCCCTTGACTGGGGCACTGCCAAGAAACAGTCTCATAAAGTGCCCAGCAAATGATCGCTGCCCCTAACTGTGTTCAACACCTTTTTACCCGACCGCTGAGCAGCACCACCCCAAAGACAAGAACTATGAGATCCAGGTTGGGATTTTGAACAGTCCATAGCTTTATCATGAAAAACAGTAAAAATGGTAGGTTAAATTTCCCATTTTAACTGAACAATAAACACCCCTGTCGGAATTCCTGGCCATACCAAATGGATGGGCTACCTACTATGCCAGCCCCCTTCTACAGCTACATGAGGTGGGCAAGTAAAGAGAGGCTACCAAACAGAATATGTCTGTCCTAGGAGACCACTAACCAGCATCAGAACCCTTGTGCTTTTTACTTAGAGGATATAACCCCAACCTCTGGCAAGCACTCCTACTGGCAAGATGTGACAATACTACAGAAGGGCGAGAAGGAGGGAGGGCAGGATTCTTCCCACCAGGACCTGATCTTGAGAAAAAAAGAAGAATTGCTTATGGTCATATTTCTGTTATAACCATGGACAGGACCTCCACTGAAATTCTCCTGACTTCTGTCTAATTCCTTCCAGTAACAGTTCCCTTATACCCATGATCCAGACCTCCACCAACTCCTCCTGACTTCCAACTGACTCCTTCTATTCACAAGTTCAAATATCTAATAGCCATTGCCTGGACCTCCGTCCTCCGTCTCCTCCTGACTTCCACCTGACTCCTTCCATTCACAACTATCTAATAGCTATTACCTGGACCTCCGTCCATCTCCTCCTGACTTCCACCTGACTCCTTCCATCCAAAACTAATAGCCATTGCCTGGACCTCCCGCCATCTCCTCCTGAATTCCACATGACTCCTTCATTCGCAACTATCTAATAGCCATTGCCTGGAAACAACCAATATCTATGTTTTCACACAGATAGATGACCCTGTTCTTTTTACCTTCTTCCTTCATTTTCCTTCGAAAGCGCACTTAGTCTTGTCTTTGTAGTACAGTAAGAGCTATATTGCCACTATCTTTGCAGTTGGTAAGGAAAAGGTCCCTGCTGTAGATAGGACCAGGACCACCTAAAAGGTTCAATCATTGATATTCAGGACAGAATAAATAGACTGTATGGAAATGTTTTGCATCCGCTATGTCAAATGTTTATTCAGAAGTCTGATCTTCTTGGTCTGTAACAATGAGATCAGATCAATTTGAAGGGGTCAACAACTTTGTCAATGCTGTTTTCCAGGTGCTTGAGGACCCTATAGAGTTTATTGAGGGAAGTCATGAACTTGCTGCATTCGAAAACATTGACGAGGAACAAAAGCTCATTGGATACTTCAAAAATGAAGACTCTGAACGTAAGTGCAAATAGCATCCTAGTCAATAAAAACACTACTCCAGGATCCAATTGTCACTTGTAAGCACATTGTTGTTTAGGTAGTTGCCCCCTTTTTTTAAATGGAAGAAAACCTGCATTATACTATAATTTGTTGGTCTTTTGTCAAACCTTCCTCTGTTCTAATGTCATTCACTGACCTGGCATATCAGAGACCCTATACTATTTGAACATATAGTTAAGTATGCTATTTTATATAGAGTTAGAAGACTAGGTAATTAGCATGGCATAAACCCAACCAGGACTGGGATATACTTCACTAAGGTTTAGTTAGGTTTCCTCTGAGAAAGTAACTGGGCTCACTAACCTAGTTATAACCCAGTGTAGTTCATTGGATTTCTAGTTGTTAGTGGACTACACCACCCAGTACATTTGAACTCTTGATGAAAGTCAAGTAGGCCAGGGACAGAACACTCTGAATGAGTTCTATGGCCAATAGCAACTAGCTTCCAGGACAATATTATGGTTGGCCCAATAGCTCAGCATTCAAATGAGCTCACCACATCTCCTCAATTGAAAACCTGGCCAAACACTTTGGGGCAGATTTATTAAAGTTCAAGTTCAATATTTGAATATTCAAGTTTTTTTGCGGGGTGAAAACTCACATTTTCGGGTTAAAAAAAAACTTGAATGACCTCCATACTCGAGTGGTTTCTTACATAAGAAAAAACT
Source organism: Xenopus petersii (assembly GCA_038501925.1). Classification (NCBI taxonomy): domain Eukaryota; kingdom Metazoa; phylum Chordata; class Amphibia; order Anura; family Pipidae; genus Xenopus; species Xenopus petersii. Next base: position 6,929,761 of record CM076686.1, on the reverse strand, counting down.
CAAAAGGCAAAAACCTGATTTTGCGAGAGTCTTGCAACCCTCGATTTGATCGAGTTTTCAGCAGAAAAAGAACTCAGATCGATCAAATTGAGTTCTCAATTTGAGTTTTCAGCTAAACCCCTCTGAAAAAAACGTGAACATCTGGCAGGCTGTTAACCTCTTCAAATGGCTCCATGGACCTCTGCCATTGACTTCTACAGAACCTCAACAGGTTTTAGGTGGTGTCGTTTTGGATTTGAGCTACTTCCAGGGTCAAGGCATACCGTAATAATTCTCAAATAGTTTCAATCGATTTGAGTTCTTTTTTTAATCGGAAAATCTGAATTCTGACCAAAAAATACAATACTCGAATTTTGTGGAAACACCAACTGAAATCTTAATAAATCTGCCTGAAGTCAATGGCAAAGGTCCGTGGAATCATTTGACGAGGTTAACAGCCTGCTTGATGTTTGAGTCTTTTTCGGAGGGTTTTGGCCGAAAACTTGAATCGAGAACTCGATTAGATCGATTCTATTTTTTTTTTCTGCCAGGGGGGGACTCAAACTCTTTTTCTGCTGAGAACTCAATTAGATCGAGTTTTTGGGTTTGCGGGACTCTATTGAGTTTTTGGTTTGCGGGACTCGAACTTGCAGAATCTGGTTTTTCCAATCGAGTTTTTTTTTTAAGTAACCCTATTCGAGATTCAAAGTAATTCAAGTTCATTTGAGGTTAAAAAAACAACTGTAACATTCGACCTTTGATAAATCAGCCCCTTAAGACATCTCTCTGCCACCACCCCATCCAACTCCACTAGTGAAAACTGCCAACCCATAATCTGTCCCAAACTGACACCATTCTCACCACTACAGAGTTGCACCAAAGCCCTGTCTTGTTTATGTTCACCAGTAGGGTGGAGGAGGGGATAGCAGGCCCCTAGATTGTGTGAGAAAGTTGAGAGGAACTGGACAAGCTACAAATGGGTTTCTAGAAGAACAGGCAACATAGGGCAAACTGTTAAGACACCAAACACATGATCTTGAGCAATTGTGTCATACCTCTCCTTTCCATCTTGCATGATACACCTGGACTTTATAACAACATGAGGGGGGCCTTCAAAAAAAATATCATGCATATCGCTTCATCTAGTCTTGCTCAACAAGCTTATGCCAGCTTATGCACCGCCAAATGTTTCAGCTAATTGTTAAAAAACAAGGCCACATTGTGACATTCACAGATATGTAGCTCGAAGATTCCACGCCGAGGAGGGGGAATTCATATGTAACACAAATAGCAAATACTTTGAAAATGAATTATTTTATTTTCATTATGCAGTAGAACTCCCATCTTAGGGGACCAGAAAAAAATGGCGTAAAATCCAGGAAAATATATTATGCACAATACAGTAGAACCCCCATTTTACATTTTCAGGAGACCAGGAAAAAATTATGTAAAAACCAGGAAAATGTAAAATCAGGGAAATGTGTGAAAGTAACTTTTTTCTTAAAGTATATATGCACAATATTTAGCGTGTTAAAAACAAGGGTTAAACATTGTAGTGTTAATGTTACACTATGGGGGGCATGTGCAAGACTCTCTGTCAGTCACATACATACACAACCTAAAGCAATAAGTGATTGGTGCAGGACTGGGTGCTTAAAATCGAGGTTTCACTGTATATAGGTGGGACCTCAAAACAACAATGTAAAATGAGGGAAAACTTAAAATCGGGGGATGTAAAATAGGGGTTCTACTGTATATGGAATTAATACTGGTTCTGAGAGAACTGGGTATCGCAGTGACCCTTACCCGGTGGCCATGTTGTTTACACAGTATCCTAATACCCTTATTATGAATTATTATGAAAATAAAAAAAAAACACTCGGCGAAATAATCAAAAACTACCCAATGTAGATAAATAGAAAACTAATTATAGATGCAAAAAAATTCACCAATGAGAATGCTCCAGACCAAAAAAATTATACATGCAAAACAATCCACCAATGAGAATTCCGATGACTAAAATCTGAATTATTGATGCAGGAGAATTCACCAATAAATGTCCCACCTTCCAAAAGCTTAATTCCAGATGCAAAAGAAGTCACCAATGAGAATGCTGCTTGCCAGCACTACCATCTTGCTGTTATCTGACATAGGGAGATTATTGAGTCATTCTGATGATATGATCCCATAAACACACACAGGTTTTTAAAGTTATTCTGTGATAGAAATATCTGTGTTTAAAGCTTCCAGCTCCAGTTGCAAGAACAAAGAACAAGGAGCCAGATCAGATGGATTCTCATTGGAGGATTCTTTTGCATTTTTAATGATGTCAGTGACCCTGAAGTGCCATAGGACAATAATCTAATTTTAGTTATTTTAGAGGTGGTTGAAACCAAGACTAAACTCACTTTCTGTAAAACAACAAATGTCATGGAATTTATTAAAAGATCCAAATTCAAAAAGCACAAATTAAATAAATTCGGATACCACTAAAACCTTTGCAGTGTGAGTTTTTGGTCAATTCCTAATGGAAAAAAAAAACATAAAAATGGTCCAATGCCGCTCCGATCGACAATATTTAACTGGCAAATTTGTTTTGACAGGTATTGGATCCATTAACTGGAAACCCGTTATCCAGAAAACTCCAGGAAGGCCAGCTCCCATAGACTTAATTTTATCAAACTTATCAAAAAATGTAAAAATAATCTCCTTTTTCTTTGTTATAATAAAACAGTACCTTGTACTTGATCCTAATGAGGATATAATTAATCCTTATTGGAGGTAAAACAAGTCTGTTGAGTTTATTTAGGGGGGTTATTTATCAAAGTTTTGTGAGGTTTTTTTTATACCTCGAATGAACTCTTAATGAACAATTAAAAGATTTTTTTGAATTAAGAAAAAACTGGAAAAGAAACAACTGAAATCAGTGAATTTGAGGTGAACAATATGAAAACTCGTACTAATTGAGGTTTCCGCGGGAAAAAATTTGAAGAGCTCGAATTAATCAAGTTTTCACGCGAAATCCACCAAAAACAACTCGAACATAATAAAGGCTATTCACATCTTCCAATGGTTCAAGGGACCTCTGCCATTGACTTCTACATGACCTCGACAGGTTTTAGCTGGAGTATTTTCAGAGTTTGAGCTTATACTTTGGGGTATAAGAAATCTTTAAAAATGTGAGTTTTTTTAACCCTGAAATATTCAAGTTATTTTTTTAACCCACATATTTGAGTTTTGACTGAAAAATACCCTCGAAAACTTTAATATTTCAGTTTAAATACCACTCGAACTCAAATCTGCCCCTACATGTTTAAATGATTTTCTAGTAGACTTAAGGTACGGAGATCCAAATTACAGAAAGATCCATTATCCAAAAAACTCCAGGTCCCGAGCATTCTGGATAACGGGCCCCGTACCATTTCCATGGTTTTTACACTTAGGAGGTTATTTATCAAAGGTCAAATCTTGAATTTATGTGAATTTTTTTTACTCTAATAAATTTGAATATACTCACAACTGGGAAAGGAGGTTATTTAAGAAATTATTCGATGGAATAGTCCCGAAAATTTTAACCGAATTTGAATCGAGTTTTCCCTCCAAAAAAAACCTTGAATCACAGGAAAGTAATTAACATATTCAAATGCTTCAACAGACCTCTGCCATTGACTTGTACATGAACTCGGCAGGTTTAAGGGTAAGGGCGCACGTTAAGATTCGGGGAGATCTAAATCACCGGCGGGATGGCACTCTGAGCGATTCATTTTCCAAAGTCGCCCGAAGTTTCCTCGGGAGGCAGACGGGAAGGCTTTTTGGGGAGATTAGTCCCCTGAAGAAGATGTGATTTGTTGCCGGATGACTTAGGGGCCGATTCACCAAGGGTCGAATATCGAGGGTTAATTAACCCTCGATATTCGACTAGGAATTGAAATCCTTCGACTTCGAATATCAAAGTCGAAGGATTTAGCGCTGAAAATTCGATCGAAGGATTATTCATTCGATCGAACGATTAAATCCTTCGAATCGAACGATTCGAAGGATTTTAATCCAACGATCGAATGAATATCCTTCGATCAAAAAAACTTAGGCAAGCCTATGGGGACCTTCCCCATAGGCTAACATTGACTTCGGTAGCTTTTATCTGCCGAACTAGGGGGTCGAAGTTTTTTTTAAAGAGACAGTACTTCGACTATCGAATGGTCGAATAGTCGAACGATTTTTAGTTCGAATCCTTCGATAGTCGTAGTCGAAGGTCGAAGTAGCCCATTCGATGGTCGAAGTAGCCCAAAAAACACTTCGAAATTCGAAGTTTTTTTACTTCTAATCATTCACTCGAATTTAGTGAATCGGCCCCTAAATCTCTCAGAATCTTAGCGTGAGCCCTTATCATTAGGTGGAGAATATTCAAATTACAACTGTTCCCGTAGTCGAGGTGTGAATCTCACATTTTAATTTACTTTTGAATTGGGGGATTAAAGTTTTGAATTTGTGAGTTTTGACAAAAAATTTTTAAAAACTCGAATTAGAATTCAAATGTACTCTTAATAAATCTGCCCCTTAAAAAGCTTGAATTTTTAGAGCTTTTAAGAAAAATATGAAAACCATGAATGGGCCCCCTAAAGTATGGAGATCCAAACTATGGAAAGACCGCTTATACGGAAAACCTCTGGTCACAAGCATTCTGGATAACAGGTCCCATACCCTTATTATAAGTGTGTGTAAAATTTATAGAAATGTATGTAAAATTAATGTATTCATAGTAGTTTGAATTGAAATCATCTGAATATAGGATGTGCCCGAAATATGGTTCATAAAATATGAAAGACTAGACCTCAATCCATCAAGAACTTAACATCATCATTCCCTTTTCTATTGGCATCACAGATACACATTATAAGATTATGTAGAGCCCAAAGTTATCTACCCGGGGTTGTTATAGTATAATACACACAATATACCCTACATTAACCCACTTTATATGGGAGAGGATGACATCTCCATTTACACGTCCATTTCTAGGAGTGGACATTGACATTAGTTGCTTCCACCATGATGAGGAGCTTTGGTGGCCTTGCTCTTCACTTGCACTTGAGTAATAAACAGATTGGCCTTTGGGTCATGGAAACTGTAATGAAGCCTCCAGGCTCATGGTTATTAACTTGATTTAAAAGGACTCACCTCGGTCTATTGTCTATTGTCACCAGAACCTCTTCAATGGCTTCCCCATCAGTGTAATTGGTGGAGCCATCTTTGTTCCTCCAGCCCATTAAGACTTTGGACAATGAGGCCTCACAATAAATGTTTTATTTAGAGGAAGGCAATCCTTTAAAGAGGCTACACAATGCTCCTGCCCAGAGAGTAGAGAACACCTGTTGAGAAGATGTCTCATCTATCTTTTTCAGATTACAAGGCCTACATAGACGCAGCAGAGGAATTCCACCCCTACATCCCATTCTTTGCTACTTTCGACAGCAAGGTGAGTTGCGACTGGCTGGTGAAAAGTTTATAAACTCTCAGCCCTTGGGAACTGGGTTTAAACTGTTAGTATGATGGTGGGATTGTAAGGAAAGTGGCAGTTTTCTTCTTGTGTGTGTGTGTGTATTTTTAAATGAGCTTTTTGTTGTTGTTGTTTTTCATCTCTGCAGTTAGTGATTGAAACTGAGGCTAGGGTCAGTTGCCATAGCAACCAGGCAGTTGTCTGAATAGCAAGATGACTAACATGACAGATTTAAAGCAAAATCATAACAATAATTATCTACAAGCAAGGAAATGCATTCCTTGAATTAAAGGGGATGACAACCAAAAAAAAAATATAGTTTCCCCCAAATTGTTTAAATTCTAGACAATAAATCTAAATTCTAAGCAACTTTCCAATTTACATTAATCACATTTTAGTTCATTTAAAATGCAATTGCTGTTGAAAGCAGTGTCTGTCTGACTTTTTATATTCTCTGCACTGCTGGTGCTGGGTCCTGCAACAATGTAGCACTAGACAGCTAATTAACATAGTTTTGAGGAGAATTGTATATTTTAAAGGTGCTTAGAAAGACATTCTCTTTCATTAGGGAAATGATCATATTTGGGTTGGCATCCCCTATATATTCCACATGATGGCTTCACTAAGTGCAAAGGAGTGGTTCCTTTGCTGATCTGTCAGACTTACCTTTCTGTACTTCCCATGGCTGGAGATTATCTTTAAAAAATTGTATGCAGAATTAAAAGTCATGGAAATCTACATTTTGAACATTTTTAGCCAAGGCACAGGGTCTAAACAAGGCAGATCTAGATGGATCCACCATCTGCCCAAACTCATGACAACTGTATCCCTTTGTCACCTGAACCCGTCCGACCTACAGTTCCAATGGGTTTAGGTTACTTTAAGTAACTGAGGCTGAAAAAGATGTGTCGTTCAAGTTCAGTCTTTTGACATTTTCTGGTTTAGGTTGCTAAGAAACTGGACCTCAAGATAAACGAAATTGACTACTATGAGCCTTTCCATGATGAGCCGGTCACAATCCCCAACAAGCCCAACAGTGAAGAAGAAATTGTAGACTTCCTGCACTTACACAAGAGGTGAGCGCTCAAACTGGTATCTCCATTCAGACATCACGTAACACGAGCTGCTGTTTAGGGTCTTCAGACGGTTGGGATACCATGGGGCTGAATGATTACGCATGGGGCTGGGACTAGGGTTTTCTATGGAGAGATAATACTTGGCGCTGCTCAGCAGCTGCACTGAGCACTATCACCTGAGCACTGTCATCCTTGTTTCCTGATGAATGTTGGAATTATTAATTCCTGCAGTGAAAATCCTTTCTCTGTGCATGGAAAATTCATAGACCCGTGCCCAACAGCTGCCTACTTATAAATTCAAGCTGTAAGAGGTAGAAATGTGGCATAGTAAGGTGGGTGGGTGGAAGGAAGAGTTCATGCTGAACCTGCCTGTGACCTGCAAACAATGTGTAAAGGTTGGCCCAATCCATGGTTTTGTGCCTGACACACACATTACTAGTCCTTAGTTACATAGTTAAATTGGGTTGATAAAAGACAAAGTCCATCAAGTTCAACCCTTCCAAATGAAAACCCAGCATCCATACACACACCCCTCCCTACTTTATATGCTTTGAGCACATAAAGTTGTCCAAATCCAGTTGTCCAAAATCTTGCTCCCCAATGAGTACTGGAATTATTTATTCTTTCTATGTGCATGGTAAACTCATCATGGAGCAGTATGTGTTGAGCAGCACTTATATTAGTGTTCAACACTATAGGGCCTAACACCCCATCCCACATGAGCTAATACTTGGTGCATCATGGGGGTCCCAAAAACCCTCCTGTACATGATCCACAAATACCCATCCACTCCCCACAAGCCCTGCCTCCATTGGGACATGATGGTCACTCCTCTGTTCCTCTTGGGGGTTCAGCTGCATTGTGCAGTCAAACAAATTGTTAAACCAATCGGTTTACCAAGAGATGATAAATCAGCATTTAGGTCTTGCTGCCTTTCTGAACCAGTTGCCGGGTAGATCTGCTACACTAAAACCAATTTCTAACTTCACTTCAGAAGAGAAATTGGTGGTCACATTCATGCTCCGGGTGCTTCAGCTGTGAACAAGGAAAGTAGATGAGTAGAAGGAACAATTCCAACAGACCACCAGGGTGTAGGATCAATTTAACCATGAACATATGAAAATTCATATACCAACCCGGGAAAGTTGGCACACGATTGTCTTTGTTTGAATCTGAGTGGAAAACAATCATAAAACATTAAAATAAGGGGCAAAATTATCAAGAGTCGAATTGAAAATTTTTATCGTAAAAACTGTCAAATTTCACTACGGGGTTATTCAAATTCGATTTGAGTTTTTTGAAAAAAATTCTAATTTGATTTCCGAGATTTATCATACTCTGGCCCTTTAAGAACACAAATTCGACTATTCACCACCAAAAAACCTGCCGAATTGCTGTTTAAGTCAATGGGAGAGGTCCAGGGATCAATTTTCAGTTGTTTGCAGCCTTCCTGACATTTCGAGCTTTTAAAATCCGAATCAAATTCGATTCAAGTTTTCAGGTCGATCCCATTCATCCGAGTTTAGCAAATTCGATTTTTTTAAGAAATTTAGATCGGCCGAATTTGGAATTTATGGGAGTTTTTAAAAACTCACATGAATTCGAAATTCGACCTCTGATAAATGTGCCTCTGGCCCATGTTATTGTATCCTATATAATAAAGTTCAGGTGTCTCTGCGTCCAGTCCCTGTGTCCGTGGGATTGCGCTACTGCGCATGTGCCCCATGGACCTCTAGCGCCCGTTTAACGGGCTTAATGTCTAGTATATATATATATTTATATCAGTCTATGGTTGATTATGGCATAAACCATATCAAGCGGCTACTTGTGCGGCTCATTTCGCTGCCTTTTTTTCTGTTCTGTGCAACCTGCTGTGCCAACCACTGAGTGCACTGGATGAAAGGATTAAACATTTGGAGGAACACGGGTTAAGCCATTATTTTGAACTTTTAAAGTAGCCTCCGATCTCTCTTTTTTTTGGCTCTAATTGCACGCTGGAGAGCGCTGGAAGATTTATAAAACGGCCCGGCTTTATACGAGGCACAAGTCTTGATTGGCTTAGTTGCCATGGAGTTGTAGAAAAACAATTTAGCTGCCATAGAAACATTCAGTCGAAAAAAACGGGACAATTTTCACCCTTTTTCTTCTCTCTTTTTATTTCTTGTTTTCAAATGCAGCTGCCTTAACCCATCGTTTGCCCGTCATATGATTTAAATCAGAAGCCCCCCAGTAGATCACAAGCTTTAGAGCTGTATTCACCATTTTCACACTCGTTACCTCCCTGGTTTGTTAGCACGCTGTGAAATAGAATTGCTTGATGGTTTGCACGATACAGAACCAGCTTGATTGAAAAATATAGATTGCGTACAAGTAAAAATAACAATAGAAATAGTGTAGAAATAGAAATCAATTACCTGGTTGCCGGGGTCAGTGACCCACTGACTTCAGATAGCGTTTTTAAAGGATAAAGGCAGAAAAATAGGCCAAACCATTGAAAGACCATTTAAAAAATGATAAGTTGAACAGTTACTAAGAAGAAGCAACTTTAGAACATCCTGAAAGTCAGAGTCGGACTGGGCAAAAACCCGGGGGGCCCCTGCCGGCCCAGAACCGCTCCCCCCATCTGTCACAGCCCCAGTGTGCCTGTGTCTGAAGCTGCTGATAGCTAATTTAAAAGTTATCTTCCCCTTTAAAATTTTAAATTAAATCATATTCAGGAAGTGAGGAAGGTAATGTCTCACTTCCTGTTTAAAATTAACAAATTATTTTAAGAACTATTGAGAAGCTTGCTTTTTTCTGATTTAGTGTTCGGTTTGGGGAGGGGGTGGAAGTATGCAGTAATATCTGGATCTTTCCAGTATTTAACATTTCCTTAAAAAGAAACACCAATTCTTACGTCTTAATAAAACAAATCTACCTAATTGCCATGTTAATAGAATCGTTTAGTTCCTTTGAATTTTCATATTGCATTTGCCCAAAAAGAAAATCTCATAACTTGTTTAATAAGTAGATGTGCTTTAACTTCTAGGTTTTTTAGGAGATTCATCCAGAGTTTCTGGTCAAATTGGTCATACAACGTTTTTACACTGCGTTGTGCCCAAATCCAATAATTTTTCCGGTAAACTCTAAACCTTTATTTAGTTAGCCAAGTTCAATCCATTTCCTCTGGGCCCCTGATAGAAGCCTTGATAGGGGCCCTGGCTTTGACAACCTTTCTCAAATGTTTCCTAAGCAGAAGAACATCAGATCAGCTCTCTGCCTGTGCCATGTGCTGCAAAACATTGATGGAAAAGATGCCCTGTCCCTACTCTCAAAGTTATTAAATAAAGGGAGTGACTGAGTGAAAAGTTATTAAATAAAGGGAGTGAACAAACTGAGCACGTGCAGTGCCACTGGTCCATTAAAGATGGCCTATCAAGATGGAGAGCTGCTGTGGACAGTTTTAAACCATGGATCAATGTCAAAGAGCTGCCAAACCTCTGGGCTGGTATATTAAGTTTAATAAATTCAGTATATAAAATTCAGCACTTTTCACTAAAGTTCTCCTTTAAGTCCACAAACCTCCCCCCCACCCCCATTCTCCATCAAATAGAGTCTATCATTATGGTTTTAACAAAAAATGTGTTCTGCCATTTTCAAAAATTGCCCCTTATATTGATCAACCCTTTCTATTCTACCGTTAACCCAGTTATAATCCACAGTCACAGTGGCCAGAGAAGATGTTCCCCTTATTTCTGATAATCATATACTCTAGCTTTAATGTTTGCCCATGAAGAACAATGAAGAACCCAGTCCACAGTCCCCAGTCATGGAGAGTCTTCCCAACTGAACTTCCACCACTATAACTCCTTCTAACTTAAAAATCTTGTTACCCCACCTGCCGGACCTCCAGTCCCTTATAAACTTGCTAGCCACGTGAGATTATGCCTTTTTTGCCAACCCTATCACCAGTGTCGGACTGGGACACCAGGGGACCATCAAAAACAATTAGACCAGGGGCCCACCCAAAAACCTTTAGACCAGGGGCCCACTCAAAGTATAATTTTCTTCCTTTCGTCACTCAACCTCTATTCTCCTATTCTCTTTTCTTTATATATTATAACCTATTATTCCATCTATTTAGCCTCTTTATTCTCATAGAAATAGGGAATGGCCATGAAATAGGCCAAATGTTTAGAAGCAGGAGGGGCCACTGACACCTTGGCCCACCGAGAGTTTTCCTGGTATCCCTGTGGGCCAGGCTGACACTGCCTATCACTACGTCTCTCAGATAATTTAATCTTAACCTGAAACTTCATTTAATCATTTAATATATCTGGCTCTTTGACATTCCCTTTTTCCATGGATTCCCATTCTTCCATGTCAACTCATTACTCTTTTTGTCTATTAGTTTTACTTAAAGCGGACCTGTCATCCAGACATAAAAAAATCCAAACCTGTTATAAACTGGTTGAAACATCTCCGTTGTCAATCATGTAATATTTAGGCATAGAGGCGGGGCAGGCAATTACTTTCACTTTGCATTCTGCATTTCCTAGATTTTACAGCCCTCTCCACATTCCCGCTTTCTCCTCACCATATAATTGTATAGCCAGTGCTTGGGCATAGACATCGGGTGCCCCATTCTGGTGCATAAAGAAGATGTTTCCATGATGCAAAATTTGCCTTAATAAAAGTGTCCACAAAATGGCGCCTGCCTGTGTGATGTGATTGTAACTTCCAAGACTAAAGTATTCAAGATTTTACTTTATATAGTGTAAGTCAAGTTTCTTTTGCTTGACTTATATCATTACACAGGATTTGGAATTATTTCTTAAAGTGACTTTTTTATTTTTTAATTCATTCACATTCATCCTACTTCCTTTATCCCATTTTACTCATAACGTGTCAGTTGTCCTCTTCTTCCTCTAGATCTCTCAAACTTTCACCTATCTGAAATACTTATTCCATTTTGGCCTGCTATTCTGTCTCCTGTTTTCTTATATTTTCTCTTCTTTCTTCTTCATTCTGTATGCTTCTCCTCTTTGTCATTGTTAACAAGACCAAAATATCCCCTGGCACCACCAAGAAAATATTGCTTCGGTACAGTAACAACATAAGATGATTTCCACCCAACTGAATCCATCATAATTGAAAGTCTTCAAACCCCGACATACCATGAAGCTATAATAAAGCAATTACATAATCTAAAGTAAATCTTAAGAATTCTTCCACCAACATTCTACTTGGTTCATGCCAACCCCTTTAATATTGACCACATTCCTTGTTTTAAATACTGATTTCTTGCTCACGCTTACTTTCCCCACACATTATATTCCAATTGTTCCTTTTTTTTTCCAATTAAGATCCCTTTCTTCATTAAAAACACCTCCTGTGTCACCCCAGCCCTCCTCCATTTCCCCCACTATTCTCATTCATGCAATTTGCTTCAACCATTTCCTCCTGTCATTTCTAATCCTATGAAATGAGATAACGAGAGTTCCTTCACTGAATGAGAGTCCCTTCACTGCTCATTCCATTTAGTTGCACAGTAGCGGAATTCAAACCAAAATTCCCTTTATCACACTCTTTCCTTCTTCATCAGGTGCCATCTTGTCCACACTAAGATTGGAGGCCATCTCTGTTTAAGGGGGTGAAGGGGCAAAGGGCTTCATAGAGAAATAGAGAGTATGGCCACAGGGTCTGGGTACCCAAATTCCCTTCATGCCCACACCAGCTTCATCTCCAGCAGTCTGTTGGTGTAATTTATTGTGCATGGAACATTTCTTGCATCCACACATTTAGAAATATTGACTACATTTCCGATCCTAGCCCAGGACAGTAGCATATGGCTTAACTTACTGTATCATGCAGAGAGCAGAATGAGCAAGTTAATAAGCACACAGGGTTTGGCTGGGAAATAGCAGAACAGCGTCTTTCTCTTTCACTGACTTCCCTGTGATTATTCTCTATATCACAAACAATGGTCTTGCTCCTGGGAAATCTTTCCCCTGTTATTTTATTATTAGCACACGGTTTGGCTTGTTTTCATGTGGAATCATGTGTTGATTTTCCTACTATTTAAACTGTTTGTATTTGTATATTTAAAGAGGAACTCAGCATCTTCTTCACCAAATTTCATAGCAATATCTACTATATGTCTTTCCATGGAAAATTCTATGTAACCAAATAAGCCTAATGGCAGGGTCGAACTGACCACCAGAGTATCGTAAAAATCCAGTGGTATACAGTCCTGATGTACTTGATAAGCCCAGGGGTGTTAAATTGTGATAATGCCATAAAAAGAAATCTCTGGACAGTCCTGAGGTCCATGAAAATCAATGGGAGGGCCATGAGCCGCAAGTTAGACAGCTTTTGGATTACATCGTAGCAAAATTAGCCTTCACCTATACTAGATATACTATGACCTGGATGAATGAAAATCTTCATAGTCCTTCAAGGAGGGATGCTAGATTTCAGCCAGTTGTTGATAGCTTCAAAAATGTTGATTTGGGGACATTTCTGTTTGTGGTTTTCACCCAACTCCTCTAGTGGGGTTTCTACAGGTAGACATCAAGCTGTCTCCAGGCTGGATCGATTTCTTCTTGAACTGTTAATTTCCCCAGATCTGTAGCGCTCTGTACACACACAGGTCAGAGAGTTGGATGTTTTTTTTCCTTGGATGAGATCATTAAAAGGACTAGAAGACGGCATGCTGGGAGTTGTAGTGTTGGGAATTCGACTGAGAGGATTTTTTAAAGACCTGTTATGTTGCAGAAGCTGAATAAATCCCCCTGTAAGGGCTAGAGGGGTTAAAGGGACACACTTTCTTGCTCGGTGCTTTTTTCTGAGATGAAAGCTTGTCTTCTTAGATGTACATTTTAAATATTGGCAGATAGGAGCCTTAGGTTGCTACGGCAACAGGGCCTTTATGCCAAGCACAGAGCAAATATATTACGATTGTTTTGTTATATTGCTTTTTCTTCTTTCATAGCACCACCCCTCTTCTCGCTGTGCTAGTTTACACTCAACTGTGTGTACACGTTCCCTATATCAAGATACTATTACAAATACACACACAAGTAGGATGTTGGTATAAAATGCCTTTGGTTGCCTGGGTTCCTTGTCATTGAGTTGAATGGGGCAGGTAGCATTGGCGTCAGGAGGGTGTTCCTCCACCAGTGGAAAACCTTTGATTCTGCTCTTTAACAAATTCCGCAACTTTCTTATACCGTGGAAATGGGAAGCCCATAAATATGTATAGGGACCTTAAGGTCCTTAAAGGGATACTGTCATGGGAAAAAAACATTTTTTTCAAAATTAATCAGTTAATAGTGCTGCTCCAGCAGAATTCTGCACTGAAATCCATTTCTTAAAAGAGCAAACAGATTTTTTTATATTCAATTTGATGATGAAAATCTGACATGGGGCTAGACATTTTGTCAATTTCCCAGCTGCCCTGGTCATGTGACTTGTGCCTGCACTTTAGGAGAGAAATGCTTTCTGGCAGGCTGCTGTTTTTCCTTCTCAATGTAACTGAATGTGTCTCAGTGGGACATGGGTTTTTACTATTGAGTGCTGTTCTTAGATCTACCAGGCAGCTGTTATCTTGTGTTAGGGAGCTGCTATCTGGATACCTTCCCATTGTTCTTTTGTTTGGCTGCTGGGGGGGGGAAAGGGAGGGGTGATATCACTCCAACTTGCAGTACAGCAGTAAAGAGTGATTGAAGTTTATCAGAGCACAAGTCACATGACTTGGGGCAGCTGGGAAATTGACAAAATGTCTAGCCCCATGTCAGATTTCAAAATTGAATATAAAAAAATCTATTTGCTCTTTTGAGAAATGGATTTCAGTGCAGAATTCTGCTGGAGTAACACTATTAACTGATTCATTTTGAAAAAAATGTGTTTTCCCATGACAGTATCCCTTTAAGCTTAGGTTGAGATTTGCTAAGAATTTCAATTTGCCTTCCTAGATACTTCACTAACCAAAGGTTAATTAGGGTGAGATCTGGGGTCAACACTTGTTTTTTGTGCTGCATATTCCGGTAGTACTGGGATTTCCCATGATTGGTATATATTTTGAGGAATTTGGGAGATCCACATATTCCCAGAAAAAAGATAGAATTCTTATTTGATCTTGTTTTTTGAACTATATATGAATAGGTGGTATTATTTTATTTTATATATAACATGTATTTATATATCGCCAACATATTGCGTAGCACTGTAAAGTAAATGTGATTATACAACTAAATCACATGAATTATATACATAGGTATGGCAGTGATTTTGTATCTCAGTAACCTTGATATGAGCTAAGATGAGACCTGGCAAAAAATACCCCTCCTAAATTTAGTTACTGTTGGATGAGGACCTATAGGGGCAAATTCAGTAACCTCCGTAAATTCACCAGAGACGGCATTGCTCACAGCGCAACACTTCGCCAGGCGTATATTCGCCAGGACAATGCTAATTCACTAAAATCCGAAGTTGCATCCAGGGCGGCAAACACTGGCGAGGTTGCGCTAGTGTTACTGCACCAAGCGAAGCGAAGATGCGCTAGCGTTGCCTAATTTGCAAATGGCAGGATGTTGACAATGGACGTATATGTTGCAGCAAATACATTACACTACACAAGCCTGGGAAACCTTAAAATAAAAAAAGTTGTTATATTGCCCTACACATGAGCCCAGTGTATAGTTTATGTGCAAACCACCTGGAAAATTCTGTGGCAAAACTTTAACGCTGAATATTAATTGGATCAATTCCCCTGAAAAAATTGAGGGGAAACCCTGAAACCTCGGGAAAAACCTTAAACACAAACCCTAAAACCCCCTCTCACAGGGACATTGTAACCTGTATTGGGAAAGTCCTGAACATTAACCACAAATCCATCTTGGAAAATCCCTGAACACTTACAGCAACTGTTCTTTGTGACATTTGGATCTTCCTGGAACAGTCTTTGACCCAGAAACTTGGCGCATTCTAGCCATTCCCCCAACTGGTCACTACAATGTCATTCTCAGGGTGCTCCTATATTTATTAATATTGAAGTGCTCAATTTCTGAACCCAACATTAACTGTAGCCTTCCTTATCTCTTGTAGACCAACACTGAGGAAACTTCAGCCTGACAGTATGTATGAGACTTGGGTAAGTGCATTCATATATACCCCCCTTGACTACATGTCGCCTTGTACAATGCATGAAAGATAAGCACTATAATAATCTGCTAATGATATGGAAGTCACCCTTGGCACCCCATATCTCACTTTTCTCTGATGTCTAACATATCTAAAATCAAATTGGAGTGTTCCACCGTACAACCAGTAATGATGACGGCATGACAGATCCCTTTTTGAGAAATGTTATACTTTCCTTTGTCCGTACTTGAAACTTTGGAAACTGCATCAGTACTCTATCAACACTAGGATTAGGATGGAGTATATAAACCATTGTTTGGCTGGGATATGAAATATAAAGATGCTGTAGGAAATTTGAGAAGAAGAAGATATCTTGTAGGTTTCCTGTTCCAGAAGACTCAGGATCTTCAACATCCATCTACATAGAGAATCACTTTGAATTCTAGTTCCTTCTTCTGATGACATGATAGGCCAGTGTGCTATTTGCTAAACAGAATATAGCAAATTCATCAATTTCTACATAGACATGTCACTTAGGGTTGAAGCTACATGTTCTCATGACCTCAGAGGCAAATGTGCTATTTGATAAGAACAAGGTAGCTTGCCAATCCATCCATCTCTACATAAACTGGTCATTTATGGTTTTAGGAGGTCCATCCATCTAAATAGACAGCTTGCAGAAACATTTATGCACATACTGGGGACTCAAGGTTCTAGCTACATTCACTGGTGATTGACCTCACAAGCCAGTGTGATATTTGATAAGAAGAATATAGTTTGCAGTTCCATCCAACGCCGTATAGTCAGGTCACCCATTGTTCTAGATATTCAAGCTTTAACTCTAGCTCCATTTCAGAAAATACTTAGCAGCTACCCTGTCTCTGAATGCAGTGATCTCTCTTGAGTGTTTATCTACTTGTTCTGATGACCTATGAGGGCAGCACAACATTTGACAAGTAGACAACTTATGACTACGTCCATTTGTGAAGAGCACTTTTTTTTTAGTTTGCTCAGATCATAACAACCAACACCCACACTTTCTCAGGGCCACTGCAATTACTTGAAGCTCAGCTCCTACTGATATAGCTTTCAGCTCTAATCTTCAAAGGTCCTTGCTAGATGAGAATATAAAACTGTCCATTAGATTCGGCTGATGTACTGACTAACCCACTTGTATTCAATTAGGGATATCCTCCTAATGGCACTAGAGCGCCCAAGTTGGGAGCTCTCTCATACAGCTCATTATACATGTCAGTGCAATTCTAACGAAAGCAGAGAAACAAATTCTCATTGTATAATTGGCAGTGGGAAAATGAAGGCGCAGGGAGTCATTGGAGAGTATATGAGGGAGCTTAGAAACCAAGTCGTAATATAGGGATATTATTTTCAATGCCTTGTTTCCAAGGCAACATAATGTTTAGTTGCTACATGAATTAAATGTCCCTTTTTCAGTTTCCTTCTTATCCTCCATGGGATGGTGGACCCGGATTGCAATGGCTGAGCGGGAATATTTATTTTGTATATCTCATCAAAAACCAAGGGGCAGTTTATTAACCAAACTGGAGAATCTGGGGGGGGGAAATCCCTGCAGTATGCTATGTTTCCCATTTGATTACATTTTCCAGATAGGCAGGTCAGCAATCCTAACCTGTGCTCTCCCAACCCAATCCCAGGCTGCAATTACTTATATAAAAGCATATGACCTGCCGTCACTAGGGCAAGTATATCATTTAAATGTGGCACCTTGGGGTTAAGCCAAGGAAGTACATCAGAGAAGACATGGAGGAAACCATTCTGAGTCCACCACCCACCCGAAAAGTTGTCCCAAATCCATCGGACTTGGGGCTCCTGCAGGTTTTTTGTGTTAGCGGACACAACATGTCAAGCCAGGAAAGTATGGCAGAGACAATATTAATGACATGGATGGGAACAGTCCTCGCCCCAAACCCACCTGATCTGCAGGTCCTACAGGTTTTAGGCCTTATGCACCACTAATCCTTACCTAGCCATTCTAAAACTGATGGGAATGCTGGTACTTTTATTTTTTGATGCATGGTAGTATGGGTATTTATATATACAGTAGAACCCTTATAATACGTTTTTCAGGAAAATGTAAAATCATCAAGCATTACATATATTGATAACACCACAAAAAACATGGTGTAAAGTGTGGGAAAACTTAAAATCAGGGTATGTAAAATTGAGATTTCACTGTATATATAGACCGGATTGTAATTTATCATTACTACCCCTTTGAATAAGATTATTTTACGTTTTTTTTTTTCTTTGTGTAAAGAAATCATTGTGGCCCTTGCCCTATGGTATGAGACGTTCATCTCGTCTCCAATTAATCTTGTCTCTACCCCATTTATAGGAAGACGATTTGGATGGAATTCACATTGTTGCATTTGCAGAAGAGGATGACCCTGGTAATTGTTCATTTTCTTTTATCTTTAACATCTGCTTTGATTTGTTCTTCTTCCGTAAATGTGATGTTTTCTCTTCTTAGCACAATACGTATATGGGGGGATTTGGTTTTATTAAGACTTTAACTGCATAGTATTCCAGGGCCATTGATCCCACTAAGTAGCCTCCTTCTTCTGTATGTATAACAAGAAAGGATAACTTTTTGGGAATTTGTAGACTGAGAAGTCTGTTCTTAATGGCAGAACTTTCATCCTGGTAGGATGTGTTCACAAAATTATTGATTGAATTATCAAGGAAAGTGCTTACAAAGGGTATTGGGGCCATTCTGCCCCCCCAAAGTAGATCCCTATGCTATGTAAACCTGATCTCCCTTAACTTATGTCATATGCTTAGTCATCTGGCGGCCAAGGAGGACAATGATATTAGCCTTCTATTTAGAGAAGGACATTTGTGGGAGATAAAGTGTAATGTCTCATGTGGGGAACTCTTTGCCTTCCCTGTAGGAATCACCCCCTGAGACAAGGTCCTACCCTTTGTAAATGTAGCTACGTAGGGTGTCACTTATTTGACGTATAACCCAATCTGCTGTTCTAATTACAGATGGTTATGAGTTCCTGGAAATCATTAAAGAAGTAGCAGAAGACAACACAGATAACCCTGACCTCAGCATCATCTGGATCGACCCAGAAGAGTTCCCACTGGTAAGAAGTCTAAGGCATATATTAATTGATAGAATGTATAAAATGGCAGCACTGCTTTACTTCTTTCCCTAGACACCCTCATTTAAAGCTTACTACACGTTGACAGATTTTAACTGGAATATCTACTGTACCTACACTGTATGGCACCCATCAGAATTGTGGGCCCAGATGTTCCAATACACATTATATACTTCCCAAAATGTAACAACTGCTGAAAATGATTTCTTATTTTTTAGCACAATTTCCCTAAAATAAACAGAAAATTATTGGTTAAAGATTACATTCCTCCTTTTAATATCAGCATTTCTAAATGTCAGAGGAAGATGTCACTTTTCATTGGCTCACACTTTAAAATGTACTTGACTCCCTTGATGTCTATAGAGGCCACCACATATAGACCAGCAATGTTCTGAACATACAGTGAGCCATGGCCTCCTGCTGTATACTGCAGGGAGTGGTTAAGGGGAGAATTGGGGAAAATGATCATTTTTCTTCTGAATACAGAGAATGTTCTGAGAATGCTGTTATTTTTATGGAAAGGGCTAATGAAAGAAAAGCCTTCTTATAATGATTAAATGTTTTCCCTTATGTCTCAAATTGGTATATCATTTCTCCAAACACAAAAGAACAAAAGGCAAAGAAAGTCAAAGTGACAGCTGAAAAACAACCCCCCCCCCATAGAAACTTTCAACAGAATCCATCGTCCTATATTTCACACGCACTTTGTCTTTTAGAGGCAGCTTGGTTATCATTATGCTAGCAGCGGCGCATCAAGAGAGTGGATAATGGCTGCCATTGTTCAAGGCACATATATAATGAACATTAGGAAAATAGCCGAGACCAGAGTGTCAGTATGATACAAGTGTTCCTGAGCCGGGCTGGAACACCGTGTTCTGAGCTGAGCAAAGAATATTAAGTTTCATGGAAAACGTGTATATACAACGTGCCTTTATAGAAGAGCTACCATTGCTTCAATTACAACTGTAACAGCTGTTTAATAAACCACTTGTTTATGTATTTAACATCTTATGTGAGAGTTCCTCAACCTAACTTTCCCCCCAGCTGCAATCAACACACCCATGCTGTGAGTCACGGACAGAATACACCTGCTTTAATTGGCTGATTTCAGTATAAGTCAGCAATTTGCAATAAACGTTGGGTTGAGGAAGCTTCCATTATAACTCACAAGATATGGGGCAGATTTATCAAGCATCAAATAACTTTTTGCTGTAAATGGTAGAATTTTGCCTAGAACTTTTTTTATGATCATAAAAACTTTTTCCAACATCAAGGGGTAAATGTGACAATATTCGAGTTGTGGTTTATCCAAACGATACAGGTACCATAAATCAGAGTGTGTGAATATAATTAGGCTGAATATTGCTTTGTTTCACTAAGCATTGTCTAACTTTGTTCTTTTCAGTTGATTCCATACTGGGAGGAGACATTCGGTATTGACCTGTCCCGACCCCACATTGGTGTTGTGAATGTCACAGATGTGAGTATATTTTGCAGAGAAACCAACAAGGTTTTGAAATGCCAATTAAAATATTTAAGCAATAGAACAAGGCTCTTATCAACCTTATTGTGACAATCGTAGGTAATACTACAGTTCTACTGACCAGACCAGTGATCGTTTGAGCTACACAGCATACAATTGATCCAATCCAGTTGTGTAATGAAAGGGTTACAGGCTCCGGAGCAAAATTTACACTCAAGCCCCATGCCAGGAACATTCTTCCACAGTGCATCGGGTCTCCTAAGGGGGTCGACTCAAGTGAGTTTGAACCTCCTGCCACTGAACCAGTCATTTAGCCAACTGCCTAAAAAACAGATCTGGACCTTTCTTGGACACTGTGGCCTACCATAAATGTTGCCAGAACTTGCCAATGATCAACTCATGGCTTTAAGCATATGTACACTTTAAGGTGACAATTACAATCTTTCCTGGAAAAGATCTTTCCAAGAAAGATCATTCATTTCAATACACACGTAGAGATTCAGCACTAAACAGTGGCCAAGGTACCTAATTAAAATTTTCCACCTGGCTCGAATGATGAGCCGATATCCAAGTCTTCTGCCGATATCCACCATACATGCACCGAATAGCATATGGAAATTATTTCTTACAATAATATCAGTACGTGTATGGCCACCTTATATGCTTAATACATAAATACTGAAAATGAGTGAGCCATGATAGCTATATGTAGTAACACTTTACTAAACATGTTGGCCTAATTTGGACATCCAATGCTGAAAAAGACCAGATAACAACAGTAAACTATTGTTTGGGGCTCACACAGGCCAGTAGCAAATGAACAGCCATTGCCTCGGTGTATCTTTAAACTACTTTGCTCCAAAACAATTGTCTCTTCTAAGGAGTCAACGTCACCTAATCAAGATGCATACCTCTTTGTCATCACAGACACTCTTTCTCAGTGATCAAATGACTTACTAAGTCATCTCACTACGAGTAATTGTATCCACCTTCAGTTCCTTCCAGCCCTCGCTAATGAGTCCACCCAAGTGCAATGTATTTAGCCTCACTGATAACGAGTTGTACTCACTAACAATGAATGTCTCTTCCATTACGTGTGCCTTTCAGCGGCCAAAACTCAGATGTGATGCAAATGTTCTATTGTCATAGGGGGGAATTCACAAAAGTGTCGGGAACGAAAAAATGTCTTTAAAATGTCGTAGAAAGTGTCGTAGCAACAGCCGACAAATTCACAGAGCATTTCTTTGCCAATTTTCCGACATGTGCGTCACTTTTGAATTAGTGTAGTTAAAAGTGGGCGTGGTTTTTTCGGCGCCACTTTTCCCGACATTTTTATGAATTACTCGTAAACTCATTTTTTTTACCGACAATTTTTCAGACACCTTAGGCTCTCAAAAATGAAAATGTCAGACAAATTGTCGTTTAAAAAGTCTTGGTAAATGTCGTTTGTACGATGAAAAGATATACGACATTTTAGAAAATTGTCAGACTTATGAGACATTCAGAGATGGGAACATCTGCCTTTGTGAATTTGCCGTTCATACGACATTTTACAAATTTGTCGACCGCCACTTCTGGGTCACTTTTTTTACCGACACTTTTGTGAATTCCCCCCATTGAGTCTGGCTTTCTTTCAGTAAGGGACAATGGCTTCCAATGACTGAGAGATAACTAAAGAGAATATGTGCCTTAACTTACTTTAACTGGCTTTTTATGAAACACTCCCTTTGTATTGAGGTAATGTTATTTGTTTGAGGTGATTATATATATATTTATATATATATATAACTTTCAAACGAGTATCTGCACTCCAAAGCCAATTTTAGTAGAAGGAGGGGTGCACGGTAATTATGTATACACCAATACTTTCTTTTTATTGTTGCATAGTATCAATGCCCAACGTTTCGTTCCCCATTGGGACCTTTTTCAATGGGGACAGAAACGTTGGGCATTGATACTATGCAACAATAAAAAGATAATGTTTATATATTATATATATATATATTGAAATTACATTTACAAATAACTGTAGGACCAATGAAGATTTTTAATTAACGGATATTGGAAATTAGCTCCCCTATCTTTAAGCACAAACCCAATTTGTGGAGATTCCACTTAAAATAGAAGGTGAGTTGCCAACATTGATTTATTTCCCTATAGCCCTCACTGCAACCCCCCCCCCCCCCCCCCAGTTCTGCCTCTTTCATCCTCCTTTTACTTTGACACCGGGTTATTTTCTCCTTTCAAGCCAACCAACCAATAACACTTCCCTATCTCCATTTTCATTCGCCAGTTCATTCCTTCAGCGTCACTTGCCAGGCACATTCGATGTGCTCCTCACATTGTAACCTTAGAAATTTCCTTCTGAAAGGAACAACCCAGCCCCCATGTCTTTTAAACTACCTGCCTTTTTCCACCTCACTCTCTTCTCCCCTTTCATCCCATTGCACCATTGTGTCCATGCTCAGAGATATAATTACTGCTTGCGTCGTTGCACTGTAGCGAGCTGACATCTGGTTTCAATTTGAGGCAAGAAACAGCTGTTTTATTCAGCAGTCAGACTGACGTCAGTTTTCATCATCTTGAAATAGGCAATGATCATTAAAATGAATGCATTGTGGTGAGTAATAACGCACGAGAATCTGAATATCTAATTTGCTAGCATGCCGAAGATACTTGTCGGAGACAAATTCTTCCGAATACATAGAATACAACCAATGTTAATCTGGCCTCACCGATACTTCACACCGTTTGGTCGAATCTCAGATGAATAAGGAAACTGCTCAAGACTCCAAGGAGCAGCAGTTCTGGGTAGGAAGAAATAAATAAGAGAATAAAGAACAATAAGTATCATAAGAGAAGATGGTGATACTGGTTGCTAAGGGTTTGGGCAAAAAAATCTCTATTGTATCAACTACAGTAACCTGGAGCATAATTATGATTTAATTTCTAATGAGAGCCATCTGTAGTGGTGGAATAGCATGACCCCAATGGACAATGAATGGAATCCAACTTTACTTACTCTCAATGTCTTCTCTAGGCCGATAGTGTTTGGATGGACATGGAGGATGAAGAAGACCTGCCCACAGTAGATGAACTGGAAGATTGGATCGAGGACGTTTTGGAAGGAGATATCAACACAGAAGATGACGATGATGATGACGACGATGATGATGATGACGACGATGACGACGATGATGATGATGACGATGATGATGACGACGATGATGATGATGACGACGATGATGATGACGACGATGATGACGATGATGATGATGATGATGATGATGATGAATAGGCAATCACTGACAAAGTCGTTAGCATCTAACTAGTTTATATATATGTATACTTCTTTCACATGTCAATCATCTGTCAATGGAAACAACTTATTTTTATATGAATTTTAAAAAAAAGGTATTTCCTCAATAATCCCATGGTATCAACACTTTGTAAATGTGGAACTCCCAGATTTTGGAACATACTCTGATATGGGCTATGGGCTTATCAAAGCAAAGTCCTCTCTTGAACCAGCCTTTCAGTCCATTTATTGGTCACAGTATCCACTGCTTTTGTCCCTTTCTAAATCCCAAAGGAACAAACTTCTATGAAATTTAAAAAAAAAAAAACCATGTACCCAACACGAAAAAAACTTTTAAAGCCAATACCAAGAGGCTCCAAGACCAAAACATGTTTCTGTCCATCAATGGAGTTTCACTGAGGGCCTATTACTAAGTTAGGTACAAAAGTGGCAATAATTGGCTTTATTGATCTACTGTGAGTTAGACCAATAAAATAACAAGTCATGGGGTTCATGCCCAGTGCCATTTAGCACCTAATGTTAGTGAATTTGCCCCAACATCTATAAAAAATAGAGTTGTCTTACTCACATGTATTAATTACATGCCCCAATGAACTCAAAGGAGGTACTGAGATCTGACTCTAGCATTTTACACATCTAGTCTTAAAGCTTCCCTAAGTGGAAACATCCTATTACGACAGTGCACTTACCAACCAGACAGCCCTGAAGTATGAGAAGAACTACATTGTTAGCACAACTATTATTTATTGTGTAGTTTTTTTGTATCACAAGACAATGACTAAATCTCATTCTCCATTTTTTCTAAAATCCAGAAAAAGAAATGTCAAAACACACATCACTGACAATGTCTTAAATCATTATTTCCTTTGCTTATTCTTTTTTTGAAAACATACAAAGGAACATCCCAGATTCTGAAATCTAATGGTACAAAAAAGAAAGATCGATAACACCCAAACCGTTGTACGTGTTGTTTCTTTTTTGTGTTTGTGTGTATTGGGGTGAGGCGGGATTAGTCCATCTTCATCTTTTGTTTTCATGAATTATTTTCAAAAAGATCAATGTTAGCTGAAGGGCAGTAGTCTTGAACATAACATATGGTGTTATAGGTGGAATTTGAAAAAAATTAAAGGGTATGTGAACCCAAAAATAAGATTTTGCATTATGAAAGAAAATATCATTCTAACGAATTTCCCAATATATATTCATTACACATTTTCACTGGTTTTAAAGTTATTTGTAAATATAATTGCTACTTTAAGGAGTATCTGTCTGTCTATTTCTATTTTCTGTCCTGACCTTTAAACCAATGTCTTTGCTGGAGGAGAACTGAGCTTTGCAACATTGTTTCAAAAGTCAAGAGCCAAGAGTAGAAAAAAGGGTACAGAGATACTATTTCAATAGCAATTACATTTACAAATAACCTTAAAAACAGCAAAAAAAATTGTTTCTAAATGTATTCTGGAAAGCTCCAAAGAATTACATTTACTTCCATTATGCAAAATTTTATTTTGGGGTTCACATCCCCTTTAAGTCACAACAGAGCACTAAGGTTGGGTAGATTAAGATGACATTGGCCAACGTTTGCCTAGTGGGCTCCAAACATTTATGGAGAATTATGAAGATTTAGGGAGCTGTGGAGGCCTATTTATTAAACCTTGAATTTTAGTGGTTTTAGAGGTTTTTTAAACCACAACTATACTCACTTTCTCTACAACCGCGTCATGAAATTTATTAAAAGATCAGAATAAGTATGAATTGAAAACAGATCAGATCCAAAAAAATATGAATACTTCTAAAACCTCTAAAAAAAATTGTTTTTTTGGACAATTCCTAGCAGCAAAAAACCCCAAAAACCTCTAAAAGTCCATAATTGATATAAAAATAGGATCAGCACAGCTCCCACTGACTTGTGTAGGACCTCGACAACTTTTACCTGGCAAAGTTTTGTATTAAAGGTTTTTTTCTGGTTTTTACACTTAGGGGCAGATTTACATATGGTCGAATATGGAGGGTTAATTAACCCTCGATATTCGACTGCCGACTGTAAATCCTTCGACTTCGAATATCAAAGTCGAAAGGATTTACCGCAAATAGTTTGATCGAACAATCGAGCAAAAAATCGTTCAATTCGAAGGATTTTAATCCATCGATCGAACAATTTTTCTTTGACCAAAAAATTGTTAGAAAGCCTATGGGGACCTTCCCATAGGTTTACATTGCACCTCGGTAGGTTTTAGGTGGCGAAGTAGAGGGTCGAACCTTTTTTTAAAGAGACAGTACTTAGACTATCGAGTGGTCGAATATTCGAACGATTTTTAGTTTGAATCGTTCGATTCAAAGTCGTAGTCGAAGGTCGAAGTAGCCAAAAAAAACATTCGAAATTCAAAGTTTTTTTTATTCTATTCCTTCACTCGAGCAAAGTAAATGGGCCCCACAATGAATCTCAGATTTTTAGAGATTTATTAAACCACACATTTTTAGATATTTGTGGGAAAAAATGAAATTCAATTGTTATTGAATCTGCCCAAAAATAGACCAAATGCTCTATATTCAAGTTTGCCAGTGGAAAGTCTTTTATTGGTCGCCATACAAAAATTTTGACCCTCCACCTGTGGAGCGATTTGGTTGGCTTCCAATCACATTTACTTGTTTGCAGGTCACCAAATCATCATCTTTAAGTTCTTAAGGGCACCCACGTCAGAATTCAGTGACCTATTGATAAGTAGGTAGAGGCAGCAGTTGCTGGGGGCTGGCGGTCTAGACATTTCTGACTAATATTCAAAATTGGTGCAGTGTGCCACAGCATTAAGTGAAATAAGGCACTACCCAAATCCAATGAAAGAAAAATAGAATCAAGGGAAAGATCTCACAGTTCACCCCAGTCTGAGTGTGCAGGTTTACAATAAAGGCAAAATGATCTGAGTTTCCCACAAAATCAATAAAAAGTTGTTAAAAATGCAATGTCCGTTTAATAGGACATAAGAGACAAAAAGCCTGACACATTTTGTGTCTGTTGGGACACTTACTCATAGGCTAAGCCTATGCCTCATCCTATGAGTAAAGGTGGCCATAGACCCACCGATAATATCATACGAATTGTAACTTATTTGGGTGCGTGTATGGTGGAAGACAAGCCAACCGTTACCAACAGAAGACTTGGATATCTGGTGGCTCGTCTGTCCTTGTTAGTGCTGAATCATCAGATACAGGTAGAATTCTATTGTTTATACTTGTATCTCTGCTTCGACTCTACACGTATGTATTGAAACGAATGATCTTTCCTGGAAATATATTTTCCAGGAAAGATTGTAATTGTAACGTCTATGGCCACCTTAAGTGTCCCAACAGAAACGAAACGTGTCAGGCTTTTTGTTTACTATGTCCTAATAAAATGAAGCTGCTGTTTTACCTAATTTTGGTTGATTTTTGAGCCAATGACTCTAAGGAGGAGTTGGCTCAGGGTTTAATATGCAGGAGACACCTCCAGTCAGAAGTCCCAGTTTCGAGGGCCCAAGCACCATCCAGCAGCCTGTATCTTGAAAGTAGTTCCCTAACCATGAGCACCGGTGCCCCTCTTACACAATTCTCACAGATTTTGACAAGTTTGAGAAATGATGTCATATAACGGCAGCTGTGGAGTTGTCAAAGGTCCGCGGTCCAAAAAATATCTTGGAAGGCTAAGTCTATCCCACGGTCATCTAGTGGGACAGCTGGAATTGAGAGGGACATCATCTGGGTATTGGAGATATTGGAAACCGGCCACCATTTCTAACCATTATTACAGGCCTCTAGTGAAAATAATCACTTTAATATTCCCTTCTGATTAGGGATGCACCGAATCCACTTTTTTGGATTCGGCCAAACCCCCGAATCCTTCACGAACGATTCGGCCGAATACCGAACTGAATCCAAACCCTAATTTGCATATGCAAATTAGGGGTGGGAAGGGGAAAACATTTTTTACTTTCTTGTTTTCTGACAAAAAGTCACACAATTTCCCTCCCTGCCCCTAATTTGCATATGCAAATTAGGATTCGGTTCGGCCGGGCAGAAGGATTCGGCCGAATCCTGCTGAAAAAGGCAGAATCCAGAACCGAATCCTGGATTCGGTGCATCCCTACTTCTGATAGAGTATACTACTTATATCTCAACCCAACCAGATGCAGGTTTCTAGGGTTAAAGAATAAAACAAAAACAAGGAGTTTGTTGTTTAAAACGTATCATTTTGGTTCTGTGATGGGAATTTAACACAGGTATCCCACAATCCATTGCCTGCCTGTAAGTGCAGGTGCTAATTATAAGAAATAAACACATAGTACTTGTACTATAATTATCTCACTCCTCCCGGCTGCCAGACAGATCAGCAAAACCGTAACCTTTCCAAACTGAAATGCATCGACGACGGAAAAACTGGCATGTGTCACACAGAGACCGGCACTGAGGGAACAAATACACTTACAACCTTAATAGCCCACTTCTTATACTTTTGTGATAGAAAACGAAACCAGCAGATTGTTTATATCCTACTAAATGACTGTACATCAGTAAATATTGCCCTTTTCCTTCCTTGAGCCGCCATTTTGTGATGGTGTGTGTGTATGTCACGCACTGATCACCTGACAGGAAATACTGCATCTCTAACTGAAACAGGAAGATGTGTGGGAGTAAAAGACCCGCCTATATATAAGCCCCTGAGAGCCTGTGCCTAGGGCACGGTTTTGGGGGTGAGGGGTAGGGGATCAGAGGAAGACTGCGCAAATGACATCACGTGCACATCGCACTGACATCACTTCCGCTGAACGCGTCGTGTGACGTCAGCCTGGATGTGTAGCCTTGATTTGTGTGTGAGCACAGTGCCTCGTACAAGTTCAAAGGAAAACTTATAGCACTTAAAGGGGAACTATGTTGAAAATGAAAATTTAATAAAAGCTTCATCACACTGAAATAAGAATCTTTCTAAATACAATCAATTAAATATTCTGCATTGTTTCTGAAATAATCACATTTGTCTTCATTATTAGGCACTAAGGCATTTATTGCCTTAAGGAACATGTGTCTTTAGATGGGGTCAGTGACCCCCATTTGAAAGCTGGAAAGAGTCAGAATTTTTATTAAAAAAAACCTTTATTTACTAATTGTTGCTTTATTGTTTAAAATGAGCCTGTGGCTCATGAATTGAAGGGGCCATAGAGATTCTGATACTGTTGTCATTCTTCATCAGCTGCAGTTACCTCAGAGTGGGCAGCCATGTTGAAAGCAGCATCTGTTTCTCTTCATTCTGTCTTCATGCAGCAGTTGGGTGTCAGATATTCACTGACAGTTAGATCCAATATATCTTATAGGGGGGCTCCTTTTGCCTAGAAGATGTATTAGAGCTCACTCTATTAAAATCACCAGACATCATGTCTCTCTACATGCAGAATTTGTGCAAAAGGCAGTTATTTTGTTACATTTTGTTTGTACTGGAATCAGTTATTTGAACGAGCTCTAATACATCTGCTAGGAAAGGAGCCCCCCCTATAAGATATATTGGATCTAACTGTCAATGAATATCTGACACCCAACTGCTGCATGAAGACAGAATGAAGAGAAACAGATGCTGAGAGAGGAATAGTGAAGATAAACGTGAAACAATGCAGAATTTTTAATTGATTGTAATTAGAAAGTTTCTTACTTCAGTATGAAGAAGCTTATATAAAATATGTTGTTCACCTTTAAATTAACTTTTAGTATGAAATAAAGGGTGATATACTGAGGCGATTTTCAACTGGTTTTAATATTTTATTCATTTTGGTTTTTGAGTTATTTATCTTTTTATTAAGCAGCATTTTTCCAGTTTGCAATTTCAGCAGTCCGGTTGCTCGAGTCCAAACGACCCTAGCAACCATGCATTGCCTGGAATATGAATAGGAAAGATGAGTAATAAAAAGTAACAATAACAATACATTTGTAGCTTTAAGGAACATGTGTCTTTAGATGGGGTCAGCGACCCCCATTTGAAACCTGGAAAGAGTCAGAATTTTTATTAAAAAAAACCTTTATTTGCAGAAATCGTTGCTTTATTGTTTAAAATGAGTCTGCGGCTCATGAATTGAAGGGGCCATAGAGATTCTGATACTGTTGTCATTCTACATCAGCTGCAGTTACCTCAGAGTGGGCAGCCATGTTGAAACTCCCTACACACTTATTAAGGCCTAAGGGGAAAAAAATCGTATTTACTGCGAGGCTTGGACTGGAATATAAAATACACGTTACCTAGGAAGAGCAGGTAAGTGTTCATGAGGAGTTTGGTGTATATAAGAGAAGACCACTTTGCTCTTTGTTGCTTTATCATGGTGGGTGGTGCGAAGATGAATCTGTCTCAGCCACAGCGACTGCTTCACTCATCCTCCATCATGGAAGTGAAGAAAGGTGAGCCGGGCTGGAGACACACGCCAGGATGTTTTAGAAATAGGACCCCCGTCACAGGAAGTAATGGCTGCCTGGCAGCAAAACAAACACTGGGGAAAGCTTTGGTCGGGGGAAACCAATGTAGAGAAGAGGGGTCATTAGCAGTGAAACAGACACCTTGTTTACATGGCTTGTGGCATAACATTGAGGCATGTCTTTCCTTTTAACATAGCTATAGACATGAGTTCCGGCTGAAGGAGCAGATAAATATATATATATATGTATATGGGTCCCCTGTTATCCAGAATTCCGTAATTTGGATCTTCAATTCTACCAAAATAAGATTTAAAGGGATGTTCACCTTTGAGATAACTTTTAGTATGACGTAGAGAGTGATATTCTGAGACAATTTGCAATTGGTTTTCAATATTTTATAATCAAAGGTTTTTGAGTTATTTTTTTTTTTTTGTATCCAGCAGCTCTTCAATTTGCATTTTAAGTGATCTGGTAACTAAGGCCCCAATTCCCCTAGCAACCATGCATTGATTTGCATAAGAGACTGGAATATGAATAGGAAAGGCCTGAATAGAAGGATCATTAATAAAAAATAGCAATACATTTGTAGCCTTACAGAGCATTTGTTTTAAGATGGGGTCTGTGACCCCCATTTGAAAGCCGCAAAGCGTCACAAGAAAAAGGCAAATAACTATAAAACTATAAAAAATAAATAATGAAAACCAATGGAAAAGTTGTCTTAAAGGTGAACCAGTCCTTTAAACATAAGCCCAGTAGGATTGTTTTTCCATTAATAGGGATTAATTATGCATGGATCAAGTACAAGGCACTATTTTATAATTACAAAGAAAAAGGAAAAAATGTAAATAAATTTGGATTATTTGAATAAAATCGAGTCAATGGGGCAAATTTACTAAAGGGCGAATTTTCACCTGCGAAGGCTTCGCACCACTTTGCCAGGTGCAAATTCACTAGCACTACGCTAATTCACTCAAATGTGAAGTTTTGTCCCTGCAGTCGAACACTGGCGAAGTTTCACTAATGTTAATTCGTCAACGCGAGCATGTGAACTTTCTCTAATATTTATTTCTGCCTAGTGAAACTTCATTAGTCCTCTTACACTCAGGTCAATTAGAATAGGGCAGGTACATATAAGTCATATATAATGTCTTTATTAGAGATGTTGGTGCAAATGCTTGAAGTGGCCACTTATTATTACACATGTCCAAGGAAGCAAAATAAAGACAAAAGTGATCCCCTAATGTCCTAGACGTGAGCCCACCCTAAAACTAATGTGGCATGAGCTTCAAATGGTTGGAAAAAATGTAAACACAAAAATCTTTAATAGTTCCAAGTTTTGAAGGCAATCCCGATTTAAAATATGAAAAATGCTAGCGTTTTTTTTATCATTTTAATAACTTTTCGGGATACAGGATATGATGTCACTGCCATAAGATTGAGGTAGATGAAGCTTCATCTTATCAGTTCGCCAGGTCTAAACAGGAGAAGGAAACTCTGGCGCTTTAACGTTTTGTAAAATTCGCACTTCAGTGAATTTGTGGAGTAACGATCGTCCGCCTGAACGATAGGGCGCAAAACTGAACTAGTGAATTGTCCTCTACATCTGTGAGTACATTGGAGATCTCCCTGCAGATGGGATTTCTTGTGGATTTTCGCTAGTGGCGCCCTTTAGTAAATCTACCCCTATGAGAGATGGCCTTTTCATAATTCAGAGCTTTCTGGATGAGTTTCCAGATAACAGATCCCATGCCTATATATATATATATATATATATATATATAATACATATACACATACAACTACCAGCCTTTATATTATGTCTTTAAAGGGGAAGTAAAGGCTTCCTACACAAAGTTAAAGCATTCAATCCCATAAAACTGTGACTTTTCCATAATACTTGTATTACTTTTTTTCCTACCATTTATTATACTGTATATAAGGTCCAGTTTGCACAGCCTGAACCCCCAGTTCAGGTCTTTGAAAAAAAACTGCTTTCTTCTGTGAGCACAAAATAATGTAATTAATGTAGAGGAACTGTGAGCGGTTGTTCATACCTTGGGCTGTACAGGGTGATAGAGAGCTTTATCTCCACACACAGCGAGGCAGTTGGTGATTGGAACCCACAGGGACCACTAACACATGCCAAAGCTCATTCAGCACAGGATACAAAGACGCAAATTCACTAAGCACCGAACGCTAGCGTTAATTCGCTAGCGTTCGCCATTTTCGCTACTGCGCAAATTCACTAACAAACGCTGGCGTATTTTCGCTAGTGTTACTTCGCATCCTTACGCCAGGCGAATATTCGCTAGCGACGTAACTACGCAAATTCACTAACTTGCACAGTGTACTGAACGCTACCTTTTACGCTAGACTTCCTTCGCCACCTCAGACCTGGCGAAGCGCAATAGAGTAGATAGGGATTGTTTCCAAAAAAGTCAAATTTTTTTCTAAGTCCCAAAAAACGCTGGCGTGTTTTCTACATGATGAGTGATAGGCTGAAAAAGATTGAAAATATTTTTGGGGCTCCCCTCCTTCCCCCCTACATTTCCTGACTCATGGCAACTTACCTAGACAGTGGGCACATGTGTAGGGCAAAATAAAATTTTTATTTGCTGATTTGAAGGTTTTCTAGGCATTTGTAGTGCAGATATGTGTTCCTCCATTGAAATTTGAATTTCGCGCCGTATGCAAATTAGCCTTCGCTAGCGTAACTTCGCTTTATATAGCGAATCAACGCTAGTGCAACTTCGCAACCTTACGCTACCCCTGTGCGCAACTTCGGATTTTAGTGAATTTGCGGAGCGCTGGCGAAACTACGCCTGGCGAAGTGCGGCGAAGTTGCATGCAAAGTTTCGACTTGTAATGATGTGAAACAGTGGGAGATAAAGAGCTGCCTAATCCCCCAGTGAGACCAGGAAGCAACATTTCTTGCAGGGGTCTGGGCTTAACCCCAAATGAGCAAAAAGCAGCTGTGATTTCCCTTCTATTCATGTCCTATCCGATGTACTGTAGGATCAGGCTCATTCATATTTTATCTTCCTGGGCAATGAGTTGGTGTCTCAGAGAGTTGAAGTGTACAAGGCGGGAGAAAAGGGCAGTGAGATATGTATTTAGATAATGACAGTTCAGGGAAATGCCAAATGTCAGAAATTGGAGCTGCAGGTGGAGGGATTGGGGGAATGGAAGCAGTTGACCTTTTTCACTTAAGAGCTGTTTTAAAAAGAACATGAAATGAGCAGTGATCAATACGACCATGTGAAATAATAGGTCTGGGGTTGACTCTGCTTTATAATGTCTTCTGCTCCAATATATAACAAGTCCAACATGTGTATTGCACACTCGCTTAGAAACTGATTAAACTATGCTGGGTGCGTTATCTCAAAATGTGGTCACTCCACTTCAGATATATATTGTCCAACAAGATCGCACACCATTGTGTTAAAAGTTTAAAACATAGCGTTTATTTTGTAAGCATAAAAACAGCCAATATAAGCTGAGATATACTCATCCATGTGGAGATCTATGCAACGTTTCGGGTGCTTGCTGCTCCCTTTCTCAAGCCGATCTCCATGCAGTACTGAGACTACAATTCCCAGAAGCTTATTCAAGCCTCATGCAGTTGGGATGACATCACCCAAAAGCGCAGAAACCACAGTGGCCACCATTTTGGTGGTGGGCTCAATTTGTATCCCCATTCATTCAATACACACAATAAAAGGAAGAATGGCAAAAGCATATATTGATCATTGTGACCTGATTTGGATAATATTGGTATCTTTAAAGGAACAAAGCTAATTCATACACAAATGGATAATTATTATATACATCTTAAAGGGGTGAAGCTAAGGGATGAACAGATGAAGATCAAAATCCTTATTGAGACATAATGGGCTCAAGGTTTTCAACCTATGTATCCATTGAACTTCTATCTTTTTCAATAGAAGAACCCTGTCACCTCCCCTTCAGGGCTGGGGAACATGTTGGATTACCCTAAATCTCAGATCCTCCACTATATGCAATGTCTCGTTGGACAATGTATATATATATATATATATATATATATATGGCGCAAATTCACTAAGCGCCGAACGCTAGCGTCAATTCGCTAGCGTTTGGCATTTTCAGTACTTCGCAAATTCACTAACGAACGCTGGCGTAATTTCGCTAGTGTTACTTTGCACCCTTACGCCAGGTGAATTTTCGCTAGCGACGTAACTACGCAAATTCACTAACTTGCGCAGTGTACTGAACGCTACCTTTTACGCTAGACTTCCTTCGCCACCTCAGACCTGGCGAAGCGCAATAGAGTAGATAGGGATTGTTTCAAAAAAAGTCAAATCTTTTTCTAAGTCCCAAAAAACGCTGGCGTGTTTTCTACATGATGGGTGATAGGCTGAAAAAGATCGAAAATATTTTTGGGGCTCCCCTCCTTCCCCCCTACATTTCCTGACTCATGGCAACTTACCTAGACAGTGGGCACATGTGTAGGGCAAAATAACATTTGCTGATTTGAAGGTTTTCTAGGCATTTGTAGTGCTGATACGTGTTCCTCCACTGAAATTTGAATTTGGCGCCGTATGCAAATGAACCATCGCTAGCCAAACTTCGCTTCGATTGGCGAATTAACGCTAGCGCAACTTCGCAAACTTACGCTACCCCTGTGCGCAACTTCGGATTTTAGTGAATTTGCGGAGCGCTGGCGAAAATACGCCTGGCGAAGTGCCGCGAAGTGCGGCGAAGTTGCGCCTGGCGCAACTTCGAATCTTAGTGAATTTGCCACATAGAGAAAGAGAGAGCGAGAGAGAGAGAGAGCGAGAGAGAGAGAGAGCGAGAGAGAGAGAGAGCGAGAGAGAGCAAGGGCAGAAGGCAAAGGCAAAACAAGGGCAGAAGTTGGCTTGGAGCACCATAACTTCAATTAGTGGTCATTACTAGTGAAAGGCCTATAATTATCTAAAAAAACACTTGACAGAGGTGGAGGAAAACAAGGCAAGCTGAGCGTGGGGTTAGTGACTAGTGACCAATTTGAACATTAGGAACAGGGGTGTAACTACAGAGGAAGCAGACCCTGTGGCTGCAGGGAGGTATAGGGGTCCCATGAGGCCCTAAATAATGAGCAATTTCAACATATATTGGTAAAAAAAGGACAACCTCTGGTTCTGTTGGGGGATCTAAAATTAATTTTCTGTGGGTGCCCAGTAACATCTAGTTACGCCACTGATTAGGAAGCTGAGTTCTCATTGGATCATGTTTAGGAACATGGTGCCTTGTGACCAAGGATCAATTCTAGGGATATGGTGCCTAGTAACCAAGGGCACATCAGGGAACTGTGCTCTAATTGGATCAAGCTTAGGATCATGGTGACCAGTGGCACATCAGCAAGCTGTGTTCTCATTGTATCAAGCTTAGGGACATTGGGGCAAATTCACTAAAGCGCAAAGCAGCTAACGCTACTGCAAATTTGCCAGTGTGACGTAATTTCGTTACTTCGCCAATTTACTAACAGGTGGTGGTGTAAATTCGCTAGCGAAGTGGACCTACTCTAGTGCTACTTCGCACCCTACGCCAGGTGAAGTTGCGCTATGGCGAAGGGACGTAACTACGCTAATTCACTAACTTGCACATTTTACTGAACGTTACCTCTTGCGCCTGACTTGCCTTCACCACCTCAGATCAGGCGAAGTGCAATGGAGTAGATAGGAGTTCCTCCAAAAAAAGTTTAAAAATTTTTCTAAGTCCCAAAAAACGCTGGCCTCTTTTACTTTTTTAAGAGTGATAGGCTGAAAAAGATCGTAAAATTTTTTGGGGGTACCCTCCTTCCCCCTTACATTTCCTAACATATGGCACATAATCTATACACTGGGCTCATGTGTAGGGCAATATAACATCTCTATTTTATTTTATGAAGCTTTCCCAGGCTTGTGTAGTGTAATGTATTTGCTGCTACATATACGTCCATTGTACTTTAACTTGGCGCTGTATGCAAATTAGGCATCGCTAGCGTAAATTTGATTTGCTTGACGAATTAACGCTAGCGCAACTTCGCTACCTTTCGCCTCCCTGAGTGCAACTTTGGATTTTAGTGAATTAGCAGCGCCCTGTCGAAGTGCGGCGAATTCAACGCTGGCGCAACTTCGGAGGTAAGTAAATTTGCCCCATAGAGTCTTGTGACCAGTGACACTTCAGAAAATTTTCAGTGGATCAGTCCAAATAACATGACACCATATGTCAGTTCAGGAAGCAGAGTACTCAATGGATCAATCCTAGGAATGTGGTGCCTGGTGACCAATGACGAATCAGGAAGAAGAGTTTTTATTGGATCAAACATAGACACATGGCACCTCGTGACCAATTAGTGCATCAGGAAGTTGTGTTCTCATAGGGTCAAGCCAGGTGGACTAGAGTCCTCACTGGATCCGTCTTAACAATGTGGTGCCTAGTGACTGAATGGCACATTAGGAAGCTGCATTCATATTGGATTATCAAGCTTAGAAACATGTTTCCTATTGATTGAATGGTACATCAGGAAGCTCCAGTTTTATTTGATCAGTCTTAGGAACATGGTGCCAAATGACCAATGGCACAGTGGGAAGTAGAGATCTCATTGGATCAAGCTTAGGAACATGGTGCCTAATGACCAGTAGCACATTGGGAAGCAGAGTTCTCATTGGATCAAGCTTAGGAACATGGTGCCTAATGACCAATGGCACAGTGGGAAGTAGAGTCCTCATTGGATCAAGCTTAGAAACATGGTACCTAATGACCAATGGCACAATGGGAAGCAGAGTTCTCGTTGGATCAAGCTTTGGAACATGGTGCCAAATGACCAATGTCACAGTGGGAAATAGAGATCTCATTGGATCAATCTTAGGAACATGGTACCTAATGACCAATGGCACAGTGGGAAGTAGAGTTCTCATTGGATAAAGCTTAGGAACATGGCGCCTAATGACCAATGGCACAATGGGAAGTAGAGTTCTCATTGGATAAAGCTTAGGAACATGGTACCTAATGACCAATGGCACAGTGGGAAGTAGAGTTCTCATTGGATAAAGCTTAGGAACATGGCGCCTAATGACCAATGGCACAATGGGAAGCAGAGTTCTCATTGGATAAAGTTTAGGAACATTGTTTCTATGAGTTATTATTGGAACTGAATGAAGTTCTGCAGAAGGTTAGTACTATATACTTTAAATTAGCCAACACTGGTAAGTGCTTCCCTACATCAGAACCTCACCAAAAGTATAACCTGGATTCATTGCCTCATGGTCCAGCCTATCTCAGCGGTGGAATTATTCACTTGTGCAGCCATCTTTATTCTGTTTAGCTTTATCACTTAGCTATGAGTCTGACACTGAGTACAGTGCATCATGTCCATAGTAATATGTAAGTGTCCCAGATATCACTGTATTAATATAATAGTGAGACAGAGGTGTCTTTATCTTAGTTACTATTTTACCATATGATAAGGATTGTCCAGACTGCAGCCCTTTCTTGTTGAACTACAGCTCCCAGTTTTGTCAGCTAATTCCTGATTACAGTATATAGACAATATTTAATGACCTGGGA
The DNA here is from genome assembly GCA_038501925.1 of Xenopus petersii. Classification (NCBI taxonomy): domain Eukaryota; kingdom Metazoa; phylum Chordata; class Amphibia; order Anura; family Pipidae; genus Xenopus; species Xenopus petersii. The sequence goes on along the minus strand of CM076686.1, from coordinate 6,892,143 downwards.
GCAGAACAAAATCATCAGAACATGACGAGCCATCGGATTTAATTGCTGTGAGTAATCCTATCCCTTTCTCTGCAAGGAACATTAACATTTCATTGAATCAGAAAATTGTGTCTCCTGCAGAAATAGTGGGAATTTGTCCTTGTGGTGCAGTTCTGATACTCAGTGTGTACAATCCCATCGATCCCCAGGACAGTGAGCGAGGTCAGACAGTCCGTCCTCTGCTTTTATTTATACACCATAATGGACTTGTACATTTCCTGATCCATAAATTCATCTCCAGTATCTCTAGCTCTCTGATTCCATCCAACTGCTAAAGGTAGACACAATGTTTAACCTCATATGTGCCAGAAGAAAAATATAACTGTGCATAATATGGCTTCAGATCTGAAAAATCACTCTGTGAGTGGAGATCCTGCAGAAAAAACACTAATAGTGCTGCAAACTCAGTAACACATCACTAAGTAACCTCTGGACTGCAGCTCAATATTGCCTATACATAGAGTATGTGAAATATAATGAATTTTATAGTAGGGAGAGATGGTGCCTATAGTAACAGTGGGATAATAGTTTCTGGGAAAGGAGTGTGACTGTGGGCTAGCAGGTATAGTAGAGAGAGATGGTGCCTATAGTAACAGTGGGATAATAGTCTCTGGGAAGGGAGTGTGACTGTGGGATAGCAGGTATAGTAGGGAGAGATGGTGCCTATAGTAACAGTGGATAATAGTCTCTGGGAAGGGAGTGTGACTGTGGGATAGCAGGTATAGTAGGGAGAGATGGTGTCTATAGTAACAGTGGGATAATAGTCTCTGGGAAGGGAGTGTGACTGTGGGATAGCAGGTATAGTAGGGAGGGTTGGTGCCTATAGTAACAGTGGGGAAATAGTCTCTGGAAAGGGAGTGTGACTGTGGGATAGCAGGTATAGTAGGGGAGATGGTGCCTATAGTAACAGTGGGATAATAGTCTCTGGGAAGGGAGTGTGACTGTGGGATAGCAGGTATAGTAGGGAGAAATGGTGCCTATAGTAACAGTGGGATAATAGTCTCTGGGAAGGGAGTGTGACTGTGGGATAGCAGGTATAGTAGGGAGAGATGGAGCCTATAGTAACAGTGGGGTAATAGTCTCTGGGAAGGGAGTGTGACTGTGGGATAGCAGGTATAGTAGGGAGAGATGGAGCCTATAGTAACAGTGGGATAATAGTCTCTGGGAAGGGAGTGTGACTGTGGGATAGCAGGTATAGTAGGGAGAGATGGTGCCTATAGTAACAGTGGATAATAGTCTCTGGGAAGGGAATGTGACTGTGGGATAGCAGGTATAGTAGGGAGAGATGGTGTCTATAGTAACAGTGGGATAATAGTCTCTGGGAAGGGACGGAGTGTGACTGTGGGATAGCAGGTATAGTAGGGAGAGATGGTGCCTATAGTAACAGTGGATAATAGTCTCTGGGAAGGGAGTGTGACTGTGGGATAGCAGGTATAGTAGGGAGAGATGGTGTCTATAGTAACAGTGGATAATAGTCTCTGGGAAGGGAGTGTGACTGTGGGATAGCAGGTATAGTAGGGAGAGATGGTGCCTATAGTAACAGTGGATAATAGTCTCTGGGAAGGGAGTGTGACTGTGGGATAGCAGGTATAGTAGGGAGAGATGGTGTCTATAGTAACAGTGGATAATAGTCTCTGGGAAGGGAGTGTGACTGTGGGATAGCAGGTATAGTAGGGAGAGATGGTGCCTATAGTAACAGTGGATAATAGTCTCTGGGAAGGGAGTGTGACTGTGGGATAGCAGGTATAGTAGGGAGAGATGGTGTCTATAGTAACAGTGGGATAATAGTCTCTGGGAAGGGAGTGTGACTGTGGGATAGCAGGTATAGTAGGGAGAGATGGTGTCTATAGTAACAGTGGATAATAGTCTCTGGGCAGGACTGTGACTCCCAAGTACCAACAGCCCTAGTGAGACTGGGAGTTATACAATCTATATATACAATATGGAGTAGTAGCATAAAGCTGTTAAGTATGTTTTGCCCTTAAATCCACCAATGATTATAAACATCCCGGCCTATAGATTCTATTTATATATGTTTTTGTCTCTATACAATCTCCTGACCAATCCCAAGCCTGCTGGCCGTATGACCTGATGGATACTCGTCACATACATAGTGGATGGCATCCGGAGAGCTGACTCTCATTGGAGGAGACACACATTCGCAGCAGCCAGAATTTGGGATAAAAATAGCGTTTCCTTGCTGTGTGCCAGCTGTGCGGCTCTACATGAAGTGCCCGGCGTGTGCCAGAGAGGAGATTAGATAAGGGACACAGCAAAGCATGAATATGTTTAACATTCCCTGATACAAGCCCAGCACCTACATGAGCATTACTATTCCCTTACTGTTTATTGTACTCTCTCCTCCGACCCATAGAAGCCCTGCTCTTCTGTGCCTGACACATACATGATACAGAGCTGGAGGGAGAATCTGATTAAATACCTTCTATTCCTGTAAAGGACAAGGGAGGAAGGGTAATGTGAGAAAGGGCTGGGATAGTGACATTAATGATTATATATTCTACTAAAGCAGGGGGGATTATTTGGGGGTGTTTCTCAGCTATCACTTCACCTGCTCCTTTTCTCTCCTGCACAATGTCTTATGGGCAGCACCCAACTCTGGGAAATTCCCTGCATCCCACAGATCTTTGCTACTCTCTGGAACCGTTTTAGTCACTTACTTCATTCCATGCAGAGCCAAAACCCTACAATGACTCCCCAACATCCCCTCTATCCATTTGTGCACATGAACCCCCAGTGCTGAGACTACTGTATATCTGTAAGGTGCTTTCTGTGCAGGTGGGATACACAGTCCCAGTACAGTAGGTACAGTAGGTATGTGGGTAGGTAGTTTCTGTGCAGGTGGGAGAGGGGAGGGATACACAGTCCCAGTACAGTAGGTACAGTAGGTATGTGGGTAGGTAGTTTCTGTGCAGGTGGGAGAGGGGAGGGATACACAGTCCCAGTACAGTAGGTACAGTAGGTATGTGGGTAGGTAGTTTCTGTGCAGGTGGGAGAGGGGTGGGATACACAGTCCCAGTACAGTAGGTACAGTAGGTATGTGGGTAGGTAGTTTCTGTGCAGGTGGGAGAGGGGTGGGATACACAGTCCCAGTACAGTAGGTACAGTAGGTATGTGGGTAGGTAGTTTCTGTGCAGGTGGAGGAGGGGAGGGATACACAGTCCCAGTACAGTAGGTACAGTAGGTATGTGGGTAGGTAGTTTCTGTGCAGGTGGGAGAGGGGTGGGATACACAGTCCCAGTACAGTAGGTACAGTAGGTATGTGGGTAGGTAGTTTCTGTGCAGGTGGAGGAGGGGAGGGATACACAGTTCCAGTATAGTAGGTACAGTAGGTATGTGGGTAGGTAGTTTCTGTGCAGGTGGGGGAGGGGTGGGATACACGGTCCCAGTACAGTAGGTACAGTAGGTATGTGGGTAGGTAGTTTCTGTGCAGGTGGGAGAGGGGAGGGATACACAGTCCCAGTACAGTAGGTACAGGAGGTATGTGGGTAGGTCGTTTCTGTGCAGGTGGGGGAGGGGTGGGATACACAGTCCCAGTACAGTAGGTACAGTAGGTATGTGGGTAGGTAGTTTGTGTGCAGGTGGGAGAGGGGAGGGATACACAGTCCCAGTACAGTAGGTACAGTAGGTATGTGGGTAGGTAGTTTCTGTGCAGGTGGGGGAGGGGAGGAATACACAGTCCCAGTACAGTAGGTACAGTAGGTATGTGGGTAGGTAGTTTGTGTGCAGGTGGGAGAGGGGAGGGATACACAGTCCCAGTACAGTAGGTACAGGAGGTATGTGGGTAGGTAGTTTCTGTGCAGGTGGGGGAGGGGAGGAATACACAGTCCCAGTACAGTAGGTACAGTAGGTATGTGGGTAGGTAGTTTGTGTGCAGGTGGGGGAGGGGTGGGATACACAGTCCCAGTACAGTAGGTACAGTACGTATGTGGGTAGGTAGTTTCTGTGCAGGTGGGAGAGGGGAGGGATACACAGTCCCAGTACAGTAGGTATGTGGGTAGGTAGTTTGTGTGCAGGTGGGAGAGGGGAGGGATACACAGTCCCAGTACAGTAGGTACAGGAGGTATGTGGGTAGGTAGTTTCTGTGCAGGTGGGGGAGGGGAGGAATACACAGTCCCAGTACAGTAGGTACAGTAGGTATGTGGGTAGGTAGTTTGTGTGCAGGTGGGGGAGGGGTGGGATACACAGTCCCAGTACAGTAGGTACAGTACGTATGTGGGTAGGTAGTTTCTGTGCAGGTGGGAGAGGGGAGGGATACACAGTCCCAGTACAGTAGGTACAGTAGGTATGTGGGTAGGTAATTAAAAGAAAGTTACATTGGGGAAAAGCAGTTACAGATGAAGTTGGACCATAAGTGGTTGTTATTACTGTAACCTTCCTGTAGGTGGTGCTCTTACAAAAGCTGATCTTTATCCCATTACAAAGCTCAGTCCGTTACATGAGATTAAATGAGATGGGCCAGTTTCCTCCCTGTTCCTCTGAGATACAACATTTGCTTAGATCACAGCTCTGATACACTGACTGCACCCAGGGGAGGAGACACTTCTGCTACATTGTTTCCAGAGTCACAACCAGAAAGGGATAAACAGATAAGGTGTCTCTTCCTCTAATAGGATAACTGCTGGCGGAATGAATATGAATAGACATAAATATTACTTTGCTCCACGTGAATAGAAAAGGTTATTAAATCCCAGGGAAGCAGATCTGCTCAGCCTGACAAGATAATTGGCAAAAAATACACTTCATTTCCTTCTATTAGTTCCTCTAATGAAATGGTGGAGAATGCGGCTGTAGCGCAGTAATAGGAGACATCATGTGTAACTGTAATTGCCGTTAGACGCAGATTCTATCCGTCTTTGCGATTATTATCTGCACTGCTGGTCCTGACTGCATGTGTAACTATAACGAGGCAGCAGTAGCTCTCCTTCAGCCAAACCCAGTACCCACAATGCCTTGCAAACTTCAGTCTCGGCTGGAGGGGAGCTGATTACTGCTGCTTGGGTTAATGATGCATGTAGTCAGAACCAGCAGTGCAGAGAATAGTTCCCGGTTAGTGTGTCTGAGCCCCTGGGGTGATGGTTGGGTGAGGGGGATAACAAGGGCATTTTTGAACCATTTGATTTCAATACAGATGCAGATATTAAAGGGGACATTCCTATTATAATGTAGCCAATGCGGCGGCAAGTTCAATTCCAGCCAGGGCTCTATGTGTAAGGAGTTTGTATATTGCCCCCCATAATGTCTCCTATTACTGCGCTACAGCCCGCATTCTCCACCATTTCATTAGAGGACCTAATAGAAGCAAATTAAATGTATTTTTTTGCTTGAGATTCCTCTGGGTACTCCGGTTTCAATCCCTCACCCCAAAAACATACAAGCAGGATTATTGACTCCCATTGTGATTGTGATAAGAGCCTTAGATTGTAAACTCCACTGGAGTATCAAAACAACACTATATCAAAGGATAATAATAAGCGCCATCCCCGGGACACTTACATGATAGTAGTACACAGGGTATACACTGAAGATGATCAGATGGCACCCTGTAATCCAGCAACTGTCATTATTATTTCCCTACAGTGTAAGTTCCGACTCATGCAGCATGCCATCAGTTTATTTACTAACCAGCAAACACTCCATTTCCCCCATCCAACACCCCCCTCTCCAAATTACACACTTCCTCTGTGTGGACTCTGCTATTCATTGTATCCGTGTGCTGAATAATAGAGAGCTCTCTCGCACACTCGCACACACTCACACACACTCACACACGGTCTGACATCACTCAGCACAAAGGGTGGAGTGAGAAAGCATTGGAATCAGTGTAAAGGGGAAGGGAAATTCTCTGTTCAGTCAGAAGGAGCAATAGAGGAAAGTGGAGCCTGACTGTCAGCTGAGTCACATCCACAGGGGGAGTAGGTGACAGTTGGGCACAAGGCACATCATTCCCAGTCGCTGAGCGGAGAGGGGCACACGAGAGGCTCAAGGGGGGTCACAGGAGATTTGCCATCCATCTGGGATACCCAGGACCAGACTCTCGGCTCGAGCTGAAGGATACGGTAAGATGGGTGTGATTGTGGTTTATTTGGGGGGGGGGTGAGCATAGGATGTGGGACTCTCAGGAAGGGAGTGGTTGCAGGGAGTAGTTGCTGTGATTAAATAGACCAGTTGCATGGCTGTCACTTGCAAGGATTCTTATCCCGGGATGGAATTCAAGAAACTGACACTTGGAATAGTGATCGATCGCTGAAGTTTGTGCCCCCCACCCTTGTGCAGGAATAGTTAGGGATAAGATAGAAGAGCATCTGCCCTGAGCTTCCAGTGCCAGAGAGGGGTGAGGTCTGAAGGTTTATTTATTACCCCTCTGCCCCACCCTCACTTGGGGGCCACAAAGCTTCCTACGTTGCTCGGGGCCCCACTTCTTCCCAAATGGAACAGACTTTGTTACACTGAACTGGTTTCTCTGCACATTAGTAGCTCAGGCTGATAAACACCCCCCCCCCATCAACTTCAGTGGTTCCTGCCCACAGCCCGCCGTGAGTCTGAGCGTCTCCCCATTCAGTGGCGCAGTACAACCGCAATGCAAGTAGTTCTAGGTGGGATTTGGATCTTCAGAACTTGAGCTGCTTTTCCCTGACATGTGAATAACATTAACTCCTTAATGCCTTGTTAGTTCCCAAACCATTTCGGAAGTATTTGCCCCCCCAGTTGAGAGTGAAACAAGTGTCAGTGCCGGAGGGGTGTGCCGGATAATGACCAGACTAATGGAAAACCCTGGGATTATTTGCTCAGCTTCTGCCAATGACATTCAAAGAGTTTGTGCTTCTTTTAACCCCTCGGCTACCTGGGACAAATGAAGCTCTTGCCAGTACAGCATAGCAGTGATATCCGCCCTTCCTCTCCAGTGCTGCTCTCCTCCCATTGGCTGGGCAACCTTCCATCTCTGCCCTGTGCATCAGTTCGATTCCTGCATGGGAAAAGGGTTATTAACCCCCCATCTCCTGCTTATAATGAGTTGCACTGCTGTAAAACTAATACTTGGTGCCTGATAATTGTTTTAACCCCACCCTGACCTTATACCCAGTGCTTTATGGGAAGTCAGTGTAGATAACAATACAGCATCAGGGGCATATCGGAAAGGCTGTACGGCTGAACTACAACTTCCAGCCATTGGAATAAGAGTTGCAAGAGTATGCACAAGATATATATGAAATTAATTAATATACATATATCTATATATATATACATATTAAGTAAAGTAAATGCTCCAACAGAATGTGGTACCAGGATTATATTTCCCAGCATTTATTGGGCTCTCGTCATTGTGTATCTACCCAGAAGTTTAAACTATATACAGTAGAACCCCGATTTTACCTTTTTCAGAAAACCACATCAAAACATTCATTCTTAACAATCAATTCTGGGAAAACATAAAATCCAGGGACATAAAGTCGGGATTTGACTGAACAGAAAACGGATATTTATTATGACCCGTCATTGCATCTGATTTCTAGAACAAATGTAAGCTCTTCTGTCCGAAAATCTCCTGGCGGCATCCTGTACCATGTTAATGCAAAGGCAGCACATTGATTATCTCCATCCCCTGCGGACTCAGGCATTGGATATTAAGAAAGCCGTGAAATGCCAGACGACAGCAAATCAAACCCTCTGACTTAGTGCAAGAGCACTGCCAGGGGCTGCTTTAATGCAGCGTAATGTGTAGGGAGTAGGGAAAGTGGGATGTGTTGGAAGGGTTACTGTCTGCTCTCTCTCATTTCCCTACAGAAATAGGGATTGGTAGCACTAGATAGGTACCTAATATATAGAGACAAGAGGAAAGTGTTGGAAGGGTTACTGTCTGCTCTCTCTTATTTCCCTACAGAAATAGGGATTGGTAACACTAGATAGGTACCTAATATATAGAGACAAGAGGAAAGTGTTGGAAGGGTTACTGTCTGCTCTCTCTTATTTCCCTACAGAAATAGGGATTGGTAACACTAGATAGGTACCTAATATATAGAGACAAGAGGAAAGTGTTGGAAGGGTTACTGTCTGCTCTCTCTCATTTCCCTATAGAAATAGGGATTGGTAACACTAGATAGGTACCTAATATATATGGACAGAGACAAGAGGAAAGTGTTGGAAGGGTTACTGACTTCTCTGCTCTCATTTCCCTACAGAAATAGGGATTGTAGCACTAGATACATAGTAACATAGTAAGTAAGGTTGAAAAAAGACACATGTCCATCGAGTTCAACCTTTTTTTTTTTTTTTTTTTATTAACTACATATCTGCCAGTTGATTCAGAGGAAGGCAAAAAACCCATCTGAAGCCTCTCCAATTTGCCTCAGAGGGGGAAAAATTCCTTCCTGACTCTGGGGACTAGTCCCTGGATCAACTTGTACTATGAGCTATCTCCCATATCCCTGTATTCCCTCACTTGCTAAACACCATCCAACCCCTTCTTATACCTATCTAATGTATCAGCCTGTACCACTGATTCAGGGAGACAATTCCACATCTTCACAGCTCTCACTGTAACAAACCCCTTCCCAATATTTAGGCGGAACCTCTTTTCTTCTAATCGGAATGGGTGACCTTGTGTCAGCTGGAAAGACCTACTGGTAAATAAAGCATTAGAGAGATTATTATATGATCCCCTTATATATTTATACATAGTCATCATATCACCCCTTAAGCGCCTCTTCTCCAGCGTGAACATCCCCAATTTGGCCAGTCTTTCCTCATAGCTAAGATTTTCCCTTTACCAGCTTAGTTGCCCTTCTCTGTACCCTCTCTAATACAATAATATCCTGTTTGAGTGATGGAGACCAAAACTGTACGGCATATTCTAGATGGGGCCTTACCAGTGCTCTATACAGTGGAAGAATGACCCCCTCCTCCCTTGACTCTATGCCCCATTTAATACAGCTCAAGACCTTATTTGCCCTTGATGCTGCTGACTGGCATTGCTTGCTACAGACAAGTTTATCATCTACAAGGACTCCAAGGTCCCTTTCCATAATGGATTTGCCTAGTGCAGTCCCATTAAGGGTATAAGTGGATATTGTTACATCCCAGGTGCAGGACTTTACATTTATCAACATTGAATCTCATTTGCCACTTAGCTGCCCAGATTGCCAGTTAGTCAAGATCCTGTTGCAAGTGCCACATCCTGGATGGAATTAATTGGGCTGATAATTTTGTGTCATCTGCAAACACTGATACATTACTTACAACACCCTCCCCTAAGTCATTAATGAACAAGTTAAATAAAAGTGGACCCAATACTGAGCCCTGGGGGACCCCACTAAGAACCTTACTCCAAGTAGAGAATGTCCCATTAACAACCACCCTCTGTACCCGATCCTGTAGCCAGTTTCCTATCCAAGTGCAAACGACTTCATTAAGCCCAACAGACCTTAGATAGGTACCTAATATATAGAGAGAGACAAGAGGAAAGTGTTGGAAGGGTTACTGTCTGCTCTGCTCTCATTTCCCTACAGAAATAGGGATTGGTAGCAGTAGACAGGTGCTTAATATCTATAGGGATATACAGGGACAATAGGAAGGTGTTGGACAGGTTACTACCTGCTCTGCTCACAGTTGGAATTTTACTTATTAATCCTTCAGATGCAACAGGTAAAAGGAGCAGACCCCCATAATCCCACCCAAGCGATAACCATATTCTTATTTGAATCTCAGACAACAGCAACGGATTTGATTTGAATCTCCAATCGGATGTGGCCTCGGCTAAGCTTCTCCATCCCTACCCCCACATAACATCTGCTTTATCCATAGCTCTTGGGGTTATCTCGTTCCTCAGTGCAGCCTATTTCTCTATGTTAAAGTACATTTAGCAACATTCCCCAGTAGTCGCAACTGCCGCCTTTCCGTCAGGCACCTTGCTCGGAATTAATATTGCCCTAATCCTCTCGGGCCTTATCCCTGTGTATTAATCAAATGGAGAGTAAATACATTTATCAGAATAATCCCCTTGATTGAAAGGAATTGATCGGGAGCAGAAATGTTCTTTATTCTAATACGAGCCTGTAACAGTAAAAATCCCACTCACTCAGTCCTTAAAGGGTTTGTTCACCTTTAAATACACTTTAATCATGACGTAGAGGGGGATATTCTGAGACAATTTGCAATTGGTTTTTGTTTTTTATTATTTGTGGTTTTTGAGTTATTTAGCTTTTTATTCAGCAGCTCTCCAGTTTGCGTTTCCAGCCATCTGGTTGCTAGGGGCCAAATTCCCCTAGCAACCATGCACTGATTTGAATAAGAGACTGGAATATGAATAGGAGAGGCCTGAATAGAAAGATGAGTAATGAAAAAGTAGCATTACAATAAATGTGTAGCATTACAGAGCATTTGTTTTTTTAGATGGGGTCAGTGACCCCATTTAAAAACTGGAAAGAGTCAGAAGAAGGAAGCAAATAATTAAACAAAACTATTAGAAATAATGAAGACCAGTTGAAAAGTTGCTTAGAATTAGCCATTCTATAATATACTAAAAGTGAACCATCCCTTTTTATAGCAACTAATGAATATTTATGAATAAAAGGCAGGGGGAATGGCATCTGACCAATCAGAATTTGATGCTATGGGAAGTTACTGACGATTTTTTTTCAAGACCTTTACCATCCGTTGGGTGTCAGAGAATTGTGGGAGTTGTAGTTCTCATCACCTGTTTCAATGTCGATGCATCTTCTCTATAAATGTATTATGGTGGCATGTGCAGGATTATAGGTCAACTTAACATTGCGATTCACTTCATTTATTTTTTTTGTGCTGTTTCCAGTCACTTCCTTTGTGAATTTCGAATTGAAAAAAAATTAGAATTAAAAAAGACCAACCAAATTTTTTTTTTTGGTCGAATAGGTCCGTTTTTGATCGAATGGGTCCGTATTCGCCAAAATTCGAATCATACGAATGAAAGTAATAGCGCATTCGATCGAATTTTCCCAAAAATACTTCGATTTTTCAGTCCACCAATTGACTCCAAATAGGTTCAAGGAGGTCCCCCATAGGCTAAAACAGCAATTCAGCAGGTTTTAGATGGCGAATGGTCAAAGTCCAATTTTTAAAGAGACAGTAAATGAAAAATTTCGATTTCCAAATTTTCTAATTTTTTTCTGGACTATTATCTAGTCGAAGTACACAAAAAATAGCTTGAAATTTTCATTCGAAAATTCACATCGACCTTTGATAAATCTGCCCCTCAGTGTCGGACTGGGATGCCAGGGGCCCACCAGAAGTCCTTAGGCTGAGGGCCCACTTTCCAAACTACTATTCCTCCTCTGCTCATTCAACCTCTTTATTCTCATGGCCTCTTTCCTCTACATACTACATACCTCCCAACTGTCCCATTTTTCGCAGGACAATCGCATTTTTGACAGCTCAACCCTCAGTCCCGGTTACTGAAATGTCCCGATTTTCTCTTTGATCTCCTGAACTGAAGAGCCAGAAAAAACAATATTTCCTAAACTTAATTGGCTTTTGGCAGAGAGCCTAGAACAGCCACCAGGTGCTCTTGGATACATTTGTAACAATTTAAGATAAGCAAATAAGTAACTGTAACAATTTAAGATAAGTAAAGAAACAATTGTAACAATTTAAGATAACAAATAAGTAACTGTAACAATTTAAGATAAGCAAAGAAACAACTTTAACTATTTAAGATAAGCAGATCTCTTGGGGAAACTGCGACTAGCAGCTTAAAGGGCAACTCACCTTCATTAGCAAAACTGTAATAACACATAAAACCCACAGAAATGTGTTTAAACTTTCATAACCTGCCAATTTTTTTTTTAATGAACATGGTAATTAGGGGGTGTGGCCAAAAAATAGGCATGGGCAAATCTTTTTATCCCTCTTTCTGTTTCAAAAATGGTATGAGGAGGTATGATACTATACTGTATACTTCCATTATTTTGCCTGTTTGTTCCCATACAGAAATAGGGAATGAACATGAAAAAGGCCACATGATTAGAAGCCATAGGCCACTGACACCTGGGCCCACCGGGACTTTTCCTGTATCCCAGTTGGCCAGTCCGACACTGTCTATATTAACCTTATATTGCCCTTAGCTCCCACTTATATTTCACTACCTGTACTGAGGGGCCACTTTTTTATTTTAGTTTCATTAGCCATAAAGGGAAAAACATCCCCTGATTCAGTGGCATAACTTGTGGCCCCCTTGCAAAAAAATCTTTAGAGGGTCCTGGCGCGCTACAATCCCCATCCTCCCACCCACTTCCAGTCCCGCCTCCGCCCACCCACTCTCCACCCACTCTCCGTTCGACTTGCATCCCCCTTCCTCACCGCAGGTAAGAGAGTGGCTGGGGAGGAGGGGTTTTTTATTAGCTATAGAGGAAGTAGACTCTCCTGTTCCCCGGGCCCCCCTGAAACTGTGGGGTCTACTTCCTTTATAGTTACACCACTGCCCTGGTTATAGCTACAATCCATTCATATAGGAGGCAGCTCCCATAATTGCTCTTCCTCTGACTCCAATGGAACGGTGACCCCTGGTGGTTAAATGGTCATGCCAATTGCTCATGAGGCTATAATGGCCAATAATATATCCAGAGATCCTAGGATAGGAGCTCTCATTTCTTTATCACAAGTGCCCACCCTACAGACAGATTGGTATGGTCCAGGCTGCAGCAGAGATACAGGCAGAGCTTGGCATGTACCACAGATAACGCTGGTATTTTAACTCCCTGTGACTGGGAGCAGAATGAGGCAATGGCTGGAAACTCAGGAGAGCCGGGAGTTTCAGACTCACATTGTAGACTCCAGCCTGTCCTCTTCATTAGATAAATCACTAGACCCAAGAAATGCTTTCATAATGTAAATAAGTAAAGTTGCTTGTTTTGCACCCGTCTCTGCTGTATATTACAACACTGAGCAGGAAGTGAGTAATCCACGAGGAACTGAGCAGAAAGACATTCTTTCAGGGATTTTTAGCATTATTATTTAAAGGGCAACTTCATCCAAAGTGGATTTTAAAGTTATGTGTAAATGTAATCACTATTGGCAGTATCAGGGTTAAAGGGGAACTCTCTAGGGTGGCCATTAAAGGGGCAGTCCACCTTTAAATTAACTTATCATAGGTTATAAAATTGCCAATTCTTCAATTGGTCTTCATTATTTATTTTTCTGCGGACTCCTTCCACCTTTTGAACGGGGGGGGGGGTCACTGACCCCATCTAAAAAACAAATGCTCTGTAATGCTATTGTAAGTAATACTTTCTATACCTCATCTTTCTAATCAGGCCTCTCCTATTCATATTCCAGACTCCTATTTGAATCAAGGCATGGTTTCTAGGGTAATGTGGACCCTAGCAACCAGACAACTAAAAATAAAAACTGGAGAGCTGCTGAATAAAAAGCTAAATAAGTCAAAAACCACAAAAAATAAAAAATGAAAACCAATTGAAAATTGGCTCAGAATACCTCTAACCGTTAATTTAAAGATGAACAACCCCTTTAATGCAGGACAAGCAGGGAACATAGTGTTTTTTTGTGGGGAGTCATGTACTTAGTGCAGCACATAGTGTTAAATACAGAGGCAATTCAGCATGTTCTCTGCACTTTACAACCTTTGGCACGGCTGTGTTTATGAACGGTGAGGTTTTTTCACCGCTTAGCAAATCACCCCCTCAATTTTGGGAAAAAAAAGAGGGCCAAAAAGATTTGCAGCGCAGAGTGCGGCAAAATGTATTCAACACACCCATTTTTGTGGCCACATCCCCTAGTTACCATGTTAAATTTACAAAATGTTTTCAAGAAACCTGCTTATCTTAAATTGTTACAATTGTTTCTTTGCTAACTTAAATTGTTACAAAACAGTGCACCTGCCACATATTCTGGGCTCTCTGCCAAAAGCCGATTAAGTTTTAGAAACTTGTATCTTTTTCTGGCTGTTCAGTGCAGGAGATCAATTAAAAAGTCGGGACATTTCAGTAACAATCCGGGACTGCGGGCTGAGTTGTTAAAATTAGGACAGATGGGAGGTATGCCCCTCATGTTTGACATGGACCTCTCTAAAATATGCCTTTAAATATTAGTTTGAGATAGGTATGTGTCAAATCCACTATTTGAGATTCGGCCGAATCCCCAAATGCTTCATGAAAGATTTGTCAGAATATTGAATTTAATCCTAATTTGCATATGCAAATTAGGGATGGGAAGGAAAAAATGTAAACTTTTTTTACTTCCTTGTTTTGTGACAAAGGCACGTGATTTGAGTATGTAAATTAGGATTCTGATTTGGTTCGGCCAGACATGAGGATTAGTGTTGGACGAATCTGTCCATTTCGCTGAAAAATTCGCCAAATGAAGAAATTTGTGAAATGTAGAAAGATTTGCATACGCATTGAAGTCGATGGGCGTTAAAATAATTTTGACACAAGCGCCAATTTTTACATGTGCGACTATTTTGTCAATATATATTAAAGTCAATGGGCGTCGCAATCATTTTGACGCACGACAATTTTTCCTGGTCATCCCCGAAGGTAATTGTTATGCTGCCATAGGGATGAATAGGAAAAGAAAATTGCAGTAAGTATGAAACAATTTTCTCTTTTTTTCATCGCAGCAAATTTTTGCCAGCAAATTGTCGCCGCAGTTTTGCTGAAATTTGCCGCAAATCCATGCCTGCCAAAAGTATTCGCCCATCACTAACGAGGATTCCACTGAATCTGAATCCCGCTGAATCCCTAGCTTTAGAATCTCTGTGCTTCTGCTAATTGTTAAGCCCCAGACCTCCGAGGCAATCACCATTTGCAACTCACGCGCTTCGCTTCCCCTTCAAATCCTTATTGGCAATCGATATTCTGTTACTAAAGAGCAGAGATCAGGAATGAACCACAAGGCCAGGTCAGTGCAGAGCCTCTCACTAATGGAACTTTCCACCCAAAAATCCTTTTCTACTTTCTCCCTGTTGTGATTAAATTGAAAGGAGAAGCTAAACCCTGACTTCCTATTCAGCTGCTGCTGCACAGCAATGAGCTCACTGTAGCCTTTTTCTTTGTATAGTTTTGGCCAGAGGGGGGTGGGGTGAGTCTGGCCCCTTTCAAACTGGATACACATTCTGAGTAAAGGCTTGGCTGCACAGAAATCAGTGCAGACTGCAGCGTGCATTCAAACTGACCACTAGTCTGGCTGAAAGGCTGTGGCACTGATGTAACTGATTTAAAATAGACTAACGGTCATTATTAATATGCCCGCTGCAGACTCCACTGATTCCTTGTACAGCCAGGCAGGAAGCAGGAAAAATGAGAAGCTGGGCGGGGCATTCAGCTTGGGGATCTGCTTTTAATTAGCCAGATACAGCATCGCTACACTAGTCTGCGGCGTGACTTTTTTAAAGGGGTTGTTCACCTTTAAATTAACTTTTAGTATGATATAGAGAGAGATATTCTGAGACAATTTGCAGTTGGTTTTCATTTTTTGATTATTTGTGTTTTTTGAGTTATTTCGTTTTTTTATTCAGCAGCTCACCAGTTTGTAATTTCATTAATCTGGTTGCTAGAGTCCAAATTCCCCTAGCAACCATGCATTGATTTGAATAAGAGATTGGAATAAGAATAGGAGAGGCCTGAATAGAAAGAGGAGTAATAAAAAGTAACAATAACAATACAATTGTAGCCTTAGGGCTCTTACTCATGAGCGTTTTGACCTGCGCTCCCCTGCGTTCCGTTTTTCGGCGTTCAGCCGCAGGGGAGCGCAGGAATAGATGCATTTCATTATTTCAAATGGGGCTGTACTCACACAGGCGCGTGTAGGCGCCGAACACAGGTTGAACCGCAACATGCTGCATTTTTCCTGCGTTCAGCGCCTACACGCGCCTGTGTGAGTACAGCCCCATTTGAAATAATGAAATGCGTCTATTCCTGCGCTCCCCTGCGACTGAACGCCGAAAAACGGAACGCAGGGGAGCTCAGGTAAAAAAGCTCATGAGTAAGAGCCCTAAGGCTACAATTGTATTGTTATTGTTACTTTTTATTACTCCTTTATAACAGAACATTTGTTGTTAGATGGGGTCAGTGACCACCCCCTCCCATTTAAAGGACAAGGAAAGTAAAACTAAAGCAGTAGGTAGAAATGTTGTACATGATGTTTTGTGCTTCTGTACCAGCCCAAGGCAACCACAGCCCTTTAGCAGTAAAGATCTGTGTCTCCAAAGATGCCCCAGTAGCTCCCCATCTTCTTTTCTGCTGATTCACTGCACATGGTCTGTGCTGCTGTCACTTACTGAGCTTAGGGAGCCACTCACAATATACAGTACACATAGAATAGAAATGTCACAATATAAGGCTGATTAGTAATTAATACACATAATTACTACATGGCAGCACAGAAACCAGTGCAATTAGCATCAGAATTTAATAATCAGCAAACCTGTAGCATCAGCTTATATTACAGCCAGGGAAGCTCATTATCTGCTGGATAATTAGTGACGAGCCCTAAGCTTAGCTTCTCAACAGCCAATCAGAGCCCACTGAGCATGTGAGTGTCACAGACACTTTCCAAGATGGTGACCCCCTGTGACAAGTTTGAAGTCCTGGATCATTGCTGCTATTGACAAGCTGAAACTTTAGCCTCGTGCAATAAGTTCACTCTATAAAATATGCCATTTTTACCCACATTCATTTTTAGGGTTTAGTTCTCCTTTAAAAGCTGGAAAGAATCAGAAGAAGGCGGCAAATAATTCAAAAACTATAAAAAAGAAAAAATGAAGGGCAGTTGAAAAGTTGCTTAGAATTGGCCACTCTATAAGATACTAGAAGTTAACTTAACCGCCCCTTCAACATATCAATTCCTTTCTTACTTTAAAATTCCTATTTACTATAGGATAGGAAAGTTGGGAGGGGGGGTTGTAGGCAAGTTTGCTAACTCTGGGGAATACCGCCTCAGCCAATCCGATACTGGCTTTCCTTATTCTGCCTACTGTCGAGTGATCTAACAGAAAATTAGTAAATGAGTCCCAACCAAGGTGACAGTTGGTCTCCAAGTATATACTTGTAACTGCCAGCTTTTGTGAAAAGACAGCTCTCCAGTCCAGTAAATATAAATATATAGGTGACAGGACTAGGGCAAGCTTCCAGCCCACTGTGTATAAAGCAACGAGCCCCACGCGTTTCAATGAGAAAGCCAGACTGGCTGCACGGGCAGGTAGAGGATTAAATCTCTATGTTATTGAAGTAACAGATCAGTTTACCTTCCCGCTGCCAGGAAAATGTATAATGATAAGAGGGGGGCAGATATATATGTGTGTGTGGGTGTTTCACAGGTTTTGTAGAGTGTGACTAACGCAGTATTTTGTACACCTGCCAGATCATTTATGTCGATTGCATTGCTCAGGCTGGGAGGGAAAGGGAGTTTAACCAGCTCTACGCTACATGGGCTTGATTAGGGGCCCAAAGCTGCTTCATTTCATACCAGTGATCCTGTATAGGGGCTGCAACTGTCTGTCGACCTGATCGCTCCAAGGGGGTTTGGCCCAGGGTCACACCCCACCCCGGAAGAAGGGTGCACTTTATTGGACCAAGCCCCCCCATGACCCGTAATCCCATCTCCCCGTGGGCCCCCCCAGCTGCCATAGGGTTGTAAATTAAGCACACCGTACAATCTGGTCCACCTTAAAAAAAAATGCAGCTAGCTTTCTACTGATAAGTTGCTATGGGTTACTAGACCCAAAACCATTAACTCACAATTTCATTGGTGCAGATGCTGGGAATGACTGTTCCATAAAGAACAATATGTGACAGGGGCCTACATAGCAACTACTCACCCCAACTACTTATCCCAACTACTCACCCCAGCATCCCATGAGCTGCTTCTACTGTAGGAATTCTGGAAATTGTAGTTCTGTGTCACATGGACTGTCAAAGCTTGTCTGTGATTCGTGACTCATTAGATGACACGGTCACTGGTTCAGGAAGTATTTTTACCTTCCTTTTGCCTGCCAGTATCCACCTATATTATTTAGATTGTAAGCTCTATGGGTTGTACACAGATGCATGATATTTATACAGCTATAAACATATATGTGTATACACGATTAGAGATCTATTCTAGTTCTGTAGGTCTAGCGGGTCATTTGCCTCTGGTCGCAGGCTGTGGTGGGTACTAGGAGTTGTAATTGAAACTCTTCAGAATATTATGAGTAAGGGCTCTTACAGACGAGCGTTTTTACCTGCGCTCCCCTGCGTTCCGTTTTTCTGCGTTCAGCCACAGGGGAGCGCAGGGATAGACGCATTACATTTTTTCCAATGGGGCTGTAATCACACAGGCACGTATAGGCGCCGAACGCAGGAAAAATGCAGCATGTTGCGTCTCAACCTGTGTTCGGCGCCTACACGCGCCTGTGTGAGTACAGCCCCATTGGAAAAAATGTAATGCGTCTATCCCTGCGCTCCCCTGCGGCTGAACGCAGAAAAACGGAACGCAGGGGAGCGCAGGTAAAAACTAAGGGCTCTTACTGTCGAGCGGTTGAAGCTGCGTTCCCCTGCGCTCCCCTGCGTTCAGCCGCAGGGGAGCGCAGGAATAGACGCTTTAAGCTTTTTTCAATGGGGCTGTACTCACACTGGCACATGTAAGCGCCGAATGCAGGTTGAGACGCAACATGCTGCATTTTTCCTGCGTTCGGCGCCTACACGCGCCTGTGTGAGTACAGCCCCATTGAAAAAAGCTTAATGCGTCTATTCCTGCGCTCCCCTGCGGCAGAACGCAAAAAAACGGAACGCAGATTCAACCGCTCGTCAGTAAGAGCCCTTACTCATAATATCCTGCAGAGTTTGAACCGCTCGTCAGTAAGAGCCCTTAAAGAGTAGTTGATAAAGGATCATTGTGCCGGTTTCCCCCACCAGCAGTAGGAAGTGATTTAGCAGATGTGCCCACTGACTCTGTTTCTCCCATCTGAAAGGGGAGCTGCTATGGGAACGATGATGTGTGTTTTGGTTTATAAACGTTATGTGAATTACTGGCAAAGTGGTTTTACCCTTTATTTGCTTCCATTCTCTCTGTCTGTCTGATTGGGATATTAGGGTCATATTCACTGGTTGTAAGAGACCAGGTGAAAACAGACAGAGGAGGAAGGTCAAACTGCAACTCCCAGCAGTCCCTGAGAGTCTTGGGGCTTCAGTGATGTGTATGTCACAGGCTGGGCAGCTGGTTGCTTCTGTATTCGGCCAGTTTGACCGTGTCTGGACTGAGATTTTCATTAGGTAAGTCGTGTGTAGGTAAATTTGTATCACCCACTCCCAGTAGTGCAAGTGATTCGGTGGGTGTTGCACATACGTGGGAGACTTTAGCTGAAATGGAGCCTTCTGAGCCTGAGTTACACACACATACACACACACACACACACACACGACAAAAAACATCCAGAGAATGCAGAAAGAAAGTAAACAGCCATGAATGTAAAGAGTAAGAAGGAAACATACGGAAAATAGTCAAATAATTCACACTGACATTCCTTTCCCAACGAGAAAGAAAGAAAAGTAAACTTGTCAATGTTTCAGTGTTGGTTCTAGTTCTGCTAATGTTCTAATACTCTGGATTCAAAGTGGTTCTAGTTTGGTGAATGTTCTATTAGTCTGGGTACAGGTTGGTTCTGATAATGTTCTAATACTCTGGATTCAAAGTGGTTCTAGTTTGGTGAATGTTCTATTACTCCGGTTACAGGTTGGTGCTGCTAATGTTCTAATATTCTTATTGGCTACATGTTGGTTCTGTTAATGTTCTTATACTCTTTTTGGCTACCGGTTGGTTCTGCTAATGTTCTAATATTCTTATTGGCTACAGGTTGGTTCTGCTAATGTTCTAATATTCTTATTGGCTACATGTTGGTTCTGTTAATGTTCTAATACTCTCTTTTGCTGCAGATTAGTTCCGTTAATGTTATAATAATACAAAGTGGTTCTAGTTCGGTGAATGTTCTATTACTCTGGTTACAGGTCAGTTCAAGTTCGTTGAATGTTTTAAAATTCTGGATTCAAGCTGATTCTACTTCTGTGAATGGTAATATACAGTATTTCTCTGGCTACAGGTAGGTTCTAGATTATATGAAGGTTCTAATACTCTGACTGGCTACAGTTCTGTTAATGTTCTTACACTCTGGCTACCGGTTGATTCTAGGTTCTATGAAGGTTCGAATGCTCTGCTTGGGCTACAGGTTGATTCTTTGTTCTGTGAATGTCCTATTATTCTGGCTGCAGGTTGGTTCTAGTTCTGGGAATGTTCTTATACTCTGATTGGCTACAGGTTGGCTCTAGTATTGGAAAATTTAAAATTAATTGTTGAAAAGCTGATGTTTTTAGGTAAAAATAACATTGTGTAGATTAGTTAAAGGTTGGATTTACCCTGTGGAGGCTCAGATGCTCCAACTGACTAGAAGTTGGTCTAGGAAAGTTCTAATGCTCTGGAACATTTAAACATTTGTCTATTCATGTCACTGTTTTGATGTTCTAGTTCCAGGTCTAAGGCTTTGAATATCTAGTGTTCTGTTTGGCTCTAGCCTTGTGGAGATTCTAATGTTCTGGTTGGATCCCAGTGTAGGTCTATATAGACACATTAATGCCAATGTAACCCTCACCCAACAGGACTTATAAACATACCCAATATATATATGGACAGTTTCCAGGCAAATATCTGTTGGAAGGGTCTCTACATGGGCCAGTAAGCTGCTGACTCAGGCTGGAGGGGCAGATTTAGTGCTCATACTAGGCTCTGATAACATTATATTTGTAAATTTTTAGAGGCTTACGAGCGCTTAGGAAGCACAGAGGAAACCATGGTCGGCCCATCTGTTTGGGGGAGTCAGCTGATGCACACTGCGCTGATTTAGGCTTGACCTAAATACTAGGGAGAGATTGGTTGCTCTGTGGGACCCAGAACAAGGGAGGGGTAAATACTGGACTACATTGGCCATCACATCCTTAGCATAGGATATGATTCGACAGCTGTGCATCCATATTTCCACACTGCTCCGGCACAGACACACAGTTCCAGCAGATTCCTCTCTAATGCTACAAGCCCCCTGAATCATTTAATTAGTAACCAAAATGACCCGTCCTGACCCTTATTCATTGGCTGTCGTTTTGGCGGTTAAGCACAGCAGCCCTTATAAACACGTCAGGAAATGCTTGGCTGATGACAAGTCCAACGCTGGTTCCGATTGGTGTGTTTGGCCAAGGGCCACGTTGTGACTACACACAATATAGGCAGCAGCTGGGTTTCCTAAGGAATTAAGTGCAGGATTAAGATTTTCTGCTCATTAACTACAAATTCCATCAGTCTATAGCCAGGCACTGGCACCAGGGAGATTCTGGGATTGTAGTATATGAAGTAGATGAGGTTGAAAAAGACACCATGACCATTAACCAATGATATCATTGCATGCCAGAAGTGTCCAAGCCACAAAGATAGGTTGGACAATTCTACTCTATATTAATATAAAGTCCCATACCCCCACACAACTAAAGAACGGCCCTGCTCAAGGACAGAAGATAGAGCCTGGGAATATTTGTCTATTGCAGTTTTCACGCTCTTTTAAACATAGATTTTTATAACAAAGACCATAAACACCCCCCCCCCAGCCTGAATAATAATAATAATAATGACTAGGCACAGCCTTCTGTTTGTCCCAGAACCCTTCCCTAGATGCTGATAGTCCCCATAAGAACAGGACACTGTGGTGGCGAAGTTGGGGCCGGGAACATGCACACAAAAGCCGCACTGTCAACTCCAAGCACCAAGAGCTCCCCCTTCCCTCCCCTCTCTATAGGGCTTTTTGTTTGCTCCCACATTATCTTTGCATAAAGCCATCAGCCAGCCGGACATTCCATTTCAGTGAAGGGGGGGGGGCGGAGGGGAGAGAATTCTCTGAGAGCATCTTTAGTTCACAGTCTGAGAATGATAATGCTGTGGGGTGCAGGTTACAAGGATACAAGACACAAATAACTGCACAGTCAGCTGGGGAAGGGAAAACAAAAGGACGGGGAGCTCCTAGGATTCCAGATTTAGATACGTTTTACATGGACAGTTGGGGGGTTGCCAGGAACAGTTTTGTGGGACAACAGTGGCTGTCAGGGGATGCAGACTTTAATCAACAAATGATGGATCATGGGTAGGGCCACAGTGATATAAACCTGCCTTGGCTCCATCTTTCCATACTATCACTATGGCAATGTTACTTGACCCTGAACACCATCATTTGTTTTTCATATTGATGGAAGGTGCCCCCACTATTTCTAATATTGGCTAACTTCCTTGTGCCCTCTTCTCACCCTCAGGTTATACACCCACTATATTATATTAAATGTTATGTATTGCCCTACTGTCTCCATCTGTTCCATCTGATTCTGCTGTTGTCGCCATCTTGTCCTAAAGTCTAACTCTACTGTCACCATCTTACACTACCTACTGTAATCATTTTGTCCTAAAGTCTAACTCTACTGTCTCCATCTTACAATATCTACTGTAATCATTTTGTCCAACTGTCACCATCTATCCTTAATTATGCACTACCACATCTTGTGCTACTGTCTCCATCTTGCCCCACTGTTGCAATTTCTTTTACTGTCTCCATCTTCAGCTACATTTTCCACTACTGTCTCCATCTTACTCTGCTGCCTCCATCTTGCTCTGTCATCACCATCTTCCCTCATGTTGCGATCTTGTTTTTCTGTCACTTACACTGCTGGCACCATCATTTCCTACTGACTCAATCTTGTCCTACTGTCACCATCTGTCAAAATGTTGCCACCTTGCCCCACTGTCAATATCTTCCACTACTGCCTCTATCTTGTCCTAATGTCACCATTTGATCTAAAGTCGCCACCTTTTTTAACTGCCTCCAACGTGCCTTACATTCTCCATCTTCAACCATGGTCTCTATCTTGTCCTACTGTCACATCTGCAATCAGGTTTCCATTTTGCCCTTTTGTCACTCTCCTCCACTGCTGATAGGGTTGCCACCTGGCCGGTATTTTACCGGCCTGGCCGGTAAAAATAATGGCTGATCCCAATGTTATTAATAGGAAAAAAGATAAATATATAGGAAGGCTGGTATTTTTTCCAGAAAAGGTGGCGACCCTAACTGCTGACTCCATCTCGCATTACTTTTTCCATCTTGTTCTACTGTAATCAGGGTCAGGCTGGAGCCTTGTGGTCCCACCGAGGCTGCAAACAAAGGGCCCTACTGGCAGTCCCCGGGGGCCCCCTCCTGACCTCCAATTCCCCGGCAATGCAACGCAGGTACAGCTCTTTATGGGGGAGCCAGGAGAGCAGGTCTGGGCCGGCAGGGCCACATGAGGGCCTGGCCCAATGTGTTTTTTCCCAGTGTCCAGTCAGTCCAGTCCGACCCTGACTGTAATCATCTTACCTTATTCCTCCAATTTTACTGGGGGGGGGGGCAAATGGTGCAGATATCAGCTTTGAGATGCCCTTAAATTAAAGTATGTTCCTTCATTTGAATATTCTTTGAATCTATACTAAATAATTCGTTTTTTTTTGTCTTATGCAAATATCCAGTGCCAGTGTCTGGGCTAATACATGATCCGTGGGACCCTGCAATGTAAAGAACAGGATTTTTAGTGGGACAGAGAGAGAGAGCGAGAGCTATATGGGTGGGAGGCTGGCCTGGGCCATAATATACAATATATATCATTATTTCCATTTGCTGTACAAAAACAGATCGGGGGTGGGGGAGCAGTGGGGTTAAACCATCCAGACAATGGGTATAACATGCCTGAATGTAAGACCAGAATCTGGAATTATTTAAAACTGACTGACCCGCCACTCACTGGGCACTGGGGGGGGATTAAAAGAATATATTTTGCTAGTTGCCAGCCCCTAAAATAATGTTGCGATGACATAAGAGAGGCAGGACTCTATGTACCGAGGCAGGCAACCTGCTAACAGCGCGCAGGATTTCATTCACTGCCGGAAAGGTTTTATTAATGTTGCCAATAAATCAGACTTTTTAATTTATTTCTAATGGCACTTAAAGTGACAGTGCTCTAGCTATGAACAAGGGTCAAGTAAGGGGCCCTGCAGACACCACTGGTGTCACATGACTGTCTGGTGTTGCTCAGATCTGCCATTCAGCAGAGCTGGAGGGAGGGCTGTCATCAGTAATAATGGGGCCCAGTACTACTAAGTGAACAGGATTGTCCCCACACGGAGCGCCAATAATAAATGCAGTGGTACCTGCTCCCCCCCGGGTATCGGACCTTGTCAGTGTCTAACTGGGACACCAGGGTCCCACCCAAAAACCTTAGACCAAGGGCCCACCCAAAAAACTTAGACAGAGGGCCCACCCAAAAATCTTAGCTCAAAGGCCCACGCAAAAACCTTAGCTCAGGAACCCACCCAAAAACCTTAGACCAGGGGCCAACCCAAAAACCTTAGACCAGGGCCCACCCAAAAACCTTAGACCAAGGGCCCACTCTCAGTTATTATTATTCTTCCTCTCCTCACTCCCCTTTCTTTACATACTATAATACTATTTATTATTCTGTTTAGACTCTTTGTTCTCAAAAAAATAGGCAATGACCATGAAATAGGCCAAATATTTAGCAGCATGAGGGCCCACTGGGAGTTTTCCTGGGCCAGTCCAACACTGGGCCTTGTGAACAAGTAACGGACATGTCAGCTCACCTGCAATTGCATAATGAGACCCCCCACTACTTCCATGTTAGTACAGAGACCCCCTATATACACACACTGGGGAATAACACAGACTCATAATGAAGCGCGGGGGACATGGCTAATACTATGCTTTATCATTAAAATGACTATTTTTCTCTATTTTGAAAAAGGAGAAAAGGTTCTGATTTTAATAGAATGGTGGGGACTCACTCTGGCCCTTGGGTTGCCATGGAGATTTCATCGCACATAGACGGGAAGAAAAACATTTGCTTGTGTCCCTCAAGGCCTCGTTTGTTTCCTCGCGCCGAGTCAATTCTCACATATCATTCAGGCCGAGCAAATATAATTGACTCTGTCAAATTCCTCGAATCAGTTCTGCGCTGGCTTGGGGAATGATGAGGGGGACACTGGGATCATGGATGGGGGAGAGGAAGAAGAGGGACATGGAAAGAAGGGGGTTGGAACAGGGAAGAATATAAGGCAACAAATATTTAAAAATTGTATTTCTTGTTTTTGGTAGTAGGTGTGACCTTTAAAAAAAAAAGGTGTGGCTTTCAGAACTTTTTTTCTGTCTGAGTCACTTCATTTTTTCCCCCATCCCTGTGGTGACACAACAGCTGCAAAGCCACATGTAAGCGGTAGGTGCCTGTGCATCACTATTCCCTTTGCTGCGCTCAGTAGGCCAGTTAATTAGGCACAAATGAAATGGCATGATTAAAATTGTCTTTACTTATTCTCAAGTGACAGTCGTCTTGGCGAGGTTGCATTATGACAGTGTCCGACAGAAATAAGGAAGTACAACCCACCCTAGGAAATTCCCTCTTTGAAGGGGGGTGTTTCATTTTAGAAGAAATTAGGTAATGTGTCCCAGTGACTGGCAAGCCAGTACAATTCTTAAAGGAAAATTCTTGTCAATGAATAAACCCCTTTTACAACAATAACATTTGTTCTCAACACAAGCGTTATGTCGTTTATAAGTGTGGTGCTAGTACTTTGCCTCAGCTGAGGCTGGCCATAAAAAAAGGGAGATTCGCTCATTTGGGCGATATCGGACTAATCTGATGTAGGGCCCAACAATAAGATCACAGTGAGAAGAAGACAATCATTGGATCGAGGGCCGTATCAACAAACCCATACGGTCCTCGATACGACAGGATTTTTAAACCCGCCCGATCGTCATCTGCTCGACTTTCAGTCAGATATCGATCAAGGAAGCCCGTAGTAGGGCCCCATACACTGCCCAATAAGCTGCAGACTTAAGGTGGCCATACACCGGCAGATTAAAGCTGACTCCTTTAAGGTGGTCATACATGGACCGATAAAAGATGCCGACAGACCGAGTGTATGGGGCCCTCTGACGGGCTTCCCCAATTGATATCTGCCCAAAAGTCGGCCAGATTTTGATCAGACAGGACTAAAAATCCCATTGGATCGTGGCCAACTAACAGATTGACCACCGGTTTCCCTTCGTTATGATCCGATCGTTGGACCCTAGGGCCCACGATCGGATCAGCCTGATATCGCCCACCTCAAGGTGGGCATATTGGGGAGAGACCTGATCATTTGTCGACATCACCAACCGAGTGGATTTTACAATGTATGGCCACCTTTAGACCGATTGGGCACCTTATCTGCTCATGTATGGAGGCTTTTGACTGATAGATATGTGATCAAAAATCGGGCAGATATCGATCAGGCGCTTTGAATTTTCCTGCTATTGAAGACTGCATCGGCTAGTTGATGAGGTCCTACAACCTGCCAGCACCCATAGCCATAGTTATAATCCGATCATTTGGCCCTAGTGACGAACCAGATTTACCAGATATTGCCCTGTTGGTGGGGGGGCATATTGGGGCCAAATGAGCAGATCTAATAGTGTATGGCCACCTTTTATGAGCCATTCCAATAAAGGGTAACTAATCATTCTTTATCATGTGGGAAGAGTATATATAAGGTTAGGATACATTCGGGTGCAGAATATGGGCCAGATGCCTTTGTTTTTCCTCCCTTTATTAAGACTGTTGGTCAGTAGAAGTGACAGGGTTGGACATTGGCCTCCTCCAAGCCTGAAACTGAAGCCATTTCCTGTTTGAGCTCTGAGTCATTCTCCCAGAATCCCTTTCTGTCTGCCATTAAAGTCTTTCACAGACTATGAGGGAAAATGGCCCAGATCTTTGGGGAAAAAACAAACCCGTCCCCTTCATGATTTGGCATTCTGGCTTAGCAGTGCTGAGAGGAAAACAATGATCATACATGCGTTATATATAGTACAGGAGAGAGAGAAACAACATAAATATTGTGCAGCCTCTGGAGAGGAATCAGTCATGTTCTCTTAATGGAAACGACAGGCAATGGGAAGCCTGTGGCTGGAACAAAAGCTAGATGTTATGCAATAGGAATTAAATATTCCATGCTGAGTTATGTGTCTCCTTCCTCAGATAATACATAGTAACATAGTCAGTTAGGTTGAAAAAAGACACGTCCATCAAGTTCAACCTTTGAACTCTATTTTAACCTGCCTAACTGCCAGTTGATCCAGAGGAAGGCAAAAGAAAAAAATCTGAAGCCTCTCCAATTTGCCTCAGAGGGGGAATAATTCCTTCCTGACTCCAAAATGGCAATGGGACCAGTCCTTGGATCAACTTGTACTATGAGCTATCTCCCATATCCCTGTATTCCCTCACTTGCTAAACACCATCCAACCCCTTCTTATACCTATCTAATGTATCAGCCTGTACCACTGATTCAGGGAGACAATTCCACATCTTC
This sequence comes from Xenopus petersii, assembly GCA_038501925.1. Classification (NCBI taxonomy): domain Eukaryota; kingdom Metazoa; phylum Chordata; class Amphibia; order Anura; family Pipidae; genus Xenopus; species Xenopus petersii. The sequence continues at coordinate 6,864,648 of CM076686.1, read as the reverse complement.
ACAGCTCTCACTGTAACAAACCCCTTCCCGATAATTAGATGGAACTTCTTTTCTTCTAATCGGAATGGTTAACCTCATGGAAAGACCTACTGGTAAATAAAGCATTAGAGAGATTATTGGATATTAGGTCCGTTACCTGTACCTGCAGCTTGGTTATAGATGAATGAGTGAAATTTAAGGGCATTCCACCTGCTATTGGCTTTGATTCTAACAGGAGAAGATCTGTTAGCTATAAGCTGATGTGGCAGAACATGACAGAACAGATTTATGTAATGGAGGCTGCCCACCCTTTGCTTGAGTACCTGAGTATCTGAATAATATATAGAGTAAATATCATGAAAAAGCCTGTACTTTGTAGGGAAACCTTTGTTTTCATTGTGAAACACTGGGTGTACCTCCAGATGTTATTAAAATGCAGCTTCCAGCCCCCATTGATATCAGGGGATGCTAGCAATTGTAGTTCAACAACATCTGTTGTTGACCCCCCAAACCCAAAAAATGAAGCCCTGCGAGTCTTGCTCTGCTAATGCACCTGTGCCATGTTGTTGCATGCAGTTGGTGAGGGCTGTGCCAGGCTGATGGGGCAGACTAGGGAGAGACGTGACCTTCTATGCTTGCTAGTCAATCATTAGCATGTGGGCTGGAGGTCTGGATGTGTCTGTTAGTCAGGCAGCCCACAGGGGGGATATTTGGCAGGGGATGAATCATTTCACTGCAGTGAAACCTCCATCAGCTTCCCTCCCACGAGTGTCTGTAGTGCCCATCACAGCTATTGGCATTAAACATTTGGGGGATTCTTGAAACCAAGGCAAATGATTCCAGATGCACCTGCCTGCCACATCTGATTTATCCCTTACATAAAAATACGTCATGACTGTAAGCTCTTTGAAACACTGGGGCGGCTAAAACCTAGCAGCATCATTCTGAATCTGAGTTAAAGTGTTTGATATAATGCTTTAATACTAACTAATTACTTGTTGTAGAAGTACTACTGTGCCACTGGGACAGAATGCTCTGTTATACAGATAGCTAGAATCTCAGCTGCCATAAAGCAGGGCAGGACTGCTGCTTACAATGGGGATCAGATAGGATCTGTGCAGTCACTGGGACAGAATGCTCTGTTATACAGATAGCTAGAATCTCAGCTGCCATAAAGCAGGACAGGACTGCTGCTTACAATGGGGATCAGATAGGATCTGTGCAGCCACTGGGACAGAATGCTCTGTTATACAGATAGCTAGAATCTCAGCTGCCATAAAGCAGGACAGGACTGCTGCTTACAATGGGGATCAGATAGGATCTGTGCAGCCACTGGGACAGAATGTTCTGTTATACAGTAGCTAGAATCTCAGCTGCCATTAAGCAGGACAGGACTGCTGCTTCCAATGGGGATCAGATAGGATCTGTGTAGCTACTGGGGCATGTCCAGTACATAAAGCCAAATGCACCATAACCTCAGAAGTGGCACTTTCTAGCCTGGTAACGCCACTACCGGGTCATGCACCTTTTCTGAATTTATTCGGAGGCAGCCATTCTCCTCTAGAGGGTTAAATTCCAAGTTAACTCCCATTAACAAACACAATGGTTTTTCAGGTGCTAGTAAGGAAAGTTCACGCCTGGCAGGCAAAACGCCTGAAAACTACTATGTGTGTATAGGTGTAAAAAATAAGACACTGCACTCTACGTACACGGACATGTCATTCTCACCCTTCTGTACCCTCTGGGCTTCTGAATTCAACTCTCCCTTCCACCTCCCACTGCTCCAATACAATATGCTTCCCTCCTCCCCCAATGAGCCTTAATGATGTTGAACTCTCAGTTGCCTGGGGAGTGACATGACTGCGCCACACACAATATGAGGTGTGATAGGAGCGAAATATGACAAATTATCGGCCACCCCAGGAGGAAACTGTGCTTCTGCGTATGTTGTGAAAGAGCGGTATATAATATTGCTCCTCTTTTATCAGTGGATACACACAATGAGGAATAACCTGTAAGTCCCTCAAGGCCAAACAGTCAATGCTAACTGTACTAGGAACACCTGCAGTAGTGATGTACCCCTACTGTAAATGATAAGGATATTAGAAGTCACTGAGGGGTTGTTCTGTGACCATATAAAGGCACAAGGCTGCAGGCTGAGTTATACAGGGAACTCTGAGTATCACTCATGTATTATAAGGGATAATGTACCCCCTACTGTAAATGATAAGGATATTAGAAGTCACTGAGGGGTTGTTCTGTGACCATATAAAGACACAAGGCTGCAGGCTGAGTTATACAGGGAACTCTGAGTATCACTCATGTATTATAAGGGATAATGTACCCCCTACTGTAAATGATAAGGATATTAGAAGTCACTGAGGGGTTGTTCTGTGACCATATAAAGGCACAAGCCTGCAGGCTGAGTTATACAGGGAACTCTGAGTATCACTCATGTATTATAAGGGATAATGTACCCCCAACTGTAAATGATAAGGCTATTAGAAGTCACTGAGGGGGTGTTCTGTGACCATATAAAGGCACAAGGCTGCAGGCTGAGTTATACAGGGAACTCTGAGTATCACTCATGTATTATAAGGGATAATGTACCCCCTACTGTAAATGATAAGGATATTAGAAGTCACTGAGGGGTTGTTCTGTGACCATATAAAGGCACAAGGCTGCAGGCTGAGTTATACAGGGAACGCTGAGAATTACTCATGTATTATGCGCCATCTGTAAAAATATAAGGATATTAGACATTATTGTGGATTTCTATTACTATATAGAGGATGAGGCTGGAGGTCAGGTGCTTTTATGTATTCCAAGGGGACTGCTAATATCCTGGTAATTTTTAACAGGGGGGTAAATTGTTTCTTATGAGGCACAAGTTTTAATCATGTGACACATGTGATCTCATTAAGGACCAACTTTAACTTACATCACTAAGAATCATTTATATGGATATAGTTCACAGGTTACCCATCGCTCTTGTGTATTATAAAATTAAAGAGAATCTTTTGGCTTTTATGAAATGTTATTGGATCTGTGATTCAAGTAGACGGCTTGCGCACTTGAGTTTCACAGAGTGAAATTTCTCTGTGAGTCTTTTGATTGAAACCAGATGGGGAGGATACTTGCTGGTTAACTTGTTAGTTGAGAAAGGAAGTGGATTTTGACTTTACGCCAGGGTGCAGACGGTATCTGTACAATGTTACTTGCACCTGCCATGCCTCCTGCCATCACATATACAGTATACTGCAGACCTGCTCTGTGTTTTACAGCTTGGAATTTGCTTGTGCTCTTTATCCAGCCTTGCAGGGAAGTTATGGAGCAGTTGCTGAGATGCACTAGTTCCCACACCACTGAGATGGGTTTCCCATGCTTTTTGCACTACCAGGAGCCCCCAAATCTTCAACTGTGACCCCAAATGAGCTTTATAAAGAGAAATGAAGTCTCAGGAGGAAACCAAGTATCAACTTATTTCCTGTCAGGGAAGCCCTGAGAATAAGACAAGCAGGGAGGAAGCTGCTATGGGAAGCTCATTAGCCCAAGCAGCCAGAAAAATGTCTGGGGTGGAAATAGTTAAATGACCTTGGTAATTGGACTCAAGAAAATGCAGAAAAGGACGAGGGAATGTATCCTGCAGTTTTATGGGATTCTAGTTCAGAAGGGGCATGATCTAGGATATGCAGGGTTTCTCTTGTTTCCACCAAGTCTGTTCACATCTTAAGTGCCATATTTTAACATGGTGTTCATTAAGTTTATCATGACCATGGTATAAAGAAAAAAGGCAGGCACTAGCAGAGACCAGTCTTCCAAGCAAAACATATAGTAGTTTATTGTAGAAATCAGGGATACAAGCTCACGCCTTACGCATTTCATATCTCTCAGATACTTAATCATAGGCTCCTATGGAGCTCCTAAACTGGTGAGTTCTACAAGTACCTAAGAATTTTTCTACGTTTTCCTGACTACTATCAACAATAGCGTGTGATTGATATTTTATCATGACCATGCCCTTGGGATCTTCTTGGCCCCTTAGAGGAGAACTAAACCCTTAAAATTAATATAACTAAAAATGCCATATTTTATATAATGACCTTATTGCATCAGCCTAAAGTTTCAGCTTGTCAATAGCAGCAATGATCCAGGACCTCAAACTTGTCACAGGGGGTCACCATCTTCGAAAGTGCTCTGGCATTATTCAAAAAAACTGTTTTTGGGAGGGTGGATACAAAAAAAATGAGTTTAGATTTTTTCCTTCATGCCTCAGTTGACCACAATTTCCCACTGAGAGCTAATGATTGGCAGGTACATTATGTGGGCATTACTGACATAGCAAAATCACACTTGGCCAGAGATGTCTGTCTCATCACCAGACCAGCAATGTTTCCAGTTCAGCAAGAAAATATTTCCCCTTTTTATCTATTTCATTAAAGGAGAACTAAACCCTAAAAATTAATATGGTTTAAAATGCCCTATTTTACGTACTGAGCTTATTGTACCAGCCTAAAGTTTCAGCTTGTCAATAGCAGCAATGATCCAGGACTTCAAACTTGTCACAGGGGGTCACCATCTTGGAAAGTGTCTGTGACACTCACATGCTCAGTGGGCTCTGATTGGCTGTTGAGAAGCTAAGCTTAGGGCTCGTCACTAATTATCCAGCAGAAAATGAGCTTCCCCTGTAATATAAGCTGATGCTACAGGTTTGCTGATTATTAAATTCTGATGCTAATTGCACTGGTTTCTGTGCTGCCATGTAGTAATTATGTGTATTAATTACTAATCAGCCTTATATTGTGACATTTCTATTCTATGTGTACTGTATATTGTGAGTGGGTCCCTAAGCTCAGAAAGTGACAGCAGCACAGAGCATGTGCAGTGAATCAGCAGAAAAGAAGATGGGGAGCTACTGGGGCATCTTTGGAGACACAGATCTTTACTTGCTAAAGGGATGTGGTTGCCTTGGTCTGGTACAGAAGCACAAAACATCATGTACAACATTTCTACCTACTTCTTTAGTTAGGCTTTAGTTCTCCTTTAAAGAGGATGTAAAGCATTGTGCACTTTCATACTTGTAGGACTTCATAGGGCTGGTGTATTGGCCCATAGTCAGGTTGTGCTGAGTCTTATAGTGACACATACAGTACAGGGCAAGGGAGGGTTGGAAATGCTGCTGTGGATGGGGAACCCTACACAAGCATAGGCTTTATCTTTAGGAATTAAGATTGAAAAAAGACACACGACCATCCAGTTCAACTTTTGCTTAGTGAAAACCTGTCTATTACTTACATCACTGCAGGAATTGAGCCCCTAACAGGATTAATCAGCAGAACCCGCTGATAGGGTTAAACATTGTGGGCAACAGGGTAACAAAGTGAGGAGGAAGAGGATAAAAGGCTGAAAGAAAGTTGCATAAAGCTGGTGGGACAGGCTGGGAGTGAAACAGCTGAAAGCAGAGGAGATCCCCCTCTGAATGCTGAGTGAGTCCCAAGCCTGACACCAGGCACCCACGGAATCCAAAAGGGTGATTCAGTGTTTCAGGAAAAGGGGGTTTAACTTGAAAACTTCCTCTTAAAGAAACAAAACACCATATGGATATCCTGCCAGGGAATGAAAAACATGGAGGGAGGGGTCGCTTCCCCTGCTCTGAGCTTTTACCAGATGCTCTTGTGAGATAGGTCACTTACCCCCGAGAGTGAGAAATGGAGCACAAAGGCAGGTTTTAATGTGCAGCCCAGGGAACGCTGCGGTGTATGGGAAGCTCTGATGACAGAAACACTGTATTCAACCAGTCTCTAAAGGGGAAGTTAATGTACGAGATTAATGTTTACTGTAAGTTTAAAGTGCTCTTAGCAAGTCTTAAGCTGGCCATAGACGTGTCCGACGAACGATCGGACGTTGCAGTCTCCCGATCTACAACTAGGGTTGTCAACTGGCAGGTATTTTACTGGCCTGACCGGTAAAAATGATGCTTGACCCCAATGTTTTCTTCTCAGAAATGTGAAAATTGGTATTGTAGTAGATATGTTTGTATCACCCTGAGGTACTTCCTGGTCTTTATATATATAAAAGCAATGGAAACTTCAACATAAATAACATGAACTTCATATTGTATAAAGGGATCTCACAGAGCTAAGCCCTGTCTAGGAACCTTTTTCTTGAATGATTTACCATGTCACTCAAAGAGAATGATGGGTAAGTGGGAGGGGCCTGTAACAAGTAGTTTATGTGAGGGGTTCCTCATATCTAGGTGTGTTTTTCCCTCACTGATTCACTGATACCATGTGACACACACACATAGAATGATGGGTAAGTGGGAGGGGCCTGTAACAAGTAGTTTATGTGAGGGGTTCCTCATATCTAGGTGTGTTTTTCCCTCACTGATTCACTGATACCATGTGACACACACACATAGAATGATGGGTAAGTGGGAGGGGCCTGTAACAAGTAGTTTATGTGAGAGGTTCCTCATATCTAGGTGTGTTTTTCCCTCACTGATTCACTCATACCATGTGACTAGGGTTGCCACCTGGCCGGTTGATCCAAATGTTGATGGTTGATCCAAATGTTATTGATAGGGAAAAAAGATATATAGGAAGGGCAAAAAAATTTTTCCAGAAAAGGTGGCAACCCTACATGTGACACACACACATAGAATGATGGTTAAGTGGGTGGGGCCTGTAATAAGGTAGTGTAGTAAGGCTGGGGACCACAGGTGAGGGGGAACATTTCTTAAATCAACTCCCAGCATCCCCTGACAGCTGATGGTGGGATGCTGAGATTTGCAGTTCAGCACTACAGAGCAAATGCGTGAGAATGTTGGGAGTCTCTCCCAGCTGGTTGGCAGGTGAGCCCTGTATCAAGTTTCTTTCTCAGTCGGCCAAGAACTGTTTTCCTGTTTCCACATCTAACACCAGCCCTTCCTGCCTTGTTATACACGTCCCCGTCTCTTTGTGTCTCGACTGCGATCTGCATTAAAATGGTCTCCTTTTATTCTTTTCCCTTCCAGCAGACAATGGCAGTACTCACAGTGTCCCCATGTCCTCTGGCCTTGAGATCAGCAAATCTATTAGTGATGGGATTCTCAGGGCAGGTTTGTGCACAATCCCTTCTCAGTTTACCACATTACAGAAACAATGTTGCTCAATATCAGCTCTTCTTCAAACACACGGTTTGTGGGTCATATTTATCACATTTTATTTATTTGTTATACTCCAGTCCTTTTTAACTATACATACAAGCAATGCCTTTTAATAACCAGCAGGCCCGGACTGGCAAATGCCAGAGGGCTGCTGTAAGATGCTAAAGACAGTCACCATTTAGTGGGCTGGTGGGGGGCTGTTTGGGCCTCTGTGTATTTGGAATGGCAGGGGCTATTTTAAATCCCAGTCCAGACCTGATAACCAGCACACTTAGACTTTCCTAAATGAGGTGCTAAGCCTTGAAATTCCAACCACTTCCCCTTTCCATTTCTAGAAAAGAGAAACATATAGGATTACACAAGCCGAGCACTTCCCTTACATACTGGCCACACACTGATTTACATATCAAACATTCCTCATTCCCCTTCAGTTTGTCGTTTCCAACCAGTGCCAGGCTGTGCCCCACCCAGGACTCACTAGCTTCTCTCATGTCTTTGTTCCCTTTCTCAATTCCTTTATTCTGTTGTATCCTCTCATGTCTCCCTCCTTCTCCCCTGTTCTTTCTTTTCTTTCCACTGCCATCATTTTCTTTTTCTCTCCTTCTTCCCCTTTTCCAGCTAATCACATGGATACACAGCCACAGGGCAGCATGTGGAAAACATAAAACTACCCCGCACGGCCAATGCAAATTTTAACTCTCTTGGGTCCAGAACCTTCCTTCTCTCTCTCAAAGTGCTTTTGCAATGTGTGGCGTTGTAGTTCGGCAGCAACTCTCCATGTAGGCAGTAACTATTCTCACGTGAATTAACAGTGAAGTTGTTCATAGTGTTGTCAGAGAGTTAATATATGTTTCCTCTTTGGAGTTAGTCGAATAAGATGAGGAAAATATGTCCAGAGACACTAAGGCAAGATGGAGACGGTAGAGCAAGATGAAGAAAATTACAATGTAGAGACACCAGGGTAAGATAGAGACAATAGTGCAAAATTAAGAAAATATGGCGAGATAGAGACATTAGGGCAAGATGTAGATAGCAGGCAGTGTCAGACTGGGACACAGTGGAAAAAACCCGGTGGGCCTAGGCCTTTATTGACCCTGCTGACCCAGCCCACTCCCCTGCCCAGAACCGATAACAGCAAATTAAGAAAGTGGCAATGGACTCCATGGACTAATTGATGCTGGAGGCCTCAGGTGGCCATACACGTCGAGATTCGCTTGTTTGATGAGCGGATCTCTCCCCGATATGCCCACATTGAGGTGGCCAATATATGTGACAGTAGGACAAGATGGAGACAGTTGGACAAGATGGAGACAGTAGGGCAAGACGGAGACATTAGTGCAGGATTGTGACAGTTGGACAAGATGAAGACAGTAGGGCAAGATGGAGACATTAGTGCAGGATTGTGACAGTTGGACAAGATGAAGACAGTAGGGCAAGATGGAGACATTAGTGCAGGATTGTGACAGTTGGACAAGATGAAGACAGTAGGGCAAGATGGAGACATTAGTGCAGGATTGTGACAGTTGGACAAGATGGAGACAGTAGGGCAAGATGGAGACATTAGTGCAGGATTGTGACAGTTGGACAAGATGAAGACAGTAGGGCAAGATGGAGACATTAGTGCAGGATTGTGACAGTTGGACAAGATGGAGACAGTAGGGCAAGATGGAGACATTAGTGCAGGATTGTGACAGTTGGACAAGATGGAGACAGTAGGGCAAGATGGAGACATTAGTGCAGGATTGTGACAGTTGGACAAGATGAAGACAGTAGGACAAGATGGAGACATTAGTGCAGGATTGTGACAGTTGGACAAGATGGAGACAGTAGGACAAGATGGAGACAGAAGGGCAAGATGGAGTCAGCAGAGCAAGATCATTTCAGTTTCTGTTGAACCACTGTGAAATACCATCACTCAAACACTATCCGGGGCACTGCTGCCATGAGACTAGTTGAGAAACTCACCTCAGGCGGCAGTAGCCTAAAAGCTGATCCTGGTAACTTCAAGAGCCAAAATTTTGATTTTTAAATCGGAATTTCAGCACTTCTAATACAGAGATTCCATTTGCACTCTCCCTCTGTTGTAAGCGCACTGACAAAATCCACTGTGTCCTTTGTAGTTTCATATACTCAGGGCCGCGTCTGCCATGAGGCAAGGTGAAACCCTTGCCTCAGGCGGCAGCGAGCGGCCACTTACAAGGGGCGGCAAAAAACCGCCTCTTGTAACTTTAAGAGCCGAACTTCCGGGTTTTAACCCAGAAATTCGGCTCCGCTAGTGCAACGTCTGCTCTAGTGCTCAATGCACTAGCGATACTGCCCCCTGAAACCCGCTCCGGCGCTAATTTGCATGGAGCGGGAGAGGAGGGGCAGCAACCCCAGAATCGGCGCTGCATATCCTCCATTATAAACCCTCTGTCACAAGACTACTGCCTATAGGAATTAGTCACATGACAGGAAGGAATCTGAGGGAGACAAGCAGAAAGAAGTTGTACTCAGAATAGACATTATTTCTACCCATGTGCCCCAGATTACCCACAATGCACTGTTTGTATTTTTTCTCTCCAATGACATTTTACTGGAAATTACTTTTATGTTTTATTGCTTATCCAGTCTCTCCGTCTCTAACGCAGTCGCAGGGGGAATCAGAATTAATTAAAAATAATTGGTGAGCGGCTTGCAGGCATAAAGAGCGCAGAGTGTTGCCGGCTGCTCTCTAAAGCCAGGATTACGGGTAGTGCCAAGGAGGATTCCAGTGGCGCAAGCTAAAATGCCTTTATGCTGATATGACACAAGGCTTAGTGGGCTCCAGAGTGGGAGGCTTTTGTAGAAGATAAAACAGCTCATAAATAGGAAAAATATAAAGACACGACTGACACATTTCCCCACCTCTCTTCCACTCACCTTTCTCTTCAGCTTAATTTTAATTATTATATTCTGCTCGGGCTGACACAGGTGGCTGCTTAAATATTTCTTGTGTAGCTAGTAAGGCATTGTGGGATTGTTTCTATAGGCGGGCAGTAAGCTGTGGCCCTATACTAGTAGAGTATATCGGGTTTCTATGACATATCTAAAGGGAACTATACCAACCAGCACAACAGTGTAGAATTGCTCAGAGTATTCTTTTGAGCACTTTTTTTTTAGTTTTTGTGATATTAGCAGTTTTACTCTTCTAATATTCATTGTCCAGGCTTAAAATGGGCATACACTGGCCGATAAAAGCTGCCGACAGCTGAGGGGCCATCCTACGGGCTTCCCCCGATCGATATCTGGCCGAAATTGGGCAGATGTCAATCGGGCAGGGTTAAAAATCCTGTTGGGTCCCGTCTAGGGCGCAGGATGGGATCATCCCGATATTGCCCACTTCAATGTGTCACCAAACGAGCGGATCTCTACGTGTATGGCTACCTTACGTTTCCTGATGCCTCCAGCATCAATTAGTCCATCAATAACAGCAGGGGACTATAATAACTTCTATCCTATCAGAGCATTAGACCATTAGAGCAATGCAATTTTCATAGACCAAACTGCAACCAGGGGTATTTGAATGTTAATTGGGCTGTCATAATATTAAAATGCTCACACGGCTAGATAGGGTTGCCACCTTTTTTTTGGCAAAAACGGGAGGGGGCAGGCCAGTGATATTGGGGGCGGATCAGGATGTAGGGGGGATGGGTGACGTTAGGGGCGGCACTGATGACGTGCTGATCAGCAATTTTCCTGTCCGGATTTTCTAATTTGGCTCTCCAGGTTAAATCAACAAAAAAAGCAACTTGTAACCAGTCAGATCATTAGAAAGACTCATATCACTATAGGCCAATCATAATATTAGAACGCTCACATACCTATACCAACCTGTAGCGAATCAGATCATTAGAAAGACTCATATCACTATATGCCAATCATATTATTATAATGTTCACATGGCTAGAGCAACTTATAACCAATCAGATCATTAGAAAGACTCATATCTCTATAGGCCAATCATAATATCCAAATGCTAACATGGCTAGAGCAACTTGTAACCAATCAGATCATTAGAAAGACTCATATCACTATATGTCAGTCATAATATTAGAATGCTCAAATGCTTAGACCAACTTTTACCCGATCGGATCATTAGAAAGACTCAAATCTCTATAGGCCAATCATAATATTAGAATGCTGACATGGGTGTAACCAATCAGATCATTAGAAAGACACACTTCCAATAGATATATTTAATTAAACCCTTATTCCATGCCCCACAATAGTGTCTAGGTCTGATTGGCTGCCCACAAGTTACACTTACTTCCTTTCAATTCCCTCCAGCCAATTAGGATGTGACATTCCTTCTTCAATTCCTCTCTCTCTTGTATCGCTGTAGAGGTGGAAGGTACAGCAAAAAGTGTTAATTAGAATGTCACCAGCTGCTAACAAGCAGGGGCGCTGGCACTTACACACCATAGACTGAACAGAGAATAAAAGGACGGGAAGGTTCTGATTTTCCTTCTTTTTGTCTGAGACGTATTCGTCTTTCCTGAGTCATTTACAGCCTCATTTAGCACACCTGAACCCTAGGCCATTTTTATGGGTTCCTTATATATATATATATATATATAAGGTGTTTTACACTGATTTGTTGATACCACTGAAACATTCACATATAATGTATCTATCTCTCTATAGGCAATGCGCAAACTGTTCCTGCTGAATTGTGCTTAGTACAGGGAATACCTATGCTGCCATAGTTTATGGGATCTCTCTGTACAGACTATGAGCAAACTTAGGGACTGTTCCTGCTGAATTGTGCTTAGTACAGGGGAATACCTATGCTGCCATAGTTTTATGGGATCTCTCTGTACAGACTATGAGCAAACTTAGGGACTGTTCCTGCTGAATTGTGCTTAGTACAGGGAATACCTATGCTGCCATAGTTTTATGGGATCTCTCTGTACAGACTATGGGCAAACTTAGGGGACTGTTCCTGCTGAATTGTGCTTAGTACAGGGAATACCTATGCTGCCATAGTTTTATGGGATCTCTCTGTACAGACTATGGGCAAATTTAGGGGACTGATTGTGGTTCTGGATGTGAAACAACACACCTTTCTCAGTTCCGGGGATACATTATCTGTGCACAATTCGTACAGTAACCTACTTGAGAAGAGGAAGTCCATTGGCATGAGTGCCCTGATTCCGGAAGGGTTTGATAAATGATACGGTGCCAGTGAATGGAGGAATCTGATCACTCTCTCTCTCTGTAATCTCACCCGTCTCTGCCGGGCCGGCCATTAGATCTCTAACACAACAGGTTTCTTTCAAAACCACTTTCCGCCCCAAAGCCTCAGAGTTCTCGTTAGTGACGACCGAGGAAGCAGTTTGGATGTGAAGGCGGCGGGAGGTGTATTGGGAGTGAAAGGAATTTATAAATGAGCCTGTTAATGGTGCGTGTGTGCTCCTGCCAGATAAGACATTTATAAAGGGGAAACTGTAGGTGGCTAACATAATAATACAGCAAAGGGGAGAGTGCAAAGTACAGTAGGGGCTGCTGAATATCACTGTTATTTGTCAGCTAATGCAACATTCTGCTCAGCTGCACGGGGAATGAATCATCCTGAATTTATATGCCTCCGGTATGCAGCCATCGACTGGAACCCTATGTAATTAATCATAAGCCCAAGCCTGGATACTGCAGGTAATCATATAGATAAGGTTGATGTCACCTTGGTGATGTCATAGAGAGTTTATCCATAAATAGACTTAGTATTTATAACAGAATATTTTGTCCCAGTGGCTGCACAGATCCTATCTGATCCCCATTGTAAGCAGCAGTCCTGTCCTGCTTTATGGCAGCTGAGATTCTAGCTATCTGTATAACAGAACATTCTGTCCCAGTGGCTGCACAGATCCCATTGTAAGCAGCAGTCCTCCCCTGCTTTATGGCTGAGATTCTAGCTATCTTCATGACATTTATTTTTTTGTATGTGTAGAAATCTTTCTGCCGGGAACTAAATAAGAATTATGAGATTAAAGGGTTGAAGGTATGGACATGTGTTTTTGATAGCACCTGTAGTTAATACCAATCATGGATGAAACCAGAATCAATGTGTCCATGAGTGCAGCAATCAATGGCACCACCATTCAGTGGAAATGTAGAGTAAAAGTGGGAGTAATGCTAAAATCGATGCTACAGACTTGTTCGATTTAAAATATGTAACTGTCAGCTCGGCATCAGCCTGGGAAGACAGTCATTCTGCTTTGGAGACAGTACAAAATGCATATAACTGATGAAAGATCTGCCTTATGCAGGAAGTTACTGAGGTGTGAGCACCTGTTATAATCATATTTTAACCTTTATCCAATCAGAGCATTAGTACATACTAGGGATGCACTGAATCCAGGATTCGGTTCAGGATTTGGCCAAGATTCTGCCTTTTTCAGCAGGATTCGACTGAATCCAAGTGCCTGGCTAAACCAAATCTGATTCCAAAAAAATCATGTGACTTTTCATCCCACAAACAAGAAGTCAAAAATTTTTTTTTCATCAGGGCTGCATGTGTGGTTATATTTCCCTAATTTTCATATGCAAATAAGTGTTCAGATTCGGTTCAGTATTTGGCCGAAACTTACAAAGGATTCAGCCCAGTCCTAAAATAGTGGATTTGGTGCATCTCTATTACATACACAGGCTTAGTGCAAGTAGCCAATCAAAGTATTAAAATGTTCACATTTCAAATGTTGGCAGAACTAAGGTTGGACCAAAGGTTGGATCTCCAAGGGGAGCTTGAAGTGAATAAGTCTGTCCTTAAGTAGTGGTACTCCCTATTTCAAAATAGACCTGGTGTTAGATGGTGGATGGTCAATGTAACTTGCCACAACAACCATCATAGTTATTGTCAAAATCTTCTAAATTATCAGTTAACCATGACCACCAGGCAAGGTCTAACTGTTGTATTGACAAAAGGGAACGCAAGCAATGAAATAACCTGATTTATGGAGGCCTTCTGATCCATGTTCCATTAACATCACATGCTCTTTCCTCTTAGGCTGACATGGAGGAATATGACTCTTTACTTCAGGAACTCACAGAGAATATCACCAATGAAGACCTAGACCTACTAAAGTCAGCTTGCAAAGAGGACATTCCGAGCGAGAAGAGCGAGCAGATCGCATCCTGCCAGGAGTGGTTCCGTTTCCTGGAAAAGCATGAAAAACTGTCAAAAGGTATGGCAAGGACAGCTCTAGATAGGTTCAGTTACCCAACAGCCCATTTGGGCAGTCTAGGGATACGATAACTTCATGTGTGTGTGTGTCCATGTTTGAGAATTGGGGTTCGAATAATTACAGGGTTAGAGCAACCATCCAATCACATTTCAAATGTTATTTAAGCCAATAGCAACAGCAGCAAACTGGGCGAAAAAGTGCCTATGTAGGAAATTCGTGTACACCCACAAGAGAAAAGGGTCTACTGGAGAACCTGAGGAACCTCAAGGAGACCTGATATTCCACCTGTTTATCTATAACAGACTGTGTCACAGTAACTACAGTAGCCCACTGGCTCTCTATACCTCCTGTGGTCCATGCTGAGAGCCCAAAGTGTAACTGCCCCAGTGTAGTTCTATGACCAGGCCTCTTATATGCCCAGACCATGTCCCTTTATGGTAAAGAACCCCCACCCCAACAGTGTTCTAATATGCTACCATGTTCCCCTAAGTCACACTCTTTTTGAAGCCACCTGGATCTTATATTTTTAGTTTAGCTTCAGTGTGATGAATGAATCCAAAGTAGAGCTGAACTCTGCTCCGGGGGAAAAGAAAGGTTCCTGGCAGATGCATCGCACTGGCCGTAATTCATAAATCACAGAGCCTGGCATGAGAGAAGAAGCGCTTGGCACTGACTCAATGCCCTTTGCCTACTCACTGTGAAACATCAGGCATTAATTGACTTTTATTTGTCGTTTCATCTCCGTCTGATGGAGTTAGAGCTCCCCGCGGCTTCTTATTCATTTCCCACACAGGATCCTGTATTTCTTCTGTGCTTCTAATGTGTTCAGTATAAACTGACCCAGTTACAAGTGGCACAAATATAGGGGGAGCAGAATACATGTGGCCTGGTTCCCCCCCCCCCCCCATGAAAACCAATCAGCAGGGCTGGGCTCTCCTGCTAGAGTAATGAAAGCAACTGTCGCTTTGGTTCCTGCGGGTTACGACATAGACCACATTGCTACGGGGTAGAGGAAAATGTTTTATTTGACTTGGGCCCAGCATCAGAGGGGCCCCACTAGGGTAAAATAAATACAGAGGACATAGCGTATATTGTGTAACATGTTACAAATACAGTTATCAGCATGCCCAACATGTGCCTATTTAGCTGTTGCTCTGTGGCTTACAACCATGGGGCTCTACGGAAGAGCTTCATATCAGGGGTACCCTTTTGCCCACTTATTAAAGAAGCCCATCCTACCCCGTCTGTGATTCTACCCACGCGCTAATGAAATTTCCAATTTCTGCCTGGGTTGAAGAAATGGAACTTATTGACCTTTACGTATCTCCAGCTTCCAACTGCCAACTTGGTCTCCTGGCAACGCCAACGATGGCTCCCTGACTTCAGGCAGTTGGTGCTTTGATGTGTTCGTACAGCAGTGCATGGAAGCTCAGTGTGCAGTGAAGCAAGGTGATGTGGGGGGCACAGCTAGTTATTATGATGCACTGCCATTAACCTGCTAAATGTCGGACAGCCTTGTTGCTAAAGACACCTGCTGTACAGATAAGACTCGTATGCTCAGAGGGGGCCACTGAAAAAAAAAACGGTCAAAGAAATTTGGCCAAACTGGGTTATGTTTGTTAGGATTTAAATCAGGGATATAGAACTTGACCCTCCAGCTGTTGATGAACTGCAACTGCCACCATTCCAAAAAATCCTGATTTGCTTCGTTCCTACTGTATAGTCATGCTGCACCCACCATTCAGTCAAAATTAGCAGTAGTCTCATGGATGTAAATGCAACTCAGGCTGTCTACTCATCTGGAAAGTGATGACCCAGAGGACACAGCAATGTAATATTACAAGGACCAGATTTATGAATCAGCAATAGCCTACAGGCTTATCTATCTAATGGAATGTATGAAAACTCTCAAAATATATCTTTAAAGGACAAGTACAGACTGAATGGGCTGAGGGGAAGTGCTGTATTTCTGGAGCACCTGAAGTCATTGTTTTTTGGTTGCATCCAGACTTTCAGAGCTCAGTCAAGACTTGGGGCTCAGGTAATACAACAGGTCCAGGGCATGGCAATTCTGCTGTTAAAATGTTCACGTGGGGTGTCAGCTAATAGGACTACATTGCTATAGTGAGCCACTGGCTGCCAGTGTCTGACTGGCCCATCAGGAAACCAGGAAAACCAGGCCTCTTGCTTCTAAACATTTGACCTATTTCATGGTCATTCCCTATTTCTTGGTGGAAACAAAGAGGCTTAATAATGGAAGAATAGAGTATTGTATGTAGAGAATAGAGACTAGGAGAAGAAAGAGGTGAGAGAGAGGAGGAATAAAGAGTGAGGAGAGGAGGAATAATAGTTTAGAAAGTGGGCCCTCCGCCTAAGGTTTTCTGGTGGGCCCCTGACATCCCAGTCTGACACTGTTGGCTGCCATTAGGAATATGGGAAATGTAGCTCAACAATTTATAATTTGAGAGTTACCTCAACTAGAGTGATTGATGAAAACAAGAAGCTGAAAAAACAAGCAAAGCCTCAGTAGAATGTTCTACGTGTTCTAGAAGGATAAGTTGATGAGGATTAAGAACAGTCCAGACACCAAAGCCATTATAACAAGCCTAATAAGAGCCTCATTATGATAATTTGACATTTTTCAGTTTGTGCTTTCAACAGAATTTGGTCTTTTCACTGATTTGCTGGCTGGCTGTGTTCTAATTAAAAAGTATTGGCCGTACTGAGACTACTGCAAAATCCTACTTTCATGCACTGGAATAATAATTTCTTCTTATAAATCGCTATTGAGGGGATGAAATAAACACTACACCAGGGTATTAAGCTGTGGTAACGGGCGTAGTTACGGGAAAGATTTGGGGAGAATTTCCTAGATACACTTGAAAGCCCAATCTGAAAATCAGATGATCTTGGGGTGAAATAATCTTTGCTCTGCTAGACACAGCTGAAAGACTGCTAGGAAGGTAAGTTAGGGTGAGATTGAACATTTATTAGCTCCCCTAAATATTCTAGGAACTATGGGTGAAGGTCAGTATGGGTAAGATTAGGGATGAGTGCTAAAATTTTACCCCGAGTACCCTCGGAACTAATGCAGGATGACTGTTACCCCAATGTTTTTATAAATCTGTAACCTTGTTATGAGCTAAGGGGGGCCCAGCCTGAAGGCCAGTTAGCAGGAGATTTGGGGTGAGTGCTTATTTGTGCCCTGGTACCCCTGGAACTATAGCAGGGTGACTGTTACCCCAATGTTTCTAAATATTTGTAACCTTGTTATGAGCTAAGGGGGCCCAGCTTGGAGGCCAGTTAGGGTGAGTGCTTATTTGTGCCCTGGAACTATGGTAGGATGACTCTTACCCCAATGTTTTCCTATATGTAACCATGATATGAGCTAAAGAAGACCCTAACTAAAGGCTGGACCTCCAGTGTGGGGGCTTGACCTGAAATAGTCCAAAAAGCACCGTAAAGCCCATGGTTTGGTCCCTGAGCAGACTTGGAAATATTGGTAGAATTACCTTAGAGTAACACATGGACGTCACATGCAAGCAGATCATTTTCCATTATCTTTCTCACAGACAACCTTTCCTACATCGAACACATCTTTGAAATTTCCAGACGCCCCGACCTCCTCACCATGGTCATTGACTACAGGACCAAAGTTCTGAAGATCTCAGCAGAGGAAGAACTTGACACAAAACTCACTCGGATCCCCAGCGCCAAAAAGTATAAAGGTAGGTGAAAGTCACTCTAAAAGGTGATGCCTTTCTGTGTGTCACTCCATGGAGAGTAGAGCTATGGTTTCACCATACACTATGTGTGCTGAGGAGTCAATCAGAGCACGAGCAATGGACATACGTATAAGATTATGTAACGCTGAGTTATTTTGGTGGGATGATCTCCCTCTAATTAGTGATTCATTATGTGTTGGAGAAACGCAGAGCGATGTAATGAGAAATATCATCATCTCAGGCTGTGAGCCAATAGACACAGTATGCATTTAACCTAACTCAAGATTATAAACAAAGAGAGACACCCAAGCAAGTGCTCCGCATATTGTCCTGTTTAAGGAAGTGTATGGCAACCTCACCAGGGTTTATTTCCAACATGTCAGAGCTTTTCCTTGTCATTTACTCTTCTCATTGGCTCATTTCTTGTCTGTCTCCCCTTTAGATATTATAAGGCAGCCCTCAGAAGAGGAGATCATCAAGCTGGCCCCACCTCCGAAGAAAGCCTGAAAGAGGATCGGAGAGAAGAAGACCCTACATCCTGTTGGTCTCCATTGTTATTTCTCACCTGTTCACTTTGGATCTCCCTGCCCCACCCCTTTGCACATTACCATCAAGTGCAAGGTCGGAGCTCGGGGTGGGGCACCACTAGATCCATGCTCATCGATGACCACTAACAACAGTCCTAACCCCATTGTGTGTGCTCTGTGTCTTGCAGTCTGTCCATCCCCACCCCAACTTCTGACGCGTTTCGTAAGCGTGCGTTTTAATATAAGTATCTCTTTTTTTGTCTTATTTTTGTGAGATAAGAAGTGGCTTGATACTATTTTATTATTGGTTTGTGTGGTTTGGAGATTTCTATGCAAATGGAAACTAAACCTTTCTAGACTTTTCCCCCTTCACCTTGCCTCAGCTACCTCTGTTTCCACCATAGCAGACTGCAGATGGCGCTAGAAGTGTGGCCACAGGCAAGGGGGGGAGGGGGCTTGGTGTTGGCGTGTTTTTGTCTTTGATGTTCAATGAGGAGATGGTGACTGGTTCTGAACTAGATATTCCAACCCACATTGGAAGCCTCTGTCTCACATGAGCAGACACATTCTCTGGGAGAGGAAGAACATGGGGACAGTTGGCCCATCTTTGTACATAAATGTGCTTAATTGGACTAGTAAGGTTGAATTATATTAGTAAATAGACCCATCACATGCTCCTCTAGGACAAATCTAATTTATAAATTTAGTGCAGAGATGCCC
This sequence comes from Xenopus petersii, assembly GCA_038501925.1. Classification (NCBI taxonomy): domain Eukaryota; kingdom Metazoa; phylum Chordata; class Amphibia; order Anura; family Pipidae; genus Xenopus; species Xenopus petersii. The sequence continues at coordinate 6,845,348 of CM076686.1, read as the reverse complement.
TGTATTGGAGTTATTATAAGAGAGGCCCTACTTAGGAACTAACCAATCTAGCATTAGAATATAATGAATTGAAGTCTACTGGGTTACAAGCTGACTGGCAAACTTAACTCCCCACAAATTACCCTTAAGGACAGAACAATGATTGGCTGGACTAAGACTTTTTAAAAAGGCACCTGATGCTACAATTCGGGGTGTTAGTATAGAAGCAGAACCTGTGACTGCTACATATTTGGGAATACGCAATTTTGGGATATGTAGTCAAGCAAGGTATAAGGCCTATATGGAATGGAGCTTACAACCCATTGGTACACAGAGAGAACATGCCACAGTATTCCTCGTGATGGAATATTACAGAATATTATAATGCAAACGTGGCTATAAAAATGCACCCAGACTGTACTGGATCAATACATGAAAAATGTTTAGATGAAGGAGCTCACCAAGAGCCAATGTTATGTACACCCTGGTTTTGGAAGGTTACAGTGGTTAATGAAAATACACTATGTGCTATAGAAATGGAGTAGATGGATTGAGTATGTAAGTAATATATATTTGCAATACATGTGGAAGTGGGAGAACGGCAAATACTGGTGTATCATATTGGAATGCATCATCCTATAGATAGAAGTTGTTATGGGTTACGGGTCTCCTTAGAGATAAATGGCAACAGTCGTAAATAAAGCTTGGTTTTAGGGAACAATTCATGGTATTGCTGCATTTTGAGTGCATATTTATAGCTATTTATTTATTATTTCTTCTGCATTTACGATACAGTTTTAAGAGCAAAACTGGGTTTCTTTCCCAGGATTTCCTCTGCTCTCTATAGGGTTAGTAAATGCTGAGGAACCGCTATGGGTTCTAAGCTCAACTCCGAATCTGGTATAAAAAGCTCTTATCCATCTCTTGGTTGTTTTCTTTGCTTAGTACATAGAAGAAAGCAGGTGTATTCAATTGTATACTGGTGACAAGAATAGCCTTGCTGCAAGAGACCTTGGCTATAATGGGCCATTGTCACTCAAGGCTATAGCCCCAGAGAACAAAGGTTTTTGTGATGTTCAGTCGAGAGCCGCTCACCCACTCTTCTTGGTTGTGTGTTACCACTCAATTTGCCAAGGGCCGTAAGCAAATGTGTGTTGTCATTGCTTCTATCAGATTGCTGGGAAGGAGCGTGTGGTGTCTTTGTGTCCCTGTCTTTGTTGTATTTTATCTTTAACGAGGCCGACTCTGCAGAACAGTGGCGAGTTCTTTTGTCATTGTGCTCTGTTAGGTGCAAAATTCTACAAATGCCATATAGTGAAGATTCAAATTGGTTCTTTGCAGGATTTATCATATGCCCATACTGTATGTCAGAATACCTAAAATATAATACGTCCAGGTTAATATGAGGGGTCTCCAAAAATGAATGAGCAATCCCTAGAAGATCCTTGGGTCAATTATTCATTGGATATTTCAATACCCAATGACATTACAGATCAAGGGTGTTCAACCTGCTGTCCACCTACTTTTCCCATTATGTTCAGCCAGATGACATACCTATCCAGATTTGGTTATGTAGGTTTTGACCACACTGCCCAGACGTCTGAATATGTATGCCTGGTTGAGGGTCAATTTTAAGAGGCCCTTCTGCCATCCATAGGTCAAACATATGGTTGCCTGCAGTGGGGTGCATTCTGGGCAAATCGAGATCCAGGCCATAAAAGCTCTCCTTTATAAAGAGTTGGCCGCAACTTGGACACCTTCATATCGATTCCCTCTTAAAACACCTGCTACATGCCTTATAATGCACAATATTTATAATACCTCCTAATATCGTGACTACGACTGACATTTTTCAAAATTCTTGACCTATTTTTTATTAAAAAAAGTCACAGTAACAGATATATGTATATATTTATATAACTATTTCAATTGGGCGCACAAATAGTTTTATACAATTGGGACACGACTAAGAGGCAGATTTATCAAGGGTCGAATAGTACATTTGAATTCAAATTCGGAATTTTTGAGTTTCACAATTCAAACATTCGAATTTTAATCCCCCTATTCCAATGTAAATTCAAAAGTGAGATTTATCACACCATGGAAACATTCCTAATCAGAATATTTGCCACCTAAATCCTGCCGAGTTAATGTACAAGACAATTACAGAGGTGTCTTGAGCCATTTGGAGATTTTAATAGCCTTCCTGACATTCGAGTTTTATTTTCAGGTGAAAAATTTCATTTGTACAAATCGAATTTTCGTGCTGAACCATTACATTGAATATTAGGCATTCAAATGTTTTCTTAAAATAACCTCTCAGTCGGATTGGGAGTATATTTGAATTTAAAAAAATTCACATGAATTAGAAATTTCGACCTTTGATAAATGGGCCGCCCCATGTAAAAGAATAATATCCGAGAGATATTTTTGTAATAGATTAGAATAATCTTTTACCAGAATTAAAACCGTTTGATTTTCATTTTAGTACATTTGTTTTGCACCTTATAAAATCTATATTGCAGCAGATATACTAGAAACAGGGACATGGGGAGATAGATTTACCAAGATTCAAATTTTTGCTTTTTATCGATCGCCGTATTACCGTATTCTCTCATTTTCCAACCTATTGACAACATGTTAAAAACCACTAAGGTGGCATTTTATTAATTTTTGGGAAAAATGTAAAAGAGCATGCACCTCCAATTGACTTCCACAAAAGCTTGCCAGCATTTAGCTGCCTAATCTTTTAACTGGAGTTTTTTTTTAATGGATATATTTTAAAAATTTGAGATTGGGGGAAAAAAGTGATTTTTAGAATATTAACCTCATAGTGACAGGGCAGAGCAAATTTCAGGTGTCCACTATGATACTTAAACTGCTTTAATATTTCATGTCCATGGCGATGGCTGCCATATTCCAGTAGGATATACACATTCCATAGAGGTCCTACCATCCAGCTTGTGTCATTGTTGTGTAACGTTGGCACCTAAGTGGCTTTATTATAATGTTTTACTGTCCTTTAGTCCATATTATATGGAGCGCAGTCATGATACATGATATCTATGCTGTATACCCACTAACACATAAGCCAGGTGGGTGATTATACAATGAACAGGATTTGCATCATTCGAACCCATATCTCAATATATGACAGGAAATTGGTCCAATCTCATCTTCAGTTTTTGTAAATAGTGCCTTCCTAGCTGATAGACTGTAGACTAGTTCCCTATGGGAGGGTCACCAGAGGATTTAAAAAAAAATTCAAGTCTCAGTTGTTGGGACTCAAGGTCATTTGTTTGGGTACCAAGGCCATTTTGGGTAATGTTCCTCACTCCTCAAAGGCCTACGACATACTCTGTTAGCATACGTTCAAGAACCCAAAGCCATTACAGTTTGAAAGACAAAAATATCAACACTTAATGAAAGCCAAATAAACCACTCAAAGAGATTACATTTCTGGAAAACCACAAAAACCCCAAAGCCTTAAAACAATCTGACCTCCTGTTTTTCATGAATTATTATCTCACCACCAAACACTAGCCACTTTCTCTTGATAGATTTACTACCAGTAGCACAAAACTGCGACATATTAGACAGTCATATTCCAACATACTATGGCAAGACAGATCTATAGGTGGCCATAGACGCACAGATAATATCGTACAAAACTATTTTTTGTACGATATTCGGTGCGTGTTTGTTGGGGAAACAGCTGACTGATATCGGCACAAGGAAATCGGTTGGCTCGGCGATCGGGCTGGACGGAAAATTTTGATCGGGTGCCTTTGATGGAACCCAAACATTGTCCACTGTTAGTGCTGAATTGTCATATACAGGTAGAATTCTATTATTTCTATATGTAAATCTGACGATTCAGCTCTACATGCGTGTGTATTGAAACAGCTTTTCCAAGAAAGATCGTTATTGTTAAGTCTATGGCCACCTTATTTGAGAATCTCTTGCAAGATAAAATGCTCCACCAAGTGGCCATAAGCCCTAACTAACCAGAAGAACATTTTTTTGTTGGCCAGATATATTATAGACCTAAGAAATATAGTTTAAGGCTCTATCACCTTTATCGATAAAGAAGACCCGTCCATCAAGTTTGTTTGTCTATTACCAGAGGAGCATTGTAGGAGCTTAAACAGAAATCTGATAGGCCGGTGCATTATTAAACCAAGGGAACCACTGGTCTGTGATCTGATTGGTCACTTCAGTAGAATGTAACCCTGTATACAGTATATCTACATATACAGCGTGACTAAATTAAAACCTTTTTCCCCATCAAAATCCACTGTTGTTTTTGCGTAAAAAAATCTACCTTACATGAATCTCTTAAAAACTAGAAGTATCTGTGTGAACCGGAGGGTCACAAACCATTCTAGATGGCAAAATGCGTCCATGCCCCCAAATCCAATAATGGGGTCATTATTCTGTTTGGGAAAATGTTGGACGTCACCTGTTTACAAAACCAAATTTGCAGAAACACAAAATGGCGTCTGCTTGGATGCCGACCAGTCATTCCAACGAAGATCTATTTTGCAAGTGGCCTTTTTATTGTTTCACTGCAAATTTGGCTCTTTATACTTAGGGATGCGCCGAATTCAGGATTTGCATTTTTCAGCAGATTTGGATTCAGCCAATTCCAAGTGCCTGGTCGAACTGAATCCAAAAAAAAAAAATCACATGATTTTTTCATAACACAAACAAAGAAGTCTACAAAATTTTAACTGTCCAGCGCATGCCCTTGTTGCCCTAATTTGCATATGCAAATTAGGGGTTGGATTTGGTTCCGTATTCAGCCAAATCTTTCACAAAGGGTTCGGCCGCAACCTAAAATAGTAGATTTAGTGCATCCCTACGTTTTACATCACTCCCACATTTCTATACACACATTTCATAAGTGCGACAAAGTGAAATATTTGCCTCTGGAAAAAGCCATAAAGTAAAAAAACCTAAATATACCTTAAAAGAAAGTTGAGGAAACCTTTGATGCAATTGCTGATGCAGGCTTACAGTTACTACCATGGCTGCCACAAACTAGCTGGGGTACCAAATGCTGCATGTCCCTGCCTTAAAATACCATCAACCAATCACCAAACCCTTCCATGCAGCAAAAAAATCGTTTTGTTTTTTTAATGCCGACGCCCAACATCACTGTCTGTGTTCTCGTTCTCATACCCATTTGCTCTTTCCCAGCATACAGCGCTAAGACCGTGTTAACTGTGTGTACATATATATTATAAATATATGTATATTAAATATAAAACGAATTGTCCCTCTTGCTGTTACGTGTTAATTTATTGTGCCAAGCTAAACAATACTTGAGATGAAGGAATCCATTTTGATTTTCTATAATAATAAAAAAAAAAACATTTTTTGAAAAAAAAAAGAATATTGAAAAACGGAGGGAAAGGGGCTGATACAAAACAAAAACAATATATATTTTTGAAATATCCAAAAACATATATTTAAAAATATATTTGGAAATTGCTGTAATTGCGCGGAAGATAAAATTTAAGGCAAGAACATTTTGGCACAGAAAGAAAAAAAAATCGATCCCCTTGACATCACATTTCTGCCGATGACCAATTCTCGTTCAAGATGGCGATTTCCGCGGTACAAATTGGTAGGCGAATAAGAGTGGTGCTACTACAGCGAGCATGCAAATTTACTGGACTGCTAGAGTTTGAGGCAGGGGAAACGTAAAAATGTGAAAGTATTATTTGGAAATGTTATTTTGCACTGAACATCAAGAGGTCTTTGTGTGCTCGAGTTTGCTAAAAAAAAAAATAAAAAATAAAAAACATATATATGAATATTGTTAGAAGCAAATGAAACGTGATTCAGTTCCCATGCTTTGCTTTTGCATTCAAGTTGAAATGTAAAATTAAAAACAAAAACATTAAAAATTGTTAATTGTGCTAATAAAGTTTACTGTATCGATCTTCATTGTGTCTTCTGTGTTGTCATTAGTAAATAAATGTATTTTTAACTCTTAATTATTGAGGTCCAGGTTAAGAGGCCAAGGGCAATGGAAAATCGCTGAAAGGTATTATAATGAATATTACAATGAAATTGAAACATCTGTTGGTCAGTTCTTCCCACCTTCCTACAGTCGGGGGAAAAGTTCAGAAGAAGAACGGAGAACTCTTCTGACGTTGCTCTTCTTAGGAAAGGCAGGAGAAAAAGTAAGTTGAGGTTTTCTCCCAGTGGTATCATGGAATTACTGACCAGCAGTTGGCACCGTTGCTTCAATTTCATTATAATTTGGAGCTTTCTGGGGTTTCCGGTTTAGGAATTCCATTCCCGTACTAGTAAACAGTATGTGGGTCCCATTTTGATCCTAGTATAGTTCATCCTTAACTGCTTTATTGTATGGACAAAGCCTAGACCACTATAACCAGGCACTGATCTTTCACGTTGTCTTTTACATTTTAAAGATAAATAAGGGGCTAGGTCATCTATGGGAATGAGACAGTCACCCTCATGACCCAGGTTCTATTTTGCAACATGTGTAGCATAACTTCTTTTTTTGGGGAGGACAGAGGATAAAAGTGGGCCCTGTTGCTCAGTTCTTCCAACCTTCCTACAGTCTGGAGAAAAGTTCAGAAGAGCAGAGAATTCTTCTGATATTGCTCTTCTTAGGAAAGACGGGAGAAAATGTTATGAGGTTTCCTGTTTTCTCCCAGTGGTACCATGGAAGGACTGACCACCAGTTGGCGCTGTTGCTTTAAATTCATTATAATTTGGAATTTTCTGATTAAGAAACATTACATATACCCACAGTATAAGGGTCCCATTTTGATCTTAGCTCACCGTACTTAACCAATGTATTGTATGGACAAAGACTATACCACTATACCCAGAGACTTGATAAAATTAGATTATAATCTTTCACATTGTCTCTTATATTTTGAAGATAAATAAAGGGCTAGAACATCCATGCATGTTTTTTGGAACTTGCGATGCATTTCGGCATAGTTTAATCCTCAGATCTCTGTTGGGTGCAGAATGGAAAAAAAAATGTTTAGAGGGTGTAGATGTAAATGGGAACATTTTGATCCTTCACTCTTTTGGTCCACCCCACTCTGCAGGTTAGCTAGCACAGGTAAGTGATTCTGATACCAGCACATAATCACATATACCAGATATTACAATGTTGCAGTATGGAAACATCATAAGCAGTTTTTGGACTGTAGGCTACACCAGGTTCTGAATAATAGTTTCATGCTACTTGGCTATTAGAAAACAAAAAAGTGCAGTCAAAGGCTGCCCTTAGCATTATGGATCCACCATCAGTTGGCAGCAGACATAGTCGATGTAGGACATCCTTTGGATTTCTTGAAAATTAACACATCTGGATGCAGTCACAACGGCGAAGGACCAGTGATATATACATCTCCACCAATCAGGTTTCAGACTTTAGAAAAAAATAGTACTGATCTTGCACCAGATGTGCAGGTGCATTTATTCAAGGCTTGGGTGGTATCGGAGATGATGCACACACTCGGCAGAAAGCATGCACCATAAAAATACTTTATCCATCCCATGTGGCCAAGCAGTAGTCTCAAAGAAAGACCACCAAGCTTGGAACCCCTCAGGGCTTTAAGAAGTTCCTTATTTGCCTTGGACATGGAAACTCATACTTTGCTTTTTTTTTGGGAACCAGAATTTCTTTGGGGAGAGGCTAGGCTGTAGAAGAGGCCTTACTCTACAGAACTCAACAGTCAATTGGTTAAAGAAAAATAAAGGACAATTCCATGTCCATAGCTCAATTCCAGGTGGTCCATAGCTCACACCTCCATTTTTTTGGCTCCCATGACTAGCAGAAGAGCCCTCGGTGAGGGGATTGTTAGGGCAGTTTTGGCAGGAGACACAGTGATGAAGATGCCCAACTTGGTAATGTTGCAAGAAGGCTTTTTTTTCTACACTAGACAACTGGACTGTACACATCTACTAATCACTTTGGACTTTTTACTAAGAGAATTTTTAAAGGAATTTGGTGAACTCTGTTACAAGTACCTAGGATTTAATGGGCTAATTAACATAATTGGTGGGCGGTGCTACTGTGTGGTATTATAAAGTTGTTGGTTTACCACTGTTTGTCACACTTGAAAAAGGGCCTTGGTGCCCAAAACATGTCGTGTGGATGCACAATAAATCTTAAATGCAGTTATTCTGCCTACAGCTGTGATTCCCATACTTTGACATAATCGTGATTTATAAGAGGAGGCCATGGACAGAGCTGCCAGGGAAACACACAGTCTGACTATACCAAAAGTGCGGCTTATGAGTGTAAACCTACTATAGAGACAACTTGGTAATGTTAATTAGGGAATGCTTGCATGGAAGACTAAAGGTGGACAGGGAGAACTGATAATTTGTCGATGGCAAACAAGCGGGTCTCTCCCTGATATGCCTACATTGAGGTGGCCGATGCCCTAGGGCCCAACTATCGGATCAGATTTGAGGCTATACGGGCAGTCGGATCATGGGACTACATCACCGAGCAGATAGGGCCGCAATCCGATTTTTTACGGCCAACTTCCGGCCATATATCAATCGTGGATGCCCATCGTATGGCTCCACACATGGGCCAATATGCTGCTGCCTCTGTCTGTCGGCAGCTTTTATAGGCCCGTGTATGGGGGCGTTAAGGGTGGGACCACTTTGAACATCAGAAAGGTACAAAGGTAGGAATGGAATGGAAGATAATGCACCCAAATTGACTTCTATCCTAGCCTTGCTTTTCTTTGAGAGTAGGAGCTGTTTGGAGTTGGCAGGCAAGGACCTGGTAATATTGCCTTGGGCGTCATAACTACTTGTCATGCCTCTGCAAAGAACCACCAAAAACTTATAAAGGTATTTTTCTGTACCTTTCTACTGCAGCTTTTGTATGCGTCAGAGTAGAAAAAGAGCACATTATACAGTAACAGGGCCAAAGATTTCAGTATCCAAGAGCAACGATGCCTATTTGCCCCTCGCTGTTGGAATAATGACTACAAGAATCTGGTTGTCACGCACTGCTACATACTATAACCCCTAACATCTTCTCCAGTCATGGAAAACAACATGATGAGAGATTGTAAGCACTCCCCACCCAAAAGCATCTTCATTCTCAGTGAATATTCGTATTCTTCTCACCTTGCAGGTGTTTAACTTTCCAAGAGGCGCATATTCTGGTACCACACAGAAATACACAATCTGCTTCTTCATTGCGCTATTAGTGTGAAAACGTGGGGGGGGGCAGAAAAGTTGCTGTGATCGGAGGACGTGTAAAATTGTTATGCAAGTAAAATATAATGATTTTTTTTAAAGAACAAAGATGAGAAGGACTTATTTGCATTTCTTTCTTCCTTTTCAGGACTCCAATCTATTGCAGTGACACCGCTCCGACCTACAGAGGTGCTTACCGTATATACCTGAGTATAAGCCTCCAAAATGTGCTGAAAAAGTCTACCTCGGCTTATACTCGGGTCAGCGGTACCTGACCTGAGTAGCTAAGATTGCAGTCACTTTTAATCATTCCTATACCAACAGTACACTTGGGGAGAGACTGCAATATCCCACAATGCCCTGTGTTGGTTATATGAAAGAATAACAGTGCGCCCTCTGTTGGTTATATGAAAGAATAACAGTGACTGCAATATCACACAGCGTCCTCTGTTGGTTATACGAAAGATTAACAGTGATGGCAATATCAAACAGCACCCTCTACACATGGTAGTGGGACAGTGGGACAATGTACACAGTAATCCGTTTGGCAATTCTCTGTCACCATCAACTTTGCAAAGAAGTCCGGTTGATCGCTGGGGGGGTCGCTTTGGCAGAATGCGCGCTGCTGGGAGACAGGGCTGTAGTTGTGTCTAGGCTTATACTAGAGTCAATAAGTTTTCCCAGTTTTCGTAGGTAAAATTAGGTACCTCGGCTTATACTCGGGTCGGCTTATACTCGAGTATATACGGTATGTATGAATCAATATGGATGTAGCAGGAAGTTATACCAGTTAGAAGCAACTCGAGTACTTTACAACAGCAGCTCAACGTCCCCTTCAATTTCTTTTTTGCCCATGTGCTCAGAAATTGATCATTCACAAAGAAAGTGAAGACGAAACATTCCAGGAACATTCCATAGCCAAGAAACTAGATCAGGTAATCCCAGTAAAAACCATTTCACCTGGTCCAGCTCAATCATCCCCAGAATCGTACAATACAAGAAAGATGGCTGCTCCGGTTGCCTAACTCACATATATTACTGACGGTATAAGGATATCGGAAGTACAATTCCACCTGGTCAATTCTTCCCAGATCCATTAAAAAAAATCAATGGGCACATCAACGTTCATAAATATAGATTTTAAAACAAACCGAGTTGAGAAACGGTATTACAAAGGTCATAAAATCATATTAGTGCTGTAAACTCTGTCCAACCAGCTGTCCAGGTTCACTTTATGTCATCAATGCCGGAAAGAGGATTTTATACTCTAAATAAAAAATAAAAAAAATCACTGTTTTATTAACATCAAAAAGTTCCAAAAATAGTCACAATTGTCCATGTAGGTTTTATACCATGAAATGTCCATGCAAGTTTTATTCCTTCATCAGATGAATGGACATTACAATTGCAATCGGTCTGGCTTTTTATTGCTCATTGTATTTTTGCCCCTGACAAAGACCGTGGGATGGTTGAAACGCGTAGGGCTAATTATTCTATTTTCTGTGACTTTTTGATATAAATTAAAAAAAATGATTTTTTTCTATAGAGTGTGCAATCGTCTTTCCGCATTTCTGACTATTATCGTTTCGGGGACTTTAATGGGGATTATTTTACACCATTTTTTTTTTGTGGGGGAGTTCTACTGTGTACAAAACTCTAGCCTATTACAATGTTCTTACCAATTCTTTGAAATATTTTCTTATCATAGGCCTTTATGGCTCTTCTACGTTTTACTGATGAGATGACTAAAGGCCCCCATACAGAGTCAGATAAAAGCGGACAACAAACTGAGTCGGCAGCTTAATGGCACATATGTGGGGCCCTCCGATGGCTTCCCCGATCGATATCTGGCCAAAAGTCTGCCAGATCGTGATTGGGCAGGTTAAAAAATCCCGTCGGATCACGTCTACATCTGTGCGTTGATGCGGTCCCACATCTGAACGCCCGTATCGGATGCATTATGATCCGATCGTTGGGCCCTAGGGCCAACGATTGGATCAGTCCATTATTGCCCACCTCAATGTGGACATATTGGGGAGAGATCCGTTTGTTTGACGACATTGCAGATCTCTACATGGCCACCTTAACCGAATGTCTCCTGAGCATGAATACCAAATATGTCTTGTTTCATGGAGATTCCTCTACATACTGGAAATAATAAACTTCCAGCATTACAATATTAATGCTCTGCACCAGAAACAAGCAGGTTAAATAGGCCCCAAACAGTAAATTCACCCCACAAAAACATATTTTTGGTAGGGAAGCACCAACCATATTTGGCTTAATCCTTGGTACTAGCCAAACTGAATTTGAACCATAAATATCACATGATCGTGACTTTTTTAATTTAATTTTTTGAATTCTGATAATTTACATAAAAATTAGGGCTTAGATTTTCCCAAATCCTTCAATTCTGTGCTTCGCAAATATTTGCAAAGTACAAGTATGCTTTTTTTTTTTGTTAAGTTTATTTTTACTCCAAATAACCATATTGGGAAGTGTCTATTAATAGGCTGAACATTTGCACTTTACAGCATCTTGTCTGCTACATGTTGTTGGGTACAAAGACACCACTTGCTAAATATGAACGGCAGGAGTCTGACAAACAGCTCTGATACAGTATTTATAGGATTACAACATGATATGCCATGTAGAGAGCAAAGTGAAATTTAGAATGGATTTATTGTTTTTTTTTAAAGTCCCACTTGCACTTTCCTCACTGTCAATTCACAGCTTACAGGCAAAACCAGCAACTGACAGCAATGCACAACTAAACCCGCCTAAAACATTGACAGCGTCATATTAGCGCATGTAAATTACACACAAAAAGCCGAACATTTCATTCATTTCTCTTATTGCATTTATTTCTATATAATATATATTTATTTGTTTAAGCTTAATTAACTTCATAAACATCCAGCTCCATAATCAGATTATTAAAGCAAAGCCGTTTTCCCACCTCAAAATCCTGACGTTTGGTTGGCTGAAAGATTTCTCAATTACATTTTCTTCCCATAAATGCAAAATGGTTTTTGGAGAACTTTTTTTATCCCCTTGTTTTAAATAGAGGTTTACTGAGTAGCACCGCTCCATTTTATTCTTCTTAATCACCTGGCACAATAAACGCTATATATATATATATAGGTTTGCCCTTGAGAAAGGTTCCTGTGGGGAACCGAAACGTCGGATCCAATAAACCTTTTTTTCCTATTTAACCATATCGAACAATTGATTTTTCATGCAAACCCTGTGAGTGCCGGTACCACGTGCAATTTCTATCTGTTATTTAACCAGAGCACCCAATTTTTTTGATGTATTTGAAGGTGTCAGCTTGTACCCACCTTTCCATATATATATATACGGTATATATATATAGGTATATATATATATATATATATATATATATATATATATATATAAACATATATATATATATATATATAAACAATATATATATATCTATATATATATATAGATATATATATATCTATATATCAATATAGATATATATATATATCTATATATATATAGATTGATATATATATATATATAGATAGATATAGATATATATATATAGATAGATATAGATATATATATATAGATAGATATAGATATATAGATATAGATATATATATATATATAGATATATATATAGATATATATATATATATATATATATATATATATATATCCAACCCCAGCAAAGGGGAAGCCCCGGAGCAATAGTATTTCTATGGCTGGTGTATGTTTGTGTTTACGGCATCACCAAAATAAGACACTTTGTTACTGGCTTTTTGGAGTCTTTAAGCAGTATATTCTTCCCATAACTTCCCATCAAGCTCTGCAGGAACAAATGCACACGACTTGCCCATAAATCACGGGCTAGAGACACTCTGGGGACGAGACGGTTACCCTCATTTCTCGGCTTGTGTTTTGCCGCTTGGATGGCACCACTTGGGTTGCTGGGAGAGCTGACGATAACACCATATGGGCAGGGATGAGATCACAGCTGTGCTGACTCATTTTAGGCCCACACATTAAACTGGCGCTTTTGAGGAAGCATTTAACCCCTTGGGCACTGGCACAGAAGAGGAGATTTGGGGGGGATGGATCTTTACCTCCTTAAGTCCATCTAATTCTGTCAGCTCTTTGGCAGTGGGAAGCCAGATTTGCACATTATAATCGAGACCGCTGGTGGCCAAGATGGGCAGGTGGGGGCGCTGCTCCTGGCAGTTAACCTGTTGGGAAAGGACAGATAAAATAACTAGCAGGTAATTTAACATAAGGTACTGCTGAAAACATGAAAAGGTTAAAGCAGGAGTCAGACTGAACAACAAATGAAGCAAACAGGAGAAAATCTCAGCCAGGACAGCGTGTGAGTTCCCTAAGCCCAAAGTCTTTTCACTACATCTGCTCTTTAGCATTCTGCTCAGCTTCCCGGTGTTAAAGCTCACACGTGTCTCATGTCCTGACGCTGCATTGAAATACACAGTTTAGTGTTAGTGTGAGAGGGAACACACTGCAGGGGCCTAATGTGTGCATGGTAAGTATTACAGTATTATATACTCCATTCACTGGGCAGTTACATCTCCACATACCAGTTTCTCTGTTATACAGATAGCTAGAATCTCAGCTGCCATAAAGCAGGGCAGGACTGCTGCTTAGAACAACCCCTCAGTGACTTCTAATATCCTTATCATTTACAGTAGGGGGTACATTATCCCTAATACATGAGTGATACTCAGAGTTCCCTGTATAACTCAGCCTGCAGCCTTGTGCCTTTATATGGTCACAGAACAACCCCTCAGTGACTTCTAATATCCTTATCATTTACAGTAGGGGGTACATTATCCCTTATAATACATGAGTGATACTCAGAGTTCCCTGTATAACTCAGCCTGCAGCCTTGTGCCTTTATATGGTCACAGAACAACCCCTCAGTGACTACTAATATCCTTATCATTTACAGTAGGGGGTACATTATCCCTTATAATACATGAGTGATACTCAGAGTTCCCTGTATAACTCAGTCTGCAGCCTTGTGCCTTTAAATAGGCAAAACAATCCTATCAGGTTTATTAAGGGGGTTATTTATTAAAATCAGATTTTTTGAGATTTTTTAAGTAAGAAAAGTCTGACCAAACTAGAATTTATCATTGAAAAAACTCAGTAAAAACTGGGGCGGAGCCAAGGCACGCATGTGAGCAGTCGCACATCACGAGAGCTCTCTGTTTAAAGGCCCTAAAAGGTGTAATTTAAGCATTTTCCCGACCCTGGCTGGCGGTGAGTTACCCACCACCTATAGCTGGACTGAAGCGAGTCGATATGGGACCCAAAAATCCATTGAAGAAAGACTTGAAGAAGGTGTCGGAGTTCTTTATAGAACAACACAGTAAGCAAACGGGCGCCATCTTGGACCGCAACGATGACGAGGCTGGGGCCGAGGTGGAGGCCGCTCCGCTACCTGTAACAGCGGCAGAGCTCAAATCTATGCTTACAGACCTCTGCTCTTCCCTACAATTTGATTTTCAACGCCTCTCGGAGGATATTAAGAAGGAGGTGAGGGAACTCGGCGATCGCACTGACCGCATTGAGCGCAAGATGGGAGAATTTTCTGCTGCGCATAATGCAGTGGCGGATTCCCAACAGGCCATGGAGAAGGAATTGTCCCGGCTGACTGACAAGGTAGCTGACCTCGAGGATCGCTCCAGGCGCTGCAATATCCGAATCCGGGGTATCCCGGAGGATGTAAAGACAGAGGACCTAGAGGCCTACTTTGGGGAACTGCTCTTGGGCATTCTCCCGAACACACCGCCTATTGAGCTGACTTTGGACCGCATTCATAGGGTACCGAAGCCGCGATCTGCACCAGAAAAGGCCCCCCGTGACGTCCTCACCAAAATTCATTTCTATAAAACGAAGGAAAGAATACTGGCTCTCGCCAGGAAGAAAGAAGGGTGGCCCAGTAAGTTTGCCGCTCTCGAACTTTATACTGACCTCTCCATGGCTACCCTGGCCAGAAGAAGGGCTTTCCAGGAGACGACTAAAGCTCTCCGGGATCACAAGATTCCATATCGCTGGGCCTACCCTACTAAACTGCTGGTATCCAGGAATGGCACGGTCTTTACCTTTGCTTCTCCAGAAGACGCCCGGACCGTTACGGCTAAGTGGCTCAACAACGGGGCGAACCCTGCAGCTCCAGGAATATCGCCTACCATCGACCGAGCCTCCCCTCCACAGACCAGATTGGAGGCTGACTGGACCCTCTAGCTATTCTCCCTTCGTGGGAGCATGGTCCTTATTCTTTTTTGGGGAAAATCTGTAATCGAGATCGGGCCTACGGAGACTTCAACATCCTCTCCCCCCACTTTACAGGTTTTGTGAACTGGCCCCTTGGCGGTTTTTAGCCTGCTGGCAGCCGCATTTGGACCGTCGCCACAAACTCTCCCTTTGACCTACTGGTCTAGTTCAGGTTTTTTTTTCTATATACATAACTGTGTTATTGTTTTGTCTTTATGCTCTCACTACTGCATCCTCCTCTCTCCTCTCATCTACAGAAGCTTGTCCGATATTTTTCTCTCCTGGGTATGCCGCTTTTATTTTATCCCCCTGCAATCTTTCCCAAGTCTGGTGGTTTAAGTAAGCATGTCCTGAATTCTGATCATGGTTAGATTTGTCTCGCATAATGTAAGGGGCTTAAATACACCACAGAAACGCAATCTAGCGTTACGGGAGGCGAGTAGACTACGGGCAGATGTGCTACTGGTTCAGGAAACCCACTTTATGTCCCGTAACCCTCCTAAATTTTTCAACCGAAATTTCCCTCATAGTTTCCATTCCTATGCGCTAACCAAAACGAAGGGAGTGTCTATTTTGATTTCGAAGCATGTCACGTTTGATTTGCACAAGGTTATTACTGATTCCAGTGGTAGGTATCTGGTGGTGGTCTGCTCGCTAAATGGTGTTCTGTATACAATCGCTAATGTCTATGTTCCTAATGTCAATCAGGATGTATTTGTTAGTAATACTCTCAACAAATTGCATGATCTCAAGAGGGGGCGCCTGGTGGTTGCGGGAGACTTTAACATAGCTTTGGATCAGGTTGCAGACACTCTCAGACCGCTGGGGAAGGGGCCACACCCAAATTTAGTCCGCATGGCTCAGAAAATTACTACTTGTATGCACGCGAATGCTCTTATTGATCTCTGGAGAGCACATAACCACAATTCCCGAGACTTTACTTATTATTCCCCGAGGCATGACTCCTTTTCGAGGATTGACCTTATTTTGGCGGACCCCCAAACTGCGGGTCTGCTACAAACTGCCTCCATTGGAACCCGGTCTTGGTCTGACCATGCCCCGGTTGCAGTGGACTTTAGTGACCCTCAAGGCCTGCAGGGCCCAATGGTCTGGAGGCTAAACGACTCAATTTTGACCCGAACGGAACATAAACAACAAATAGAGCAGGGACTTCGCGAATACTTTCACCTCAATGTGAGTCCAGAGATGTCCCCACAGACGCTGTGGTTGGCCCATAAGGCGGTGACTAGGGGTGCCCTGATTAATCTTAGCAAGCAGGTCAAACGCGCTAGGGAAGCCCAACAAAGTACTTTAGAGACCCAACTGAAACAGTTTGAAGCTTCTCTTCAGAATCCTCTGGGCCCTTCCGAACAGGCTGCAATTCGGCAACAAATTGCAACATGTAAGGAGCAGCTCAACAGGATACTGCTTGCCAAAACTGAATTCAGACTCAAGCTGCTGAAATTGAAATATTATACCAAAAGCAACAAGGCTGGCAGATTGCTAGCCAACAAACTTAAGGAGGTCCAGGCGCAGTCTAGAATTAAGTACCTTACGCATCATGGTAACCATATTACCAATCCCAGGGACATTGCTGCTGCCTTTTCGGACTACTATAGGGGACTCTACAATCTCTCTGATCAGGCTCACGAACACAACCCCACATTAGCTGACATACGTACGTTTCTTGCCACTATTACACTCCCTTCTATCTCACCTCACCAATTGGAAACTTTAAATGACCCGATAACAGAACTCGAGATCTTGGATACGATTAAGAATCTTAAAGTGGGCAAGTCACCGGGTCCGGATGGGTTCTCTAACACCTACTATAAATTGTTCTCCTCTATTCTAGCTCCCCGACTTGCAAAATTGTATAATCATTGGGTCTCTGACAATTTGATTGACTCTGAATTCCTAACCACCCACATAGTTACTATTCCAAAACAAGGCAAAGCTCCTGATAACTGTGCCAACTATAGGCCTATAGCGCTTCTGAATACAGATGTCAAAATCTACGCCAAAATTCTAGCTAACAGATTGTCCCCATTTCTTCCGGGACTTGTAAAGAATGACCAGGTCGGGTTCGTTACGGGGAGGCAGGCCCCTGATACTACTCGGAAACTGTTAAACCTTATCCATATAGCGGAAAGGGATAGGCTGCCCCTGTTAGTGCTTTCGTTGGATGCGGAGAAGGCGTTCGACAGGGTTAATTGGGTGTATATGAGGGAAGTTCTGGAGAAGGTGGGTCTCCGGGGGAATATTCTAAACGCTATCATGCTCCTTTATACTGCTCCTTCGGCGAAGGTCCGAGTCCCGGGGGCCCTGTCGAGCGCCTTTGACATAGCCAATGGGACCAGACAGGGGTGCCCGCTGTCGCCCCTTATCTTTGCTCTTATGGTTGAACCCCTAGCAGAGAGGATCCGCTCTCACAACGATATAATGGGCATTGAGATAGCAAATGAACAGCATAAGATTGGTTTGTTCGCGGATGATATAGTCCTTACCCTAACGAGCCCGACCTCGTCTTTATTTAATGTAGTGAAGGAACTGCGGGACTTCCAAAATGTTTCTCATTATAAAATCAATTGTAGCAAGACTCAAGCCCTCCCAATTGGTATCCCCCATGACATGGTCGCGACCTTAAAGCAGGAATACCAATTTGGGGGTCAAGATTCCCAAGACTCTGCACAACGCTTACCAGTTGAATTTTCCTTCACTTCTAAACTCTATTAAGTCTGACTGCACCAAATGGCAAAAGTTTGAGCTTTCCTGGTTAGGTCGTATAGCTACGATTAAGATGGCCATTCTCCCTCGTATCCTTTATCTTTTTCGCACCTTACAGGTCCACCTACCGCCCAAATACATTAAAGATCTCCAAAATGCTCTTCAAACTTTCGTGTGGAAGGGAAAGAAACCCAGATTGGCTTTGCATACATTACATTACCCAACACACTCCGGGGGGTTAGGGTTTCCCAATGTCTCCCTATACCACAGGGCGGCCCTTCTTGAAAATGTGGTTAGAATGCATAGCGATCCTGGCTGTAAATCTTGGGTGGATTTGGAATCCCATTTTCTGGCTGGCCATTCTCTAGCGGACTTAATCTGGCTTCCTCGGGCTTCCAGGCCAACTACACCTGCAGCCTTACTGACGACTAAACTTCTACTTCATACCTGGGATGCCCACTGCAAGAAATTTAGGTTTGGGTCTTTCCCCTCTCAACTCACCCCTATTACAGCTCTTAAACGTTTGGTTCCGCTCATTCATTTAGGGGACTGGCAAACTAAGGGTATTAAGAATTTGGGCGACCTCTACTTCGCCAACACTTGGAGACCCTTTGAGGACTTACAAAAGAAATATGGCTTGCACGAGCAGGCTAGATACCCATGGCTGCAAATCTGTCACTTGATGCAGACACATTTACCGACCTACAGGACCATCAGACCTCTTACCTTAATGGAACACCTATGCAGATCGAGTAGGTATGGCAAAGGAGTGCTATCGGACTGTTACAAAATGCTTATACAGAAGGTCCCAGACCAGAAACTATTGTTTCAGCTGCGATGGGAACAGGATCTCAATATCAGTCTTGCGCCAAAAGATTGGGACTTGATTTTTTCGGCTTCTAAGGGCGCAACTCGGTGCACCAACCATATCGAACTCAGTAAGAAAATTCTCCTCAGATGGCACCTGACACCTGCTAAGATTGGTCGCATCAACCCCACCTATAGCCCAAAATGCTGGAGGGGGTGTGACGACACAGGTACTCTGCTACATATGTGGTGGGAGTGCCCGAAAGTACGTAGGTTTTGGGCTTTGACTTTTGATTGGATCAAGACCCATTTAGGTTGGACAATACCCATCAAACCGGAGATAGCACTCCTTCATGCAGCCCCACCAGATTCTACTCCCACTATGAGAAAACTGCTGTTCCACATTTTTACAGCAACTGCTACGATCATTGCTAGAAAATGGAAACTTGATTCTGATTATGATCTTGCGGACTTTATCACCCTGCTTTCTTCCAGTGAGCGTATGGAAGAGATGGCTGCTACTCTGGAAGATAAAAGGGATCTGCATACCAAAATTTGGCTGCCGTGGCAGCAATATAGGACTAACTCTACTCAGGTGGATACGCCTTAGGCCCTTTCTGCTCTTGTGACCCTCCATTTCTCTTTTCCTTCTCTTTTCCTTCTCTAACCCCTTTTTTTATGTTTTGTTCTTCCTTTTTTGCGGCTACCCAGTTAAATCTAGGCACCCTGTAGAGCTGTTATTTGTAATGAGGAGACACAGTTATGAGAGATTTACAGTTTTCTGTTTAATGTTCACAATGCGTAGCAATATTTCAATGCTGGTCATTGTATGTACCATTCCACATTTCTTTTCAATATGCGGTGTATGATGATTTTGTGGATGTGACAATAAAGCATTTGTGTTAAAAAAAAAAAAAAAAAAAAACTCAGTAAAAACTCAAATTTTTTTAGTGTTTTATACTCGAAACATTCTAATTTTTCATGAAATCGCTCGAAAACCCTGATTTTTTTGATTTTTGGCCAAAACTCAGCACAGACCATGACACCTTCAAAATTTGAAATCGTGACCTTTGCCATTGACTTCTACAAGACCCGACAGCTTGGAGACGGAGTATTTTCGGATTCAGACTTTTTCCATCCTCGTGGTATAATTAATCTCATAAAATCAAGTCCACTAAAAATTCGGATTTTACAGGAAAACAGTTTTTAGCATTTGGACTTTAATAAATAACCCCCTTAATGTTTAAATGACTTGTAGTAGCCATTACGGAGAGGTCCTTTATCTGAAAAACCCTAGGTCCTAAGCATTGTGGATAACAGGTCCCATACCTGTACAAGCCTTTGTATTTATTATCCCAGACTGCCACCAAGTGGTGATCACATAAAAGCTACTGTTTTATTATTACAGAGAAAATTGGATCCCAGACTGGCACCTAGTGGTGACTTGAATTCCACCTCTTGTTTACTCATCTATACAGCAGGCAGGGCCACATCTCCCTTTCTTCACCCCCTAAGGCCAACAAGAAGGATATCGGACATGGATCCCACCCATGTGGCTTACTTGTTAGTGACACGGCCGGGCCGGCAGACATACACCCATGGGCCAGCAGTTCTGGACAGAGAGCTGTGGTGTTTGATAAAAATGGACTGGATCAGTATTAGGTGGATTGTGAGGTTTGTTTATAAATCCCACACTCACATGTAATGAAACTGGGGTGCACTCACATTGCCCCTACAAAGAACCGCACTATGGCTTCTGGCCGTATCATCCTGCAGCCCAAGTAGGGTGAGTAAACAGTACAGGTATGGGACCTGTTATCCAGAATGCTCGGGACCTGGGGATTTCCAGATAATGGATCTTTCTGTAATATGGATCTTTATACCTTAACTCTACTAGAAAACCATATAAACCTTAAATAAACCCAATAGACTGGTTTTGCCTCCAATAAGGATTGATTATATCTTAGTTGGGATCAAGTACAAGATACTGTTTTATTATTAGACAGAAAAAGGAATTTAAAATTTGGATTATTTCATTATAATGGAGTCTATGGGAGACAGCCATTCCACAATTCGGAGCTTTCTGGATAACAGATCCCATAGGGAATAGCAAGGAAACTATGGATGATCCTAATCCAGGATTGGGTCTTTTTCAGCAGTTTTGGGCCGACTCATTAAGCCTGGCTGAAGCGAATCAGAACCTTAATGGACATATGTAAATTAGGGGCGGGAAGGGAAAGCACGTGACTTTTCATCACAAAACAAGGAAGTAAAACAATGTCCCACTAATGCCCTTAACTTGCATATGTTAATTGGGATTCTGATTCATTTCGTTATTCGGCCAAATCTTTCATGAAGGATTCGGCCAAATCCCAAATAGTGGATTCAATGCATCCCTAAAGGAGACCCCTTGAAACATGTCGATGATTTTCTATGTCCTTAACTAGTGAATGTCCCTTTACCCAGAGTGTAATATACAGGGACTACATGTATAAATACCCGAGTAACGACAGGGAAGTGTCTGAACACAATATTCAATACTGAAGATCCCTTTAAAGGGGTTGTTCACCTTTAAGTTAACTTATATGTTTATTATAGAATGGTCAATTCTAAGCAACTTTTCACATATATTTTCTATAGTTTTTTTTTTTTATTTGCCTTCTTCTGATTCTTTCCAGCTTTCAAATGGGGGAGTCACTGACCCCATCTAAAAAAACAAATCCTCTGTAAGGCTACAAATGTATTGTCATTGCTACTTTTTAGTCTTCATCTTTCTATTCAGGCCTCTCCTATTCATATTCCAGTCTCTTATTCAAATCAGTGCATGGTTGCTAGGGGAATTTGGACTCTAGCAACCAGACTGCTGAAATTGCAAACTGGAGAGCTGCTGAATAAAAAGCTAAATATGTTAAAAACCACAAATAATAAAAATTGAAAAACGATTACAAATAGTCTCCGAATACCACTCACTATATTCTACTAAACGTTTAATTGAAAGGTGAGCAACCCCTTTGTAGGTGGAATGGTAGGGATCCCGCCATACCTGTGGCGTTATTTCGATACACTTTGTATCTCTTAATTTACTCCGCTCCATCGCTGTGGGAGGAGTTGAACAAATAAATATCTTGATCATTGTAGTTGGCGAGGAGCTCTATTGAGAGAGGAAGAGATTCAGTGAGGAGGCAAAACACAGAGAGGCATCTATACAGCACTACTCCCTCTCAAATACAACCCCCCCCCAAGGAGAATGGGCAGATGTAGTAACACAACAGGATGAAGCTTGACCTCCACAGAAGAAAGCCATTTCCATGAATGTGTCTGATGTAAGAAGCGAGTACAAACCTGAGCCATCATGTACACCAGGCATGTAATATTGGTCTTGGCCTCACTCGTCACCTGAAACACAATTATATCCTTATCATTTACAGTAGGGGGTACATTACCCCTTATAATACATGAGTGATACTCAGAGTTCCCTGTATAACTCAGCCTGCAGCCTTGTGTCTTTATATGGTCACAGAAAAACCCCTCAGTGACTTCTAATATCCTTATCATTTACAGTAGGGGGTACATTATCCCTTATAATACATGAGTGATACTCAGAGTTCCCTGTATAACTCAGCCTGCAGCCTTGTGTCTTTATATGGTCACAGAAAAACCCCTCAGTGACTTCTAATATCCTTATCATTTATAGTAGGGGGTACATTATTCCTTATCATACATGAGTGATACTCAGAGTTCCCTGTATAACTCAGCCTGCAGCCTTGTGCCTTTATATGGTCACAGAACAACCCCTCAGTGACTTCTAATATCCTTATCATTTACAGTAGGGGGTACATTATCCCTTATAATACATGAGTGATACTCAGAGTTCCCTGTATAACTCAGCCTGCAGCCTTGTGCCTTTATATGGTCACAAAACAACCCCTCAGTGACTTCTAATATCCTTATCATTTACAGTAGGGGCTACATTATCCCTTATAATACAAAGCTTGTCCTTATATTAAATTCTTCTCACCAGGTGATGGGGCAGAACTTTTTGAGCATGCCGTTATTTACATTTTCGTTAATTTTCCGCTGGTCGGAGATCCCAGGAACAGCCTCTAAGTTTGCTCATAGTCTGTACAGAGAGATCCCATAAAACTATGGCAGCATAGGTATTCCTCTGTACTAAGCACAATTCAGCAGGAACAGTCCCTAAGTTTGCTCATAGTCAGTACAGAGAGATCCCATAAAACTATGGCAGCATAGGTATTCCCCTGTACTAAGCACAATTCAGCAGGAACAGTCCCCTAAGTTTGCTCATAGTCTGTACAGAGAGATCCCATAAAACTATGGCAGCATAGGTATTCCCTGTACTAAGCACAATTCAGCAGGAACAGTCCCTAAGTAGTCTGTATAACAATAACATAACAATATGGCAGTATAGAGATCCACTGGAGTGAAATACGTGGAACGCGTTGCTTTTGTGGCCAAACTCCAGCACAAGTTTCCGCCTGACTCAGTCCCACAGGACACTTTGAGGTCACTGCTGGCAGACACCACAGAAGAAGCGAGTGCTGCTGCCCATCTCTGTGCCTGAGAGAACGGAGGACCCTCCATCGAGGACGAGGTAGTGGAGTCTCCTGTGAGAGCAGCCAGTCACCCAGAGTCTCTCTTCATCTGCCAATCAGTGAGCAGCAATACTCTGACTAAAACCTCTGTGACAGAAGGATCAGTACAAAAAGCTGAGCAGGGGGAACCTGCCAGGACAACCTCCCTCCCTTCAGAAGTCGGCAGTTCCGTGACACCACATGTCCCGCTAATCCCAGTACCTGCAGCGCTGCCCACAGTCCTGTCATATTGAGCTCCCCTCCCCGCAGCCCCACTCTTTCTTTCTTTCCTGCTGCCTTACGCAAAATCCCGACGCCACAAGTCTCATCACGCGAGAGCGCACTGACGTCACGGCTACGCATGAGAACAGGTACGCATCATGTCTCCGCCTTGTGGGAGGGGCTAGATGACATAGATCCTGTAATCATTTTCTTACCTGTGCCAGATGAAGGCCAGGCAAATATAAGTCATCTTTATAGGTTTCAGGGTCCCAGTATTGTTGTGAAACAAGGGGCAGACCAAGGTCCAAGGCAATGGGAGAAATTGACTAAAAGTAATATTTCCTTTGATCCAAAAGGCCAAGTCTGCAGGTTTCTTGCCAGGGGCCCCAGATGGGTGTGGTGAAGTTGTGAGCTGCACGGGTTTTACCTATTTCACAGTTAACCATAAACAGGGTTGCCACCCGGCCTGTATTTCACTGGCCCAGCTAAAACACCTGCCAAGTAGGGTTGCCACCCAGTCAGTATTTTACCGGCCAATCGGCTCTGCCCCCTTGATGTAACAAACCGTTCCAGCCTATCGTGTGATGTGGCTCCACCCCTTTTGATGTCACAACTGCCCCCTTTGACGTCACAATCCGCCATTTTGTTCCCACCCCCTCCACCAGCCGGTGGAACTTTTATTAAAAGTTGGCAACCCTTCTGCCAAGTCCAGGGGCCGGTATTACGAATTAACCTACAATTCGCTCAAAATGTACCCTTTCTCTGCCTTTTGGCCATCATGTTGTGTGGCTCCACCCCCTTTGCATCATGACCTGCCCCTTTTTCATACAGCCCACCCCTTTTGTGTCACAGCCCGCTCCTTTTGTTCCCGTCCCACCACAGCCCAATGGAAATTTTATGAAAGGTTGGTAACCCTATAAACAGTTATTTTGACTTCTGGGCCAGTGTTTTATGTCAGCGGTCTCCAACCTTTTTTGCACCACAGACCAGTTTCAAGCAAAACTATTTTTACGAGGTCGGGGTGATGTAGATCAAACAGTATTTTGGTCCTTATCGCAATCAGTAGAAAGCTTCCTGGGCTTCACAAAGCTGTATCAGGGAGCTGGGGTTGCAGGTGATTAGGGCCTTTTTCATTGTTTTTCCAGCTATTACAGACGACAGCTGAGGGCAGAGGTGGCCCATTTCGGCACAGCCCACGGCCCTGTGGCTGAGGACCCCTGTTTTATGTGAAATCAACGACAACAGCAGAGCTGTCAACTTTCCCAAATACTTTTTAGGGGGACCTGTGACATGCTGACGAGACTCTTTCTGTCACAGATGTGACGACATTCTGGGAAGAGCTCCGCTGACATTACTGAAATGCTCTGCATGTTGGATTTTTAACCCGCAAATTGACAGAAATTGAGGAAATCTGCAGAAATCAGGGGAATGCTTAAAATAGAACCAAACCCTTAATTATAAAAACCCTTCCCCCTACCCTACATAGACCCCCTCCCTGCTCCCCCAGCCTAGGTGTTACCCCCGGTTAATGACCTTACCTCTTTACTTACCCCTCGGTGCAGATTCTGTGCAGCGGAGTTCACGGGCGCCATCTTCTTCTCTTTGGTAATTTTCCAATTTGCAACAACTGCGTATGCGCCGAAAGTAACGGAGATTGCTGAAGCGGAAGAAGACCCAAAGATTTCAATGGTTTTTATGTGATGTGTTTTTTTTTTGTTTTACAACTGAAAAATGGTATATGTATTATAAGAGCCCACATAATAAATACTGAAGTCAAGTTTATTGAATAGGAACAGATTTGGTCTAGGGGTGTCATTAACACTTGAACCCTTGGCTATGGTAAATGATCCTATATTCCTGCTTCTGGATATGATAATAAAACCTGATTCCAAAGTAAAAACTGGAAAACCATTATCCGGAAACCCATTATCCAGAAAGCTCAGAATTAAGGAAAGGCCATCTCCCTTAGACTCCATATAATCCGAATAATCCATTCCTTTTTCTTTGTAATAATAAAACAGTAGCTTGTACTTGATCCCAACTAAGATATAATTAATCCTTCTTGGAAGCAAAACCAGCCTGTCGGGATTATTTAATGTTTACTTGATTTTCTAGTAAACTTTAGGTACGGAGACACATTTCAAAAAGATCCCTTCTCCTGAAAACCGCAGTTCCTGATCATTCTGGATAACAAGTCCCATGCCTGTACAAGTTTGCTCCAATAAGTGGACTCTGTAAGGATAGATTTCATAATTCTGCTACTTACAAAGTCATGTTAATGACATTTAAAGAAATGTAAAAATCCCTACACTTAGGGGCCAATGCATCAAGGGTCGAATATTGAGGAATAATCCATCGATCGAACAATTAAATCCTTTGAATCCAACAATCCAACGATCGAAGGATTATCCTTCGACCAAAAAAACTTAGCCAAGCCTATGGGGACCTTCCCCATAGGCTAACATTGGGTTCGGTAGCTTTTAGGTGGCGAACTAGGGGGTCGAACTTTTTTCTTAAAGAGACAGTACTTTGACTATCGAATAGTCGAACGATTTTTAGTTGGAATCCTTCGATTCTAAGTCGTAGTCGAAGGTCGAAGGAGCCCATTCGATGGTCGAAGTAGCCCAAAAAACACTTTGAAAAAGTTTTTTTATTTCGAATCCTTCACTTGAGCTTGGTGAATTGGCCCCATAGTATATCAAAGAGACGAATACAAAGAAGAAATTATAAAATGATGTGGGTTTTATTGAAATTTTTTTTTTGAAATGACAGAATTTACAGATTAGAATAAAAAATGGAAAATCTTTCAGTTTTTCATTCCATAGTGACATCAGAGATGAGGCTGAAAAGAGACAAAAGTCCTTCCTTCCTCCAATTAAAGCAGCGTCTTTCAATTTTAGGATTCATTCTTCTATCAAGAAGTCATTCTTATCCAAGTTCCAACAAAGCTTCTAAATTCTCTTTGTTCTCATGATATACTTGTAATGATGTCCAGTCACTCCTGTTCTAGTCACTTTCACTCTCTTCTGATTTACTAGACGCGCTTTCCTCACTCTCATCAGAAGACTTTTCTGACTCGATTTTTTCTCTTTTCTTCTTCTTCTGCTTCTTTTTCTTCTTTTTATCTTTCCTGCACATACAAAATCATTCAAGAGATTCTTAAAAATGCAACTACTTACTGATATGTATCTGGTATGTTAGATGGAAATGTATGCAAGGCCCTGAGTTCAGAATATTTAGTGGAAATAAAAAAACATTATAAATGTTTACTTACCCTTTCTTTGAAGTCTTAACTGGTGGCTTTTTTTCATCACTAGATGGGGTTTCTTCGTCACTAGATGGGGTTTCTTCATCACTAGATGGGTTTTCTTCGTCACCAGCCGGGTTTTTTGGCCTTCTGTTCATACTGCAAAAAAACAGGAAACAATTGTGAAATGGCTATGGGATTTATATTATATATAAAATTTTTGGTGCAGTTGACGTATATGTATAAATATATTTATGTATAAAAAACAATAACTTCAGTGTGTGACCATATAAAGACACAAGACCAGACACTCATTACAAGGAAGGACAACTGATGACATCACTAACCCCCATATATAAGGATATATTACTGCTTATTTATGGCTGAGTAGACTCAAATCTCACTAAATTGGCTCTTGCTAAAATATTTAGGGAAAAGTGTAATAAAATTTGCAAAGAGCAAAACTCTCAAAAGAAAGCAAAACTGTCGCAAAAAAAGGTTTGCGATTGGGAAGTTTTATTACATACACTACGCACTCATAAACTATGAAATTCACAATCGCTATCCTACTGTCACATGAGGGACAAAGTGTTCGCACAGGAAAAATGTTTCACTTTGAGAACATTTATTTGCATTGCGAATGAATCGCGAACAATTTTTGTGTTATCGACCAGTATCAAATTCCCCCCTTATTGTCTTTACACTTTTGTTGGCCTCCGATTTCTACTCTAGCGCAAGATATGTTTCCACCTTTCTTGACCACCAAAAAAGCAAAAAGAAATGTCACTTACCATTGTTGGACTGCTATTAGTAAGCCTATTACGCCTACAACAAGGAGCATTCCAAGGACTATACTAGTCGTAGTCTCCCTTTTAGCACTTGAGTTAATATATTGGAGGATCTCGTCTTCAAAAGAGACAGTGGCTGCGGCTGTTGATGCAATAGTCGTTGTTTCAGACTTTTTATCCGACAATCCCCGTGAATCTGCAAAGCAAAATGATCCCATGAATCCCAAGGAAAGATAGATTTACTAAGTGAGAGTGTGGGCAGCACTGACGAGTGATAGGTTTAGTCAGTTAATGTGCTGTGTATTGGGGTTACAATACAGACACTTTTCTTTCACATCTAATGAGTGATACATTTCATTAGGATTACATTTGAAATCAGGAATAATTATCTTTCTTGCACTTTACCTGTGTCTTGATTCTCTACTTGAATGTCTATAGATGGAACCGGCTCGTACAGCTTTCCTACAATTTTCAGCCGGACCTGATAAGTGCCGCTGTCTGTCATCTCTGTGGGATTAATCACCAGAGAGCAGATCCCGTTTGCCACCTGGCTTTCAAAAATGTGGTATTTGTCCTTCAAATCGGGCGATGCCACTGTCACGCGCTCTCCGTGCAGGTGGATTAGAGGCGTGTAACCTTTCGTATCCATTTTCCCCCATTCCAGTTGGAATCTGCGTGGGTTGAGTGGTGTCAGTGTTTGAAACATACATGGAATCACATTGATTGTATGTGCCTTCAGCGTCAGCTTCTCTTTAAATAAGGTGAAATTCTCAACCGTCACTGCTAAAAGAGGGAAAAAATGACATTAGGATCATGAAATGTACAGAGCAGTCTCTATCAGCCTCATCCTGCAACAGAGGCGCCTACCTAATTCCATTCATGAGTCGTGTCCCCGACTTTTCACATCGACTCGCTAACCTTACATTGATATACAGTAGAACCCCCATTTTACGTTTTTCAGGGCACCAGAGAAAATGGTGTAAAATCCAGGAAAATGTAAAATCAGGGAAATGTATTATCCATAATATATAGGTGGGACCACAAAACAACAATGTAAAATGAGGGCAAAGTTAGAATCAGGGGATGTAAAATGGGGGTTCTACTGTATATGTCATTGGTTTGAAACATACAGAGCCAGTTAATATCTGAGGGGTAAAAAGCCAGAGAATGATCTTTCTTACCTGATGTGGTATTCATAAATAAAGTAAATAGTCCGATTATGATGATAAATAAATGATGATACATTGTATTAGTTATATTAAGATACATGATGTGTTCACTAGTAGTGTCCACTTCAAGTTCTTACGATGAAATGAGCTCAGTGCCAGCTGCAGTTTTATAGCTTCCAGGCTGATGATGTCACAATGGCCATAGAGATGATGTCACAATGGCCAGAATGATGTCACAATGGCCATAGAGATGATGTCACAATTGCCAGAATGATGATGTCATAATGGCCATAGAGATGATGTCACAATGCCAATGTGATGATGTCACCTTGCTCATTCACTGTGATGTACACAACTATGAAACCTTACAGTTATTAATGTATATCTATATATATATTTATATTGTAATACAGTGTGTAGAAGAGGGAAGGGTTCATATCTCCCAGAATGCTCTATGAGACACAGAATGGAAAGAGAATTACTGATGCTGTGAACAATCTGCATTTAATTAGCACTGCAGGTGTGGGAGTGATGTCACCACCTGGGGGGAGGGAAGCTCTCTGCCAAAGACAGGAAGCAGGAAGTGAGAGTGTGTGTGAGGTAACTAAGAGAGGTCTGTGAAAAGAAGAGATTTGGATACAATCCTGAGACAAGTCTTTGAGAGACTGATGTATGGACTAACTGCCTCAGTGGGACTAAATCATTACTGACAAGAGCGTTGTCAAGATATTACTGAGACGAGCATTTGAGTGAATTCCCACAATATATATATACACACCAGAGTCATGATGTTCCCCTCAAAGCAAATAAAGTTGTCAGTTTGTCACAGTGTTGAATATAAAGCAGTAAATGTAGGAAGAGAAGCCCCATAGATATAGACTTTGCCAACTGTGTCTCTTGGGCAGGCCCGGACTGGCAATCTGTGGGTTCTGGCTAGGGATGTAGCGAACGTCGGAAAAAAAGTTCGCGAACATATTCGCGAACTTGCGCAAAAATGCGAGCGGTTCGCGAACCCCATAGACTTCAATGGGAAGGCGAACTTTAACATCTAAAAAAGACATTTCTGGCCAGAAAAATGATTTTAAAGTTGTTTAAAGGGTGCAACGACCTGGACAGTGGCATGCCAGAGGGGGATCAAGGGCAAAAATGTATCTGAAAAATCTGCCTGTGTGTGCTTGGAAGAGATAGTGTAGGGGGAGAGCTGTTAGTGATTTCAGGGACAGATGATAGTAAGTTTGCTGGCTAGTAATCTGCTTGATACTGCTCTGTATTGGAGGGACAGAAGTCTGCAGGGATTTGAGGGACATTTTAGCTTAGGTAGCTTTGCTGGCTAGTAATCTACTGTTCTCTTTAAACAACTGCCATACGTTGACCTTGTAGGCATTGTTTGCCCAGTTTTTTTGGACGCAGCCACTGAAGCACAGTTGCCAGAAAAAATATGCCATATAAATGCTGAAAATAGTCATTTTTCGCCATACGTTGACCTTGTAGACATTGTTTGCCCAGTTTTTTTTGGACGCAGCCACTGAAGCACAGTTGCCAGAAAAAATATGCCATATAAATGCTGAAAATAGTAATTTTTCGCCATACGTTGACCTTGTAGACATTGTTTGCCCAGTTTTTTTGGACGCAGCCACTGAAGCACAGTTGCCAGAAAAAATATGCCATATAAATGCTGAAAATAGTCATTTTTTGCCATATACGTTGAGTCAACGTATGGCAAAAAATGACTATTTTCAGCATTTATATGGCATATTTTTTCTGGCCTCTGTGCTTCAGTGGCTGCGGCCAAAAAAACTGGGCAAACAATGCCTACAAGGTCAACGACGTTGACCTTGTAGGCATTGTTTGCCCAGTTTTTTGGCCGCAGCCACTGAAGCACAGAGGCCAGAAAAAATATGCCATATAAATGCTGAAAATAGTCATTTTTTTGGTCGCAGCCACTGAAGCACAGTTGCCAGAAAAATTATGCCATATAAATGCTGAAAATATAAGTTTTTTTGGTTGCAGCCACTGAAGCACAGAGGCCAGAAAAATTATGCCATATAAATGCAGAAAATATGCATTTTTTTGGTCGCAGCCACTGAAGCACAGTTGACAGAAAAATTATGCCATATAAATGCTGAAAATATAAATTTTTTTGGTTGCAGCCACTGAAGCACAGAGGCCAGAAAAATTATGCCATATAAATGCAGAAAATATGCATTTTTTTGGTCGCAGCCACTGAAGCACAGTTGACAGAAAAATTATGCCATATAAATGCTGAAAATATACATTTTTTTGGTTGCAGCCACTGAAGCACAGAGGCCAGAAAAATTATGCCATATAAATGCAGAAAATATGCATTTTTTTGGACGCAGCCACTGAAGCACAGTTGCCAGAAAAAATATGCCATATAAATGCTGAAAATAGTCATTTTTCGCCATACGTTGACCTTGTAGACATTGTTTGCCCAGTTTTTTTGGTTGCAGCCACTGAAGCACAGAGGCCAGAAAAAATTAAACCAGTAGGGTTTGCACCCTAGTTTGTAACGGTGGCGGAGGGAGGAGGACGCTAAAGGACAGCTGTGTGTGGAGTCATGAGGCTTGAAGAGAAGGACAGCTGCATAGAAGTCAGAACAAGTCTTCCGGCGTGCAGTAACCCTCCGAGATCCACCCCTCATTCATTTTAATAAAGGTCAGGTAATAGACACTTTTGTGACCTAGGCGAGTTCTCTTCTCAGTTACAATCCCTCCTGCTGCACTGAAGGTCCTTTCTGAGAGCACACTTGAGGCTGGGCAAGACAAGAGGTTCATGGCAAATTGTGACAGCTCTGGCCACAGATCAAGCCTGCGCACCCAGTAGTCCAGGGGTTCATCGCTCCTCAGAGTGTCGATATCTGCAGTTAATGCCAGGTAGTCCGCTACCTGCCGGTCGAGGCGTTCTTTGAGGGTGGATCCAGAAGGGTTGTGGCGCTGCCTTGGACAGAAAAACATTTGCATGTCTGACGTTACAGACCGGCCAAAGGGCTTTGTCCTTGCAGGTGTGCTCGTGGCAGGATTACTGGCACCTCTGCCCCTGGAATGTTGATGAGTTCCTGAAGTGACATCACCCTTAAAAGCATTGTACAACATGTTTTGCAGGCTGGTTTGTAAATGCCGCATCTTTTCGGACTTGTGGTATGTTGGTAACATTTCTGACACTTTATGCTTGTACCGAGGGTCTAGTAGCGTTGCGACCCAGTACAGGTCCTTCTCCTTAAGCCTCTTGATACGGGGGTCCTTCAACAGGCATGACAGCATGAAAGACCCCATTCTCACAAGGTTGGATGCAGAGCTATCCATCTCCGCTTCCTCATTATCAAGGACTGCATCATCCACGGTCTCCTCCCCCCAGCCACGTACAAGACCAGGGGTCCCCAAAAGGTCACCACTAGCCCCCTGGGAAGCCTGCTCCTGTTGGTCCTCCTCCTCCACAAAGCCACCTTCCTCCTCTGACTCCACTTCTGGCACCTCTCCCTGCGTTGCAGCAGGTGCCTGGGTTCGTTCTGGTGATTCCGACCATAAATCGTGCGCTTCCAGCTCCTCGTCACGCTGGTCTACAGCCTCATCTGTCACTCGTCGCACGGCACGCTCCAGGAAGAAAGCGAAGGGTATTAGGTAGCTGATGGTGCCTTCGGTGCGACTGACCATATTTGTCACCTCTTCAAAAGGTCGCATGAGCCTGCAGGCATCGCGCATAAGCACCCAGTAACGGGGGAAAAAAATCCCCAGCTCTGCAGATCCAGTCCTACCACCCAGTTCAAAAAGGTACTCGTTGACGGCCCTTTGTTGTTGCAGCAGACGTTCCAACATAAGGAGCGTTGAATTCCAGCGAGTCTGGCTGTCAGAAATCAAACGCCTGACTGGCATGTTGTAGCGCTGCTGAATGTCAGCAAGGCGTGCCATGGCTGTGTAGGAACGTCTGAAATGGGCCGACACCTTTCTGGACTGGGTGAGAACGTCCTGGAATCCTGGGTACTTGGAGACAAAACGTTGGACTATTAAATTTAACACATGTGCCATGCAGGGCACATGTGTTAAATTTCCCAGTCTCAACGCTGCCAACAGATTGCTTCCATTGTCACACACCACTTTTCCGATCTGCAGTTGGTGTGGGGTCAGCCACCGATCGGCCTGTGACTGCAGAGATGACAGGAGTACAGATCCGGTATGGTTTTTGCTTTCCAGGCACGTCATCCCCAAGACAGCGTGACAACGGCGTACCTGGCACGTCGAATAGCCTAGGGGGAGCTGGGGGTGCACAGGTGTGGAGGAGGAGAAGGAGGACCCAGCAGCAGAGTAAGAAGAAGAAGAGGAAGAAGACGAGGTAGAGAGCGATGGAGGAGTAGAGGTGGTGGCAGAACCGCGTGCAATCCGTGGCGGTGACACCAACTCCACTGTTGTTGTTGTTGTTGAGCTACCCATTCCCTGCTTCCCATTCCCAGCCATTACCAAGTTCACCCAGTGGGCAGTGTAGGTGACATACCTGCCCTGACCATGCTTGGAGGACCATGCGTCAGTAGTCATATGGACCTTTGGCCCAACACTAAGTGACAGAGATGCGGTAACTTGGCTCTGCACATGTTGGTACAGGTGTGGTATTCCCTTTTTAGAAAAAAAATTGCGGCTGGGTACCTTCCACTGCGGTGTCCCAATTGCTACAAATTTGCGGAAGGCCTCAGAGTCCACCAGCTGGTATGGTAAAAGCTGGCGGGCTAAGAGTGCAGACAAGCCAGCTGTCAGACGCCGGGCAAGGGGGTGACAGTCAGACATTGGCTTCTTACGCTCAAACATGGCCTTCACAGAAACTTGGCTGGTGGCAGATGACTGGGAATGGGAACAGGTGGTCAAGGTGGAAGGCGGAGTGGAGGGTGGTTCAGATGGGTCAAGGAGAGCAGAGGTAGAGCAGTAAGATGCTGGACCAGAAGGAGTGTGGCTTTTAGTTTGCCTGTTGCCTTTGAGGTGTTGCTCCCAAAGTGCTTTGTGCTTGCCGCTCATGTGCCTTCGCATAGAAGTTGTACCTATGTGGCTGTTGGGCTTACCAAGGCTCAGTTTCTGACTGCACTCATTGCAAATTACAATGCTTTTGTCAGAGGCACACACATTAAAAAAATCCCACACTGCTGACTTTTTGGAAGTGTGCGATCTGGCGGTAACAGTAGAAGTTGGCGGCATTGGCGGCAATGGCGGCAATGGCGGGTGCGTTGGCCGGCTGAACACAGGTGCCGATACATGTTGTTGCCCTACTGATCCCTGCGGGCTGTCCTCCCTGCTTCTTCTAAGTCTTATTCTCCTACTGCCTCTCTGACTCTCCGTCTCTCCATCTGAACTACCCTCCTCTTGTTCTCTTCTACTAGGCACCCACAAAACATCAATCTCCTCATCATCATTCTCCTCAGATGCATCAATTTCTTCTGACACATCACAGAAGGAAGCAGCAGCGGGGACCTCCTCCTCATCACTCATCATTATGTCCATCTCTGTCGTGTTCTCTGCCAGAATTAAATCTGGTGTAACGTCCTCATCTCCTTCATCTTCTTCTGCCAATAATGGTTGCGCATTACTCAGTTCAAGAAACTCATGGGAAAATAACTCCTCTGACTCCAGTGAAGAAGGGGCACCGGTGGTGGAGGAAGTGTTACGTGGGGTGGCCATAGCAGTGGAGGATGAGGAGGATGTTGTGGTAAAGTTAGAAACGGTAGAGGATGGGGTGTGCTGTGTAAGCCAGTCAACTACCTCTTCAGCATTTTGGGAGTTCAGGGTCATTGGCTTTTTAAAACTGGGCAATTTGCTAGGGCCACAGGATTGCATAGCAGCACGGCCCCTAGCACGGCCTCTGCGTGGCGGCCTGCCTTTGCCTGGCATTATTTTTAAAAAAACAACAACAACAAAAACTCAGTTGGTTTTTCTGGAAACGATAATACACACAGCTAGATGGCAGTTTGAAGAAAACAGTGTGCAAATAATGCCTACAAGGTCAACGTATACACAGCGGTGGATACGGATTACGTGAAATATAAGAATGCTGCTTGAAAAAAAGTAACTCAAGTGGTTTTTCTAGAGACGATAATATTATCAATATTTAGACAAAATGTGAACAAGCTCACACAGCTAGATGGCGGTTTGAAGAAAACACTGTGCAAATAATGCCTACAAGGTCAACGTATACACAGCGGTGGATACGGATTACGTAAAATATAAGAATGCTGCTTGAAAAAAAGTAACTCAAGTGGTTTTTCTAGAGACGATAATATTATCAATATTTAGACAAAATGTGAACAAGCTCACACAGCTAGATGGCGGTTTGAAGAAAACACTGTGCAAATAATGCCTACAAGGTCAACGTATACACAGCGGTGGATACGGATTACGTAAAATATAAGAATGCTGCTTGAAAAAAAGTAACTCAAGTGGTTTTTCTAGAGACGATAATATTATCAATATTTAGACAAAATGTGAACAAGCTCACACAGCTAGATGGCGGTTTGAAGAAAACACTGTGCAAATAATGCCTACAAGGTCAACGTATACACAGCGGTGGATACGGATTACGTAAAATATAAGAATGCTGCTTGAAAAAAAGTAACTCAAGTGGTTTTTCTAGAGACGATAATATTATCAATATTTAGACAAAATGTGAACAAGCTCACACAGCTAGATGGCGGTTTGAAGAAAACACTGTGCAAATAATGCCCACAAGATCAACGTATACACTACTACAGCGGTGGATACGGATTACGTAAAATATATTATGGCTGCTTGAAAAAAGTCACTCCGGTGTTTTTTCTGGAGACGGTAATATTATGGATATTTAGACAGAATGTGAACAAGGTCACACAGCTAGATGGCAGTTGGTTGAATAACACACTGGGCAAAAAATGCCTACAGGGCAAATAATGCCTAAAAGGTCAACTTATACACTACTACAGCGATGGATACGGATTACGTAAAATTTATTATGGCTGCTTGAAAAAAGTCACTCCGGTGTTTTTTCTGGAGACGGTAATATTATGGATATTTAGACAGAATGTGAACAAGGTCACACAGCTAGATGGCAGTTGGTTGAATAACACACTGGGCAAAAAATGCCTACAGGGCAAATAATGCCTAAAAGGTCAACTTATACACTACTACAGCGATGGATACGGATTACGTAAAATATATTATGGCTGCTTGAAAAAAGTCACTCCGGTGTTTTTTCTGGAGACGGTAATATTATGGATATTTAGACAGAATGTGAACAAGGTCACACAGCTAGATGGCAGTTGGTTGAATAACACACTGGGCAAAAAATGCCTACAGGGCAAATAATGCCTAAAAGGTCAACTTATACACTACTACAGCGGTAGTAAAATAAAAAAAAGTAAAATAAAAAAAAAATGAATATTAAAAAAAAAAATTACAGTTGGTGCTGCTGAACTACTAGGAGCAGCAGATTAGCACACCAGTCCCACTCCCCAACACTGCTAGACTAATAGCACTGGGCTCTTATAGTAGTAGTAGTAGTAGTAGTAGTAGTAAAACAACAAAAAAATAAATAAAAGCAGTCCTTACAAGGACTACTGTTATTGCAGCAGTCAGCAGATGAGATCAGAAGCAGGACAGCTGCCCACTGCAGCTACATACAGAGCACTGCAGTAGAAGGTAGATTACTAGCCAGCAAAGCTACCTAAGCTTAAATGTCCCTCAAACCCCTGCAGACTTCTGTCCCTCCAATAACAGAGCAGTATCAACACGATTACTAGCCAGCAAACTTTCAACTGTCCCTGAAATCACTAACAGGCAGCAGCTCTCTCCCTACACTATCTCTTCAGCACACACAGGCAGAGTGAAAAAACGCTGCAGGGCTTCGGTTTTTATAGGGAAGGGGAGTGGTCCAGGGGAGAGCTTCCTGATTGGCTGCCATGTACCTGCTGGTCTGGGGTGAGAGGGCAAAAAAAAGCGCCAACAATGGCGAACCCAAAATGGCGAACGTCGCGCGACGTTCACGAACTTCCGGCGAGCGCGAACACCCGATGTTCGCACGAACAAGTTCGCCGGTGAACAGTTCGCGCCATCTCTAGTTCTGGCAAATGCCAGAGGGGCTGCTATAAGGTCCCATAGAAAGTCAGTATCTAGTGGGCTGGTGGGGCCTGTTTGGGCTTCTATATGGGCTGATTGGGCCTCTGTGTACCTGAAATGCCAGGGCCTATTTTAATTCTCAGTCCGAACCTGCCCTTGGGACCCTCCAATGCCAAAAAAAACACTAAAAACTCTGATTTCTGTTGGAATATTTCACCCATTATATTTTGTAAATTTAGCTTTTTTTGTCCCTAAATTATTAACAATCTGGTACTAATTTCCATATGCAAAAATCCTAAATACTCAAAATTTGCTTTGGTCAAACTCAGAGATTATCTTTACTGAAACCAGCCATTGTTTTGTTATGAAATTATGAAAAATCTAGAGCTTGGCTGCACATAAAAAGATTTTATAAAAAGTTTAAAAACTAATGGTTGCTTTTGTTTTCTATTGTCATCCCCTAAAAAAAATTGGATTGGAACCCAAAATAAATTTATTTGAGAAACACGGAAACGTGGCAAAGAAACTTTCTGCTGCGGAACTGACAGGGTTGGGACCAGATCAAAGGAAGAGCAAAAGATGACTTTTAGTCAATTTCACCCAGTTTCTTTTCTCCTAAACTTGCCCCTGATTTCAATGGTTTTTTATGTGATGTGTTTTTTTTTGTTTTACAACTGAAAAATGGTATATGTATTATAAGAGCCCACATAATAAATACTGAAGTCAAGTTTATTGAATAGGAACAGATTTGGTCTAGGGGTGTCATTAACACTTGAACCCTTGGCTATGGTCAATGAGCCTATATTCCTGCTTCTAGATATAATAATAAAAACTGATTCCAAAGCAAAAACTGGAAACCCATTATCCAGAAAGCTCAGAATTAAGTAAAGGCCATCTCCCTTAGACTCCATATAATCCGAATAATCCATTCCTTTTTCTTTGTAATAATAAAACAGTAGCTTGTACTTGATCCCAACCAAGATATAATTAATCCTTCTTAGAAGCAAAACCAGCCTATCGGGATGAATCATGGTTGGGTTTCTTCCCATGTGCAACTTGCAAGGGGTGTAAATATGGCATAAAGAAAAAACAATTTATGTCAAACACTACTAAAGAAATATACAAAATTAAGCAATGTATAAAATGTTCCACACAAAACGTAATCTATTGTTTAGAATGTCCATGTGGATTACAGTACATCGGAAAAACAAATAGACCCCTACGAGACAGAATAAGAGAACACATAAGAAATATAGAAAAAGGCTTGGACACACATAGTGTTTCCAGGCATTTTAAAATTGCACATGAGAAGAACCCTAAAGGACTAAAATTTTGGGGTATGGAACAGATAGAAAGGAGTTGGAGAGGGGGAAATTTGATAAATAAAACATTACAAATAGAAAGTAAATGGATTTATAGAATGGAAACAAGTACACCGAAGGGGTTAAATATAGACATAAATCTAAGAGCATTTCTTTAATATGTGAAGGGAAATATAGGCCCCCCAAAAATGCCCCTATGGTGACATATACTTTCCCATTTCTCCTTCTCCCCCCCACACCCCCCCACCCCCCCTCCCCTTTGTTTTCCCTAGAATTAAATATGTGATAGAGAGGAATGTGTTTGTTTGTTTTTATAACACGTATTTATTCCATGTATGTATTTGCTCCATGTGTGTAATACCTAGAGTTGCCAGTAGGTGCACAAATATAAGGAACAAATAGGAAGTGTTCATGTCAATTAAAAGTCTAAATCACAATATATGTTAACAATCAGAAAAATCTGCTGGACATTTATAACATGTTTTTATCTAATGCCCAAAGCGATAAGAAGGTATTTGGAGCCATGAAAGAGGAGTATATATAATTCATTTAGGGTTTAAAAACGAATGAAGGAGCGAACTGAAGGATCACGCGTCCCCATAGCAACCAAGAGTAACCAAAACGAGGCTTGGTTGGGGAGACACACAGGAAGACGCTATAAAAGATTGGGACATGCGCAGTGAAGTTAAGGCCTCTGAGGAAGTCGCACGACGAAACGCGTTAGGCAGGTGACGTCATTGAAGTGCGCCCCGTCCTGTACACGAGGAGAAGGAAACGCCAGTGAAAACAAGCCGGCGAAAAAACGCCAGCGTTTGTACTTTTACCATCTTAAAGAACTCTGGTGGACTCAGTGGGTGGACGTTTGTGCACAAGGGAAGCCTTCAAGACGGTGATGCATAAATATGCTTTTTTAACAATGTTTGCCATGTGAGTGCATTTTAATTGTTTTATTCTAAATTAAAAAAGATTTTACACTATCGCTGCTGCATGTTAATTTACAGTGTATACCCGGATATTTCTCAAGATCTATTGATTCGAAGGTTCTTTTCGTGAACTCCTATATGCAAGTTGAAAAATATACGTTTGTGAGTACCCACCTGTCACGAACACGGTACTTCCAACCGCACGTGACTTTAGGTGTGGCTATCAGGGGTCACTCACTCAGTCTCTCACCCACCTTGCACACAGGTTAGACTAACACAAAAGCCCCCCAAACACCAACCAACACCCACAAAACTCATTCGCTGCCACCATCTATCATTCACAGGCGATAGAAACCTAATGTGACTATTCCCCTGTTCTCTCTAACAGGTAATAATTCACAATACACCTACTGATTCAACAAGTACTTCAGTATGCAGAGGGTTAAGGCTCACAGTTACACTCTTTCAGGCTAGGTTCGTTTAGAGCACCAAAGACAATCTTATTAAATTCTCTTTAATATTATAAAAGGTATAACAGTGCAATATACAAAAAGATGTTACAAAAAGAGACACATTCAATAATACAATTACAAACAGTTGTAAAATAAAAGGGAAAACATGGAAAACCTATACTTAACTCCAAAGATATAGAATTCCTGGTCCTGGAGGCAAGGGGAAACAAACGGGATAACTTCCAATCGCAATTGGTCCTCCAAAGTAAATCCCAAGTTTAGTCAGAAGAGATGACTATTTATTAGTGATTTCAGGGCATCAGGTAACTGCACACTCCCCCCCTCCCTCAAGAATGTGAGGGGGCGTGGCCTAGCAGGACACAGATTGAGTTTTCATGACCTCCTGTGAGTAGGAACTGAACCAAGAATATAATGACCATAACTCCTTATTGGAACATAGGAGAGAGATGATATAATATTCATTGGTTATTAATTCTCTCAGGGATTCCATAGATACTAAACATCAATACGGTGTGACCTGCACCTGCCCAGATATTCACATCTAATACACTGAGTACCAAACCTAGTCATGTTTGGACTCGTTGGAAAGATGAAATTCCCTTGAACCCATCATCAAGTTTTTATACTGTTGTTACAACAGGTATGGGTTCTGTAAGGATAAATATATTCGAGTGTACATTATATGTAACCTTTACTTCACCTTTGAGGGTCTTGCTGGGAACATTAAGTTCTCACTCCTTGGGCTTCCCCCCTCCCCATGGAATGGCTCTTATCAGCCAGGGCATGGAGGAGGGCATTACAGCTCTGACCCCTCTGACCATAGTGAAAAGAGGCCTGTCATGTGTCTGATTTAGATGTTGGCAGAAATATTTCTCATGATACCTTGGCCTGTTTTATTAACTATTACAGGCCTGTATCATGACACCTCCCCTTTTTAGAGTGAGCAAGGGGAGATTGACTTACAGGTCACTCTTAACCTTGCCACAATAAAAACATATATCATAACCATAGCCAGGTCATTACCGAAATATCCATTCATGTTATACAGTATGAGGGATTAGGCTACCTCCCAGGCCTAAAGTCTTGTTCCTTGAGGGCTATATCAGTATAATCCCAGGTACTGGACTGGTTTGATGTAGGTACACTTCCCGTTTTGCCTCTATCTGCACTGTCTCTGGACAGAGTGCAGGTTTGCATAGTAGGCAATAGTTTATCACTGCTCTCCTCAGGCATCTGACCTATACCTCCCACCTTGTTCACTGAGGGGCCCTCCAGCCTATCTCTAATCTCCCATTCCCTGGGCCTAGACTTAGAAACTAGCTGGCGGCCTCCCACCTTGTTCACTGAGGGGCCCTCCAGCCTATCTCTAATCTCCCATTCCCTGGGCCTAGACATAGAAAGTAGCTGGAGGCCTCCCACCCCCTTGATGCCACCCTGGTCTCCACTGACCTGCTTAGTCTTGGGTTGGCATAAACCACTGGGCTCGTACTTAATACTCTGGACTTCTGGAAAAACTACTTTGTTGCTATCTGACTTGGGAGCAACTCCTGGTACTGTCAGCCTGTCCTCCTTAGTACTGACCACCTTAGCCCCCCTCAGTACTGGTTCTGGCATGAGGGCTATTCCTGGCCCACCACTACCATCACTCTCCTCAGTCTGAGTGGCACTATCCACTAGGACCCTCCTCTGAGTCCTAACCACCTGTCCCTCATGCTTCTGCACTGACTCCTGAGTTTGGCGTAACTGCTGACCCCCACTCAAGACCTCAGGCATTTTGGGTACAGGATCAGGGATTACACGCTGGAAATCCCTCACTGCCGGTATACTACCGGGCTGCACCAGGGAGACTCCTAGGGGAAACCTCTCCTCCCCCTCTCCCTTCTTATCCCTACTTTGGGACAACACTGGTTCAGGCACTGGTTGACTCTGGCTCCTGCCTCCCAGTCCTCCCTCCCAGTTACTTTGCTGCATTGTACTTTTTGCAATTACCTGTTGAGGTGGGTGGCCACACTCCAGCGCGGCTGGACCTAGTGAGACCTGGTCATAGGGCACAAAAGCAGTTATCATGTAACCCAAATCATTCCCCAACAAGACATTTACAGGAATTTCATTAGTTACACCCACTTCCCTTAGACCTCTCCCCGCACCCCAATCCAAGAAAACTTTTGCCACAGGCACCTTTGGGTGGCTCCCACCCACTCCCTTTATGGACAAAGTCTTTCCAGGAATAATGTCCCCAGTGTTTATCATCTCTGGACGCACCAGAGAAAAATTAGAACCTGAGTCTCTTAGTCCCTGAGTCACTTTGTCCCCCACAATCACAGACTGCATATGATGATGTAGATTCTCAGGCTTACCAGACACAAGCATCACAACAGGCTGTCCAGGTGAAGTTGGTTCCTTCTTTTGTGGACAGTCGGTCCTCAAATGGCCCATCTGATTGCAGGAAAAACATCGGCGGGTATCCTTCTGCCCCACAGCTGCAACAGACCCCCCAAAAGATGAATTCTCACCAGACTGTGGACTGCTGTGTGTGGTTCCTCCTGTTGATCGCTCCTTGTAGCTTGGTACAGATGTTCTGCGGTGGTCAGACATCCTATTTGCAGCATATTTGTCTGCTATCTCTGCTGCCTGATCTGCTGTTTTGGGCTCGCGGTCCATAATGAATTGCCGTACTTCCAATGGACATATGTGTAGAAACTGATCTTTGACCATCAAATCTGTTAAATCCTCAACTGTGGTAACATCCATTCCAGAGACCCATTGCTTAAAGGTAGTTTTCAAACTACTTAGGATATCTGCATAGCTGTCAGCAGGGCCTTTTTGTAGGGAACGAAACCGTTTCCTATATCTTTCTGGAGTAAGATTATAACGGTCAATTAAGGCTTGTCTGATAGCATCATAATCCCCATCGAGCTCTGGTGGTAAATCCACAAAGGCTTCCAGGGCTTTGCCTTTTAACCCTGGGGTAAGGTACTTTGCCCATTGTTCCCGGGGCAGTTGGTACTGTCTACAAGTCCTCTCAAACCCACGCAGGAAGGTGTCCATATCTCCATCCTTCTCCATGGTAGGGAATTTGTCATGAGAAATATGGAAAGGATGGGCCACCCTGGGCTCCATGGACGGTAGGTGTGAGTTTTGTTGCTGGAGCTTGGCTAACTCCAGTTGATGCTGTCGTTCTGCCTGCCTTTCAGCTGCTGCTGCTGCTGCATCTCTTTCTGCTGCTGCTGCTGCTGCATCTCTTTCTGCTGCTGCTGCTGCTGCCTCTCTTTCTGCCTGATGATATTGCAGGATAAGCTGAAGACGCAGCTGGGGGTCATCTGAACCCAACAATTGCAAAGCTGCTTGCAGGGATGAATTCCTGTCATCCTGCCCACTGCAACTAGAACTGTCCTCTCGCTGAGAGGATCCTGGAACAGAGTTCATCACTGGGACATCCTGAGTTGCATAGTCTCCTGACTCAGGTGTGTAGTTCTGCTGCTCCTTTTCCACCAAGGCACAAATCAACATTTCCTTTGATTTGTCCGCTGCATCAATTCCTCTTTGCTCACAGAGATTGATGAGGGTCTCCTTGGTCTGCCTCTTGTAAAATGCTGCCATCTTGCAACACTTTGCCAAAA
The DNA here is from genome assembly GCA_038501925.1 of Xenopus petersii. Lineage (NCBI taxonomy): Eukaryota > Metazoa > Chordata > Amphibia > Anura > Pipidae > Xenopus > Xenopus petersii. The sequence continues at coordinate 6,801,876 of CM076686.1, read as the reverse complement.
TAAAAGATAGAAAAGAAAAACAAGAAGGGAAGGGAAACTGTTTGCAAGTATGTCTTAATAAAAATAGTATGCACTGAGTTTGTCTTTGAAGACTGTAAACTCCTCGCAAGGATTTACAGTTCTTTAGTGCAAGGTTTAATGACTTAACCCAAGCACTAATGCTCTAAATAAAAAATATGCCACCGCTGCCTACCAATCTGTCACGAACACGGTACTTCCAACCGCACGTGACTTTAGGTGTGGCTATCAGGGGTCACTCACTCAGTCTCTCACCCACCTTGCACACAGGTTAGACTAACACAAAAGCCCCCCAAACACCAACCAACACCCACAAAACTCATTCGCTGCCACCATCTATCATTCACAGGCGATAGAAACCTAATGTGACTATTCCCCTGTTCTCTCTAACAGGTAATAATTCACAATACACCTACTGATTCAACAAGTACTTCAGTATGCAGAGGGTTAAGGCTCACAGTTACACTCTTTCAGGCTAGGTTCGTTTAGAGCACCAAAGACAATCTTATTAAATTCTCTTTAATATTATAAAAGGTATAACAGTGCAATATACAAAAAGATGTTACAAAAAGAGACATACATTCAATAATACAATTACAAACAGTTGTAAAATAAAAGGGAAAACATGGAAAACCTATACTTAACTCCAAAGATATAGAATTCCTGGTCCTGGAGGCAAGGGGAAACAAACGGGATAACTTCCAATCGCAATTGGTCCTCCAAAGTAAATCCCAAGTTTAGTCAGAAGAGATGACTATTTATTAGTGATTTCAGGGCATCAGGTAACTGCACACTCCCCCCTCCCTCAAGAATGTGAGGGGGCGTGGCCTAGCAGGACACAGATTGAGTTTTCATGACCTCCTGTGAGTAGGAACTGAACCAAGAATATAATGACCATAACTCCTTATTGGAACATAGGAGAGAGATGATATAATATTCATTGGTTATTAATTCTCTCAGGGATTCCATAGATACTAAACATCAATACGGTGTGACCTGCACCTGCCCAGATATTCACATCTAATACACTGAGTACCAAACCTAGTCATGTTTGGACTCGTTGGAAAGATGAAATTCCCTTGAACCCATCATCAAGTTTTTATACTGTTACAACAGGTATGGGTTCTGTAAGGATAAATATATTCGAGTGTACATTATATGTAACCTTTACTTCACCTTTGAGGGTCTTGCTGGGAACATTAAGTTCTCACTCCTTGGGCTTCCCCCCTCCCCATGGAATGGCTCTTATCAGCCAGGGCATGGAGGAGGGCATTACAGCTCTGACCCCTCTGACCATAGTGAAAAGAGGCCTGTCATGTGTCTGATTTAGATGTTGGCAGAAATATTTCTCATGATACCTTGGCCTGTTTTATTAACTATTACAGGCCTGTATCATGACACCACCTATACACACACAAAAAATTTGTTTTAAGGAAAGTGTTTAAATTTCCTTCTGGTGGTGGAGAATATTACATGGGAGAAACACCTAGATGGTAAAAGATATTGGATTTTGCTGTGCACAAGAGGTGGCAATTTTGTAAAACAATATTACCCTATATCTTTCTCTCTGTGTTTGTCTCCCGTGCCTTTTGGCGCTGGTTTTTATACAAGTAAAAAAGCCGGCTGGGAACAGTGGACTCAATTGGACATTGGTCATTCTTTCCTTTCTAGGATTTTTCTGTGTATAATAAATACTGAAGTCAAGTTTATTGAATAGGAACAGATTTGGTCTAGGGGTGTCATTAACACTTGAACCCTTGGCTATGGTCAATGAGCCTATATTCCTGCTTCTAGATATGATAATAAAAACTGATTCCAAAGCAAAAACTGGAAACCCATTATCCAGAAAGCTCAGAATTAAGTAAAGGCCATCTCCCTTAGACTCCATATAATCCGAATAATCCATTCCTTTTTCTTTGTAATAATAAAACAGTAGCTTGTACTTGATCCCAACTAAGATATAATTAATCCTTCTTAGAAGCAAAACCAGCCTATCGGGTTTATTTAATGTTTACTTTATTTTCTAGTAAACTTTTGGTACGGAGACACATTTCAAAAAGATCCCTTCTCCTGAAAACCGCAGTTCCTGATCATTCTGGATAACAAGTCCCATGCCTGTACAAGTTTGCTCCAATAAGTGGACTCTGTAAGGATAGATTTCATAATTCTGCTACTTACAAAGTCAGGTTAATGACATTTAAAGAAATGTAAAAAACCCTACACTTAGGGGCCAATGCATCAAGGGTCGAATATCGAGGAATAAACCATCGATCGAACAATTAAATCCTTTGAATCGAACAATTCGAAGGATTTTAATCCAACGATCGAAGGATTATCCTTCGACCAAAAAAACTTAGCCAAGCCTATGGGGACCTTCCCCATAGGCTAACATTGGGTTCGGTAGCTTTTAGGTGGCGAACTAGGGGGTCAAAGTTTTTTCTTAAAGAGACAGTACTTTGACTATCGAATAGTCGAATGATTTTTAGTTGGAATCCTTCGATTCTAAGTCGTAGTCGAAGGTCGAAGGAGCCCATTCGATGGTCGAAGTAGCCCAAAAAACACTTTGAAAAAGTTTTTTTATTTCGAATCCTTCACTTGAGCTTGGTGAATTGGCCCCATAGTATATCAAAGAGACGAATACAAAGAAGAAATTATAAAATGATGTAGGTTTTATTGAAAATTTTTTTTTGAAATGACAGAATTTACAGATTAGAATAAAAAATGGAAAATCTTTCAGTTTTTCATTCCATAGTGACATCAGAGATGAGGCTGAAAAGAGACAAAAGTCCTTCCTTCCTCCAATTAAAGCAGCGTATTTCAATTTTAGGATTCATTCTTCTATCAAGAAGTCATTCTTATCCAAGTTCCAACAAAGCTTCTAAATTCTCTTTCTTCTCATGATATACTTGTAATGATGTCCAGTCACTCCTGTTCTAGTCACTTTCACTCTCTTCTGATTTACTAGACGCGCTTTCCTCACTCTCATCAGAAGACTTTTCTGACTCGCTTTTTTCTCTTTTCTTCTTCTTCTTCTTCTTCTTCTTTTTATCTTTCCTGCACATACAAAATCATTCAAGAGATTCTTAAAAATGCAACTACTTACTTATATGTATCTGGTATGTTAGATGGAAATGTATGCAAGGCCCTGAGTTCAGAATATTTAGTGGATATAAAAAAACATTATAAATGTTTACTTACCCTTTCTTTAAAGTCTTAACTGGTGGCTTTTTTTCATCACTAGATGGGGTTTCTTCATCACTAGATGGGGTTTCTTCGTCACTAGATGGGTTTTCTTCGTCACCAGCCGGGTTTTTTGGCCTTCTGTTCATACTGCAAAAAAACAGGAAACAATTGTGAAATGGCTATGGGATTTATATTATATATAAAATTTTTGGTGCAGTTGACGTATATGTATAAATATATTTATGTATAAAAAACAATAACTTCAGTGTGTGACCATATAAAGACACAAGACCAGACACTCATTACAAGGAAGGACAACTGATGACATCACTAACCCCCATATATAAGGATATATTACTGCTTATTTATGGCTGAGTAGACTCAAATCTCACTAAATTGGCTCTTGCTAAAATATTTAGGGAAAAGTGTAATAAAATTTGCAAAGAGCAAAACTCTCAAAAGAAAGCAAAACTGTCGCAAAAAAAGGTTTGCGATTGGGAAGTTTTATTACATACACTACGCACTCATAAACTATAAAATTCACAATCGCTATCCTACTGTCACATGAGGGACAAAGTGTTCGCACAGGAAAAATGTTTCACTTTGAGAACATTTATTTGCATTGCGAATGAATTGCGAACAATTTTTGTGTTTTCGACCAGTATCAAATTCCCCCCTTATTGTCTTTACACTTTTGTTGGCCTCCGATTTCTACTCTAGCGCAAGATATGTTTCCACCTTTCTTGACGACCAAAAAAGCAAAAAGAAATGTCACTTACCATTGTTGGACTGCTATTAGTAAGCCTATTACGCCTACAACAAGGAGCATTCCAAGGACTATACTAGTCGTAGTCTCCCTTTTAGCACTTGAGTTAATATATTGGAGGATCTCGTCTTCAAAAGAGACAGTGGCTGCGGCTGTTGATGCAATAGTCGTTGTTTCAGACTTTTTATCCGACAATCCCCGTGAATCTGCAAAGCAAAATGATCCCATGAATCCCAAGGAAAGATAGATTTACTAAGTGAGAGTGTGGGCAGCACTGACGAGTGATAGGTTTAGTCAGTTAATGTGCTGTGTATTGGGGTTACAATACAGACACTTTTCTTTCACATCTAATGAGTGATACATTTTCATTAGGATTACATTTGAAATCAGGAATAATTATCTTTCTTGCACTTTACCTGTGTCTTGATTCTCTACTTGAATGTCTATAGATGGAACCGGCTCGTACAGCTTTCCTACAATTTTCAGCCGGACCTGATAAGTGCCGCTGTCTGTCATCTCTGTGGGATTAATCACCAGAGAGCAGATCCCGTTTGCCACCTGGCTTTCAAAAATGTGGTATTTGTCCTTCAAATCGGGCGATGCCACTGTCACGCGCTCTCCGTGCAGGTGGATTAGAGGCGTGTAACCTTTCGTATCCATTTTCCCCCATTCCAGTTGGAATCTGCGTGGGTTGAGTGGTGTCAGTGTTTGAAACATACATGGAATCACATTGATTGTATGTGCCTTCAGCGTCAGCTTCTCTTTAAATAAGGTGAAATTCTCAACCGTCACTGCTAAAAGAGGGAAAAAATGACATTAGGATCATGAAATGTACAGAGCAGTCTCTATCAGCCTCATCCTGCAACAGAGGCGCCTACCAAATTCCATTCATGAGTCGTCCCTGACTTTTCACATCGACTCGCTAACCTTACATTGATATACAGTAGAACCCCCATTTTACGTTTTTCAGGGCACCAGAGAACATGGTGTAAAATCCAGGAAAATGTAAAATCAGGGAAATGTATTATCCATAATATATAGGTGGGACCACAAAACAACAATGTAAAATGAGGGGAAACTTAGAATCAGGGGATGTAAAATGGGGGTTCTACTGTATATGTCATTGGTTTGAAACATACAGAGCCAGTTAATATCTGAGGGGTAAAAAGCCAGAGAATGATCTTTCTTACCTGATGTGGTATTCATAAATAAAGTAAATAGTCCGATTATGATGATAAATAAATGATGATACATTGTATTAGTTATATTAAGATACATGATGTGTTCACTAGTAGTGTCCACTTCAAGTTCTTACGATGAAATGAGCTCAGTGCCAGCTGCAGTTTTATAGCTTCCAGGCTGATGATGTCACAATGGCCATAGAGATGATATCACAATGGCCATAGTGATGATGTCACAATGGCCAGAATGATGATGTCATAATGGCCATAGAGATGATGTCACAATGCCAATGTGATGATGTCACCTTGCTCATTCACTGTGATGTACACAACTATGAAACCTTACAGTTATTAATGTATATCTATATATATATATTTATATTGTAATACAGTGTGTATAAGAGGGAAGGGTTCATATCTCCCAGAATGCTCTATGAGACACAGAATGTAAAGAGAATTACTGATGCTGTGAACAATCTGCATTTAATTAGCACTGCAGGTGTGGGAGTGATGTCACCACCTGGGGGGAGGGAAGCTCTCTGCCAAAGACAGGAAGCAGGAAGTGAGAGTGTGTGTGAGGTAACTAAGAGAGGTCTGTAAAAAGAAGAGATTTGGATACAATCCTGAGACAAGTCTTTGAGAGACTGATGTATGGACTAACTGCCTCAGTGGGACTAAATCATTACTGACAAGAGCGTTGTCAAGATATTACTGAGACGAGCATTTGAGTGAATTCCCACAATATATATATATACACACCAGAGTCATGATGTTCCCCTCAAAGCAAATAAAGTTGTCAGTTTGTCACAGTGTTGAATATAAAGCAGTAAATGTAGGAAGAGAAGCCCCATAGATATAGACTTTGCCAACTGTGTCTCTTGGGCAGGCCCGGACTGGCAATCTGTGGGTTCTGGCAAATGCCAGAGGGGCTGCTATAAGGTCCCATAGAAAGTCAGTATCTAGTGGGCTGGTGGGGCCTGTTTGGGCTTCTATATGGGCTGATTGGGCCTCTGTGTACCTGAAATGCCAGGGCCTATTTTAATTCTCAGTCCGAACCTGCCCTTGGGACCCTCCAATGCCAAAAAAAACACTAAAAACTCTGATTTCTGTTGGAATATTTCACCCATTATATTTTGTAAATTTAGCTTTTTTTGTCCCTAAATTATTAACAATCTGGTACTAATTTCCATATGCAAAAATCCTAAATACTCAAAATTTGCTTTGGTCAAACTCAGAGATTATCTTTACTGAAACCAGCCATTGTTTTGTTATGAAATTATGAAAAATCTAGAGCTTGGCTGCACATAAAAAGATTTTATAAAAAGTTTAAAAACTAATGGTTGCTTTTGTTTTCTATTGTCATCCCCTAAAAAAAATTGGATTGGAACCCAAAATAAATTTATTTGAGAAACACGGAAACGTGGCAAAGAAACTTTCTGCTGCGGAACTGACAGGGTTGGGACCAGATCAAAGGAAGAGCAAAAGATGACTTTTAGTCAATTTCACCCAGTTTCTTTTCTCCTAAACTTGCCCCTGATTTCAATGGTTTTTTATGTGATGTGTTTTTTTTTGTTTTACAACTGAAAAATGGTATATGTATTATAAGAGCCCACATAATAAATACTGAAGTCAAGTTTATTGAATAGGAACAGATTTGGTCTAGGGGTGTCATTAACACTTGAACCCTTGGCTATGGTCAATGAGCCTATATTCCTGCTTCTAGATATAATAATAAAAACTGATTCCAAAGCAAAAACTGGAAACTCATTATCCAGAAAGCTCAGAATTAAGTAAAGGCCATCTCCCTTAGACTCCATATAATCCGAATAATCCATTCCTTTTTCTTTGTAATAATAAAACAGTAGCTTGTACTTGATCCCAACTAAGATATAATTAATCCTTCTTAGAAGCAAAACCAGCCTATCGGGTTTATTTAATGTTTACTTTATTTTCTAGTAAACTTTTGGTACGGAGACACATTTCAAAAAGATCCCTTCTCCTGAAAACCGCAGTTCCTGATCATTCTGGATAACAAGTCCCATGCCTGTACAAGTTTGCTCCAATAAGTGGACTCTGTAAGGATAGATTTCATAATTCTGCTACTTACAAAGTCAGGTTAATGACATTTAAAGAAATGTAAAAAACCCTACACTTAGGGGCCAATGCATCAAGGGTCGAATATCGAGGAATAAACCATCGATCGAACAATTAAATCCTTTGAATCGAACAATTCGAAGGATTTTAATCCAACGATCGAAGGATTATCCTTTGACCAAAAAAACTTAGCCAAGCCTATGGGGACCTTCCCCATAGGCTAACATTGGGTTCGGTAGCTTTTAGGTGGCGAACTAGGGGGTCGAAGTTTTTTCTTAAAGAGACAGTACTTTGACTATCGAATAGTCGAACGATTTTTAGTTGGAATCCTTCGATTCTAAGTCGTAGTCGAAGGTCGAAGGAGCCCATTCGATGGTCGAAGTAGCCCAAAAAACACTTTGAAAAAGTTTTTTTATTTCGAATCCTTCACTTGAGCTTGGTGAATTGGCCCCATAGTATATCAAAGAGACGAATACAAAGAAGAAATTATAAAATGATGTAGGTTTTATTGAAAATTTTTTTTTGAAATGACAGAATTTACAGATTAGAATAAAAAATGGAAAATCTTTCAGTTTTTCATTCCATAGTGACATCAGAGATGAGGCTGAAAAGAGACAAAAGTCCTTCCTTCCTCCAATTAAAGCAGCGTATTTCAATTTTAGGATTCATTCTTCTATCAAGAAGTCATTCTTATCCAAGTTCCAACAAAGCTTCTAAATTCTCTTTGTTCTCATGATATACTTGTAATGATGTCCAGTCACTCCTGTTCTAGTCACTTTCACTCTCTTCTGATTTACTAGACGCGCTTTCCTCACTCTCATCAGAAGACTTTTCTGACTCGCTTTTTTCTCTTTTCTTCTTCTTCTTCTTCTTTTTATCTTTCCTGCACATACAAAATCATTCAAGAGATTCTTAAAAATGCAACTACTTACTGATATGTATCTGGTATGTTAGATGGAAATGTATGCAAGGCCCTGAGTTCAGAATATTTAGTGGACATAAAAAAACATTATAAATGTTTACTTACCCTTTCTTTAAAGTCTTAACTGGTGGCTTTTTTTCATCACTAGATGGGGTTTCTTCATCACTAGATGGGGTTTCTTCGTCACTAGATGGGTTTTCTTCGTCACCAGCCGGGTTTTTTGGCCTTCTGTTCATACTGCAAAAAAACAGGAAACAATTGTGAAATGGCTATGGGATTTATATTATATATAAAATTTTTGGTGCAGTTGACGTATATGTATAAATATATTTATGTATAAAAAACAATAACTTCAGTGTGTGACCATATAAAGACACAAGACCAGACACTCATTACAAGGAAGGACAACTGATGACATCACTAACCCCCATATATAAGGATATATTACTGCTTATTTATGGCTGAGTAGACTCAAATCTCACTAAATTGGCTCTTGCTAAAATATTTAGGGAAAAGTGTAATAAAATTTGCAAAGAGCAAAACTCTCAAAAGAAAGCAAAACTGTCGCAAAAAAAGGTTTGCGATTGGGAAGTTTTATTACATACACTACGCACTCATAAACTATAAAATTCACAATCGCTATCCTACTGTCACATGAGGGACAAAGTGTTCGCACAGGAAAAATGTTTCACTTTGAGAACATTTATTTGCATTGCGAATGAATTGCGAACAATTTTTGTGTTTTCGACCAGTATCAAATTCCCCCCTTATTGTCTTTACACTTTTGTTGGCCTCCGATTTCTACTCTAGCGCAAGATATGTTTCCACCTTTCTTGACCACCAAAAAAGCAAAAAGAAATGTCACTTACCATTGTTGGACTGCTATTAGTAAGCCTATTACGCCTACAACAAGGAGCATTCCAAGGACTATACTAGTCGTAGTCTCCCTTTTAGCACTTGAGTTAATATATTGGAGGATCTCGTCTTCAAAAGAGACAGTGGCTGCGGCTGTTGATGCAATAGTCGTTGTTTCAGACTTTTTATCCGACAATCCCCGTGAATCTGCAAAGCAAAATGATCCCATGAATCCCAAGGAAAGATAGATTTACTAAGTGAGAGTGTGGGCAGCACTGACGAGTGATAGGTTTAGTCAGTTAATGTGCTGTGTATTGGGGTTACAATACAAACACTTTTCTTTCACATCTAACGAGTGATACATTTCATTAGGATTACATTTGAAATCAGGAATAATTATCTTTCTTGCACTTTACCTGTGTCTTGATTCTCTACTTGAATGTCTATAGATGGAACCGGCTCGTACAGCTTTCCTACAATTTTCAGCCGGACCTGATAAGTGCCGCTGTCTGTCATCTCTGTGGGATTAATCACCAGAGAGCAGATCCCGTTTGCCACCTGGCTTTCAAAAATGTGGTATTTGTCCTTCAAATCGGGCGATGCCACTGTCACGCGCTCTCCGTGCAGGTGGATTAGAGGCGTGTAACCTTTCGTATCCATTTTCCCCCATTCCAGTTGGAATCTGCGTGGGTTGAGTGGTGTCAGTGTTTGAAACATACATGGAATCACATTGATTGTATGTGCCTTCAGCGTCAGCTTCTCTTTAAATAAGGTGAAATTCTCAACCGTCACTGCTAAAAGAGGGAAAAAATGACATTAGGATCATGAAATGTACAGAGCAGTCTCTATCAGCCTCATCCTGCAACAGAGGCGCCTACCAAATTCCATTCATGAGTCGTCCCTGACTTTTCACATCGACTCGCTAACCTTACATTGATATACAGTAGAACCCCCATTTTACGTTTTTCAGGGCACCAGAGAACATGGTGTAAAATCCAGGAAAATGTAAAATCAGGGAAATGTATTATCCATAATATATAGGTGGGACCACAAAACAACAATGTAAAATGAGGGGAAACTTAGAATCAGGGGATGTAAAATGGGGGTTCTACTGTATATGTCATTGGTTTGAAACATACAGAGCCAGTTAATATCTGAGGGGTAAAAAGCCAGAGAATGATCTTTCTTACCTGATGTGGTATTCATAAATAAAGTAAATAGTCCGATTATGATGATAAATAAATGATGATACATTGTATTAGTTATATTAAGATACATGATGTGTCCACTAGTAGTGTCCACTTCAAGTTCTTACGATGAAATAAGCTCAGTGCCAGCTGCAGTTTTATAGCTTCCAGGCTGATGATGTCACAATGGCCATAGAGATGATATCACAATGGCCATAGCGATGATGTCATAATGGCCATAGAGATGATGTCACAATGCCAATGTGATGATGTCACCTTGCTCATTCACTGTGATGTACACAACTATGAAACCTTACAGTTATTAATGTATATCTATATATATATTTATATTGTAATACAGTGTGTAGAAGAGGGAAGGGTTCATATCTCCCAGAATGCTCTATGAGACACAGAATGTAAAGAGAATTACTGATGCTGTGAACAATCTGCATTTAATTAGCACTGCAGGTGTGGGAGTGATGTCACCACCTGGGGGGAGGGAAGCTCTCTGCCAAAGACAGGAAGCAGGAAGTGAGAGTGTGTGTGAGGTAACTAAGAGAGGTCTGTGAAAAGAAGAGATTTGGATACAATCCTGAGACAAGTCTTTGAGAGACTGATGTATGGACTAACTGCCTCAGTGGGACTAAATCATTACTGACAAGAGCGTTGTCAAGATATTACTGAGACGAGCATTTGAGTGAATTCCCACAATATATATATATACACACCAGAGTCATGATGTTCCCCTCAAAGCAAATAAAGTTGTCAGTTTGTCACAGTGTTGAATATAAAGCAGTAAATGTAGGAAGAGAAGCCCCATAGATATAGACTTTGCCAACTGTGTCTCTTGGGCAGGCCCGGACTGGCAATCTGTGGGTTCTGGCAAATGCCAGAGGGGCTGCTATAAGGTCCCATAGAAAGTCAGTATCTAGTGGGCTGGTGGGGGCTGTTTGGGCTTCTATATGGGCTGATTGGGCCTCTGTGTACCTGAAATGCCAGGGCCTATTTTAATTCTCAGTCCGAACCTGCCCTTGGGACCCTCCAATGCCAAAAAAAACACTAAAAACTCTGATTTCTGTTGGAATATTTCACCCATTATATTTTGTAAATTTAGCTTTTTTTGTCCCTAAATTATTAATAATCTGGTACTAATTTCCATATGCAAAAATCCTAAATACTCAAAATTTGCTTTGGTCAAACTCAGAGATTATCTTTACTGAAACCAGCCATTGTTTTGTTATGAAATTATGAAAAATCTAGAGCTTGGCTGCACATAAAAAGATTTTATAAAAAGTTTAAAAACATCTGGCGCTTGTCTGCCATATAACAAAAACTCTCTCTAATGCCACTGGGAAACATGACTAAAATGGCAAAATTATTTTGGTCAGTTTTACCCAGTTTTCTAAATCAGCTCATTTTGGTCAGTAAATTAGGCAAAATGAGGGTTTAGCAGTCACATAAAACATTGGCACCATCCAATGCCATTGTAGAAAAAACTTCCATATTTCACCCATTATATTAGACTGTAACTTGTACCTAAATTGTGAAAAATGTTGGCCCAGTCTTCACGTGAGAGGGACTCAAAATAACTGGCAGGGAACCTGCTGCACACGTCAGAGTTAGGCCCATAGCAAACAAAACATAACAAGTTCCTTCCCCCCTATTTTTTTCCTCCTAATTCTGCCCTTTTTTTCTCTGATTTGTAAAAAAAATGAATCCTTTTATTGTCACTTTTTAGAGAAAATGCTCTTATAGTGTGGGTAGTTTTATCACCATGTTTTTCTTCCCCAGAACATGTAGAAACCGTGCATATTTACAGCAGAGACTCCTGTGACAATAATTGGGATCCCCAAAAAGAAAAACTGCAAACAGCCCCCCATGTGTTGCTAAAAACCCTTATACCTCACAAATATCTAAGCCCCCCACTCCCTCAAGTCAGCTACGGGCAGTGTCCCTGCAATTACCATGGATCTGGTTGGACAATGGCCTAGGAGAAGAGAGTAGATCCCGACTGGTCAATATCTCAGATGATTAAGGAACTGGGGTGGACACTGGACTATGAGAGGGTTATGGGTCAATAGCTTAGGTGGGTAAAGGACCAATTTGGTATCCTGGAGTCTGATCTTACCCCACAATAGTTGGTGTGGAAGTACCAACCCTGGGCAAAGAGATTATAGAACAACTCTTCATTGGAAACGTTAGGGTTCATTTTCTAACACCGAGCAACTTTTGGATGCAAATCTCCACGTTTTTTTACCCACAATGCAGTGGTTTTCCTGCAGATGCATGTTTTTTTTTTTGTTTGTGTGAGTGACATCACTCTTGATTTGCCCAATGCAATTTCGGAGCACATCAGTTAATAGTGCTGCTCCAGCAGAATTCGGCACTGAAATCCATTTCTCAAGAGTAGACAGATTTTTTTTTATATTTAATCTTGAAATTTGACATGGGGCTAGACATATTGTCAGTTTCCCAGCTGCCCCCAGTCATGTACTCTGATAAACTTCAGTCACTCTTTACTGCAAGTTGGAGTGATATCACCCCCTCCCTTTACCCCCAGCATCTTAACAACAGAACAATGGGAAGGTAACCAGATAGCAGCTCCCTAACACAAGATAACAGCTCCCTGGTAGATCTAAGAACAGCACTCAATAATAAAATCCAGGTCCCCACTGAGACACATTCAGTTACATTGAGTAGGAGAAACAACAGCCTGTCAGAAAGCAGTTCCATCCTAAAGTGCTGGCTCTTTCTGAAAGCACATGACCAGGCAAAATGACCTGAGATGCACCTACTCACGAATATTATAACTAAAAAATACACTTGCTGGTTTCTTTTGAGAGTCAAAACCAGCAGTACAGAGAACAGAAAGCAGGAAGTAGTGTTCTGGCTATTATGTTACACATCCAGTCACTCCAGCCTTTATACATTACATTTTTTGGCTAACTAACTATATTAGAAACATTTTTTATTTTGCACAGCCAATTTATGTACCCAGTTTTTATTTTTATACAGAAGAATTCCTTTAAAGGCTTCTATATTGAATAGTATATTTAATGAGGTGAATGTTTAACTGTGCCAGCTCCAGGCCTTCAGTGTTGCCCACAGCAGCTCCCCATCTTGGATCTTGTTAGGCAATCTATTGTAGACTCAGTGAAGCTATGGTCAAATAAGCTGAGACTAGATTGTTGCCATGTGGCTTGTACTATGACTATTACATACTGTATATTGTGACATTTCTATTCTATGTGTACTGTATATTGTGAGTGGGTCCCTAAGCTCAGTAAGTGACAGCAGCACAGAGCATGTGCAGTGCATCAGCAGAAAAGAAGATGGGAAGCTACAGATCATTTGAACTATAGGACCTTAACCATAGTGTACCATGTCCAGACAAATTCATTGTTGAACTTTACTTGTCCGTTAAATGTAGAGCTGATTAATATTCATTAAATTTTAGTTAAACTGAAGACATTTTATTTTGAGTTTTGCGCATCAGAAACTTGCATGGCCCATTTTCCTATCCAACTGTACCAACCACGGTCTCTATACGACGCAAGGCGCCAATTAGGACGGGCGATCCCACTTGTATAACTAATGTCCATGTGGAAGAGAACTGTTCGCAATGTTGAGAGTCTGTAAATGTGATTGCTTGACTTTTAAAAAGAGGTTATGCTACATGCCATTAAAAGCTGATACACACACATCTGGGCCCCCCATTACAGATCATTGAACTTTTCCTTAGTTTCCTTTGTTAGTAACATAAGGCAGCCCCAGAATGTGCCATTCTACCAGGAGGAGGGTGCCAGGAGATTGTATCTTTCATTAATGTAGTGCAGGAACCCAATGAGCTTCCAGAGACATCTCCCAACAACCCCTCTATTGTCCATTAATAGAATTTAAAAGGATCAGGTAACAGTCATGCTTCAGTCGGGTGTCACATGATCAGGCACTGTTCCCCATTGGCGCTTCCTGAACCTGCCAAATTTACTCCATCAAGGTCAAAGTTCATGCCTGGAGGCTAAGTACAAATGAGAGAAACAGTAATTAATAATAGCACATGTCATCCAGTCAGTTAAGCAATATATATATATATATATATATATATATATATATATATATATAAACCATATAAAGGCATAAGGCTGCAGGCTGAGTTATACAGGGAACTCTGAGTATCACTCATGTATTATAAGGGATAATGTACCCCCTACTGTAAATGATAAGGATATTAGAAGTCACTGAGGGGTTGTTCTGTGACCATATAAAGGCACAAGGCTGCAGGCTGAGTTATACAGGGAACTCTGAGTATCACTCATGTATTATAAGAGATAATATACACCCTATGAGTCTATATTCTGTTTTGTTAAGATACTTTTCCCCATAAGAAAGGCTGGGCACATGTTAGATTCCCAAGCAGCGAATTCTAATGCAGGAACTGACTTTCCAGCCCTCATCGATAATAAACCCCCTCTCCCCAAGCATCTGGTATTCCTTATAGCAGCGTTTGTAAACAGGTTAGGGTGCTGTGTCATTGAGCCAAGTGTCTGCCAAGAGACCGAAATCTCTTTCTAATTTACAAATGCAATTTAGGATTTGGTTCAGTATTCGCCTGAATCCTCCTGCGAAGGATTTGGGGGTTTGGTCAAATCCAGAATAATGGATTCGGTGCTAATTTTTGGGAAGCATTCAAATGGACTAAGGTTCTAATACTACTACAAGGCTTTCAATCCCTTTCACATGTCCCTTTCCTGCTTAAATTTCAAAGCCAGTACTTACAGAATCTCCTGCCAGTTCCTTAGGCGGGTGCCCTAGTTCTTGAAGCTGAAAAGACAAACAACATCCATCCTTAGCTGAACATACCTTGCACTTCTCCTAAAGGAATACAACATAAAGGTCTTTGGGCAGAGGAAAAAAACTGTCAAAAACTTGACAAAGTAGCAGGGCTTAGGCAAATTGTGTGTCGAGGGGGGGGGGACTGGGCAGATCAGAACCTGGACTGATCGAATGTGGCCAAGACAGGCATTCAGAAACAATCGATTCTAATCAGGGAAACCCTGCCCCAAACAGGAAAAGAGAATAATGACACAGTAACCATAATATTTCAAAGGAAAGTGCTGCAGCCTACTGGGATGTACTGGGATGAAAAGGCATTAGTGACAGAAAGATGGAGACTGTAGATCTTTAACCAGACCCAACATCATCTTAAGTTTATCTAGGAGATCTGCACACTGCTACTTTAAAGCTGTACAATTTTTAGGATTAAATAAAATCCAGGATGAGAGTATATTCTATAGGCAGCAGAACAACAAAGCAAATGCCTGGGCCCGGAATATTTTGGGTAGAAATCTCAGCTATAATGGTAAGAGAAGTGGTTGCTTGCAGCTCACGTCCAGCAGAAGCACTAGTGGCTAATGGTCCTGGAACCCACAACAAACAATAAGCAGTAATTTTGTTACTGGTCCATGTAACCCCAGTAAAGGGGAACTCTTGAGAAAATAAAAATGTAATGAGCTTCAGCGTACTGAAATAAGAGACTTTCTAAATATAATCAATTAAAAATTCTGTACTTTTTCTGAAATAATCAAGTTTATCTTCACTATCCCTCTCTCAGCATCTGTTTCTCTTCATTCTATCTTCAATCAGTTGTTGGGTGTCAGATATTCATTGACAGTTAGATCCAATATATCTTATAGGGGGGCTCCTTTTGCCTAGAAGATGTATTAGAGCTCACTCTATTAAAATCACCAGACATCATGTCTCTCTACATGCAGGATTTGTGCAAAAGGCAGTTATTTTGTTACATTTTGTTTGTACTGGAATCAGTTATTTGAGTGAGCTCTAATTCATCTGCTAGGAAAGGAGCCTCCCTATAAGATATATTGGATCTAACTGTCAATGAATATCTGATACCCTACTGCTGCATGAAGAGAGAATGAAGAAAAACAGATGCTGAGAGAGGGATAGTGAATATAAACTTGATTATTTCAGAAACAATGCAGAATATTTGTATTTAGAAAGTTTCTTATTTCAGTGTGATGAAGTTTATATTCAGTTTTCATTTCCGTGATAGTTCCCCTTTAAGTCTTGCTTAGGACAAATTAAATGGTATTCTAGAACCTATTAGTAACCAACAATAGATGACAGGTATAGGCAATACAGCACTGCCGTGTCATACTGTGTGCCCAACCAAACACAACCCCCCCACACACATACCTGTTGCATCAGATCCATCACAGCCTCGAACCGCGTTGCCTCACTGTTGCCAGACTGCTCCAACTCAAACTGCTGGCAAATCTTCCCCATGAGCTTGTGCTGCTCCTTGTATTTGTTGTATTCCTCAGCTGGTAGGGAGTCCCGGTGACTCCTCAGCCAGTCTGGGTACTGGGAAAAAGCAGAAGAAAGTCAGTGCAGCTCTTGTACTAAATCTGGGCAAAGTTATTTATTGCTTTACTTGCAGTTAGCTGCACTAAGCTAATCGTTGACTTGTTGCCATGGGCTATAAGAGTTGGGCTATAAAAGTTGCCATGCTATAAAAGTCCCCGTGCTTGCCGATTAGTGACCTGATGCAAACCGCAGGATTAAAGGCATCATGGCACTAAGATTAAAAATTACAATTATTATATTCCTCCCATGTGATAAAAAAGGGTAAAAGGAAAATCTTTTGAAATATACTGTTCAAACATTGGGGTAACAGTCACCCTGCTATAGTTCCAGGGGTACCCAGGGCACAAATAAGCACTCACCCAAAATCTCCCCCTAACTGGCCTTCAGGCTGGGCGGCCTTAGCTCATAACAAGGTTACAGTTATATAGAAACATTGGGGTAACAGTCACCCTGCTATAGTTCAAGGGGTACCCAGGGCACAAATAAGCACTCACCCCAAATCACCCCCTAACTGGCCTTCAGACTGGACCCCCTTAGTTCATAACAAGGTTACAGGTATATAGAAACATTGGGGTAATCGTCACCCTGCTATAGTTCCAGGGGTACCCAGGGTACAAATAAGCCCTCACCCCAAATCACCCCTTAACTGGCCTTCAGGCTGGGTCCCCTTAGCTCATAACAAGGTTACAGATATATAGAAGCATTGGGGTAACAGTCACCCTGCTATAGTTCCAGGGGGTACACAGGGTACAAATAAGCCCTCACCCCAAATCACCCCCTAACTGGCCTTCAAGTTGGGTCCCATTAGCTCATAACAAGGTTACAGATATATAGAAACATTGGGGTAACAGTCACCCTGCTATAGTTCCAGGGGTACCCAGGGCACAAATAAGCAGTCACCCCAAATCTCACCCTAACTGGCCTGTAGTAAGTATATCAAAGTCAATGACAAAGTAACAATTTTACCTAAAATTCATATGCCCACTAGTATTTTTTTAAGCCAAGAGGCTGGACCTTCACCTTTTCTGTGATCTCTTTGAGGGACGGATACAAAACTTCCTTGGAGAGGAGATTCTGCATAATGTTCTGCATGAGAGGCAGGATGTTCCCATCCCCGTCTGCTTCGTCCACGCCCAAACCATCCATCGCCTTGGCCAACTCTTCCTCCGACAAGCTGGAGCTCTGTATAGGAGAGAGATGAGTTAGTCCAATCAGAATAGTTCTGTACTGTACAGTTGTCAAGCTTGACCTTAGCTAGTGGATATCTGGACAAATGAGGAAAGATGGCCGTGGCCCGGATGGAGGACTGAGTTTTTCTTATAGGAGAGTGCTGGACCATGAAAAGAGGCAGTTGGAGTGCCTAACAAAGTGGCACTTGCTGAGGTATTTTCTTTCCTTTAAAGGGGTGGTTCACCTTTAAGTTATAGGATGGGCAATTGTAAGTAACTTTTCAATTGGTCTTCATTATGAATGTAGGTCACTGACCCCATCTAAGAACAAATGATTTGTAAGGCTACAAATGTATTGTTATTGGTACTTTTTATTACTTCTCTTTCTTTTCAGGTCTCTCCTATTCATATTCCAGTATCTCATTCAAATCAGTGCATGGTTACTAGGGTAATGAGGACCCTAGCAACTGGACTGCTGAAATTACAAACTAGAGATCGGTTGAATAAAAATCTATATAACTCAAAAACCACAAATGCTAAAAAATTAAAACCAATTGCAATTTGTCTCAGAATATCACTCTCTTAATCATAATAACAGTTAATTTAAAGGTGAACAACCCCTTTAATAGGACATGGAATTAAAGGTCTGTTCAGTAACCCCTTTTAGACCACCAAGTTTCCTAAACCCTCTATTTTGAATCTTGAACTTTACAGGTCCTATGCAGAGACCATTGTTTCTCACCTGCAAATCATCTGCATTCTTGGCTAGACCCGAGAGAGTCTCTTTCAGACAGGAAGTAAACTCTTGCTGTGAGGTCTCATCACTTCCTGTTGGCAAAAGGAGGCAGCCATGTTGTTCTGTATAAAGTATTTTCCTTGTTTAATCTAGAGTAAGATCTTAGCATATTTATGATATGCACAGTAATACACCCCAGGGATATTCAAGTAGCCTCCCATGATGCCAAAGTTCCGAATCACTACGCTATTTTCACTATTAGGCTAGTAGCATCATATCTATGATCTAAGGGTATACAATGTAGACCTTTTGAATATTTTTTTAATCACATTTTTCAGGGGTGGGCTTTGCACCTTTTGGGACATCTATTCCTTTCCCCACGTCCCATCTTACCAACTTTCCCTGCAGCCTCTGAGAGTTTCTGGAACTGTTCCACCAGGTGTGGCTCCTCCTCAGCCAGCTCCTTCATGGCCTTCTCAAACTCCTGTGTGGCCTGGGCTGCCAGCTCAGTGTTGAACAACTCTTGAAAGAACTGTTCTTGGGATGTGAAGAGAGGGTCCTGATTGGGAGCAGAGAGGGGATTACCAAATGGAGGTCTGTCCCTTTAATGATTGTGTCCAACTAAGGAGCATGGGACAGAGCTGACTCACCTTGGCAGCATCTCCAGGAGGTTTCTCAGGCCCAGAAGCTTTTGTAGCTGTGCTTGAGACTTGGGGAGGTTGGTTAGTCTTGTCAAAATCATCAAGGGCACCTTAGAACAAACATAAATAATATTTGGAACACAGATAATATTTTTATCTTGAACACATTTAACACTGTAACCTTGTCATCACAATGATTCAAATCTCTAAGAGTTTGACTGGGAGCCACTACCTTGTCTTCTGCTCACATAAAGACCTCAGGAATGATGATGGAAAGTTCAGTTATATTTTGCTATCTCTTGACTGTGTATAAATATGATAGGGAGAGATGGTGCCTATAGTTACAGTGGGATAATAGTCTTTGGGAAGGGAGTGTGACTGTGGGATAGCAGGTATAGTAGGGAGAGATGGTGTCTATAGTAACAGTGGGATAATAGTCTCTGGGAAGGGAGTGTGACTGTGGGATAGCAGGTATAGTAGGGAGAGATGGTGCCTATAGTAACAGTGGATAATAGTCTCTGGGAAGGGAGTGTGACTGTGGGATAGCAGGTATAGTAGGGAGAGATGGTGCCTATAGTAACAGTGGATAATAGTCTCTGGGAAGGGAGTGTGACTGTGGGATAGCAGGTATAGTAGGGAGAGATGGTGCCTATAGTAACAGTGGATAATAGTCTCTGGGAAGGGAGTGTGACTGTGGGATAGCAGGTATAGTAGGGAGAGATGGTGCCTATAGTAACAGTGGATAATAGTCTCTGGGAAGGGAGTGTGACTGTGGGATAGCAGGTATAGTAGGGAGAGATGGTGCCTATAGTAACAGTGGATAATAGTCTCTGGGAAGGGAGTGTGACTGTGGGATAGCAGGTATAGTAGGGAGAGATGGTGCCTATAGTAACAGTGGATAATAGTCTCTGGGAAGGGAGTGTGACTGTGGGATAGCAGGTATAGTAGGGAGAGATGGTGCCTATAGTAACAGTGGATAATAGTCTCTGGGAAGGGAGTGTGACTGTGGGATAGCAGGTATAGTAGGGAGAGATGGTGCCTATAGTAACAGTGGATAATAGTCTCTGGGAAGGGAGTGTGACTGTGGGATAGCAGGTATAGTAGGGAGAGATGGTGTCTATAGTAACAGTGGGATAATAGTCTCTGGGAAGGGAGTGTGACTGTGGGATAGCAGGTATAGTAGGGAGAGATGGTGCCTATAGTAACAGTGGATAATAGTCTCTGGGAAGGGAGTGTGACTGTGGGATAGCAGGTATAGTAGGGAGAGATGGTGCCTATAGTAACAGTGGATAATAGTCTCTGGGAAGGGAGTGTGACTGTGGGATAGCAGGTATAGTAGGGAGAGATGGTGCCTATAGTAACAGTGGATAATAGTCTCTGGGAAGGGAGTGTGACTGTGGGATAGCAGGTATAGTAGGGAGAGATGGTGTCTATAGTAACAGTGGGATAATAGTCTCTGGGAAGGGAGTGTGACTGTGGGATAGCAGGTATAGTAGGGAGAGATGGTGCCTATAGTAACAGTGGATAATAGTCTCTGGGAAGGGAGTGTGACTGTGGGATAGCAGGTATAGTAGGGAGAGATGGTGCCTATAGTAACAGTGGGATAATAGTCTCTGGGAAGGGAGTGTGACTGTGGGATAGCAGGTATAGTAGGGAGAGATGGTGTCTATAGTAACAGTGGGATAATAGTCTCTGGGAAGGGAGTGTGACTGTGGGATAGCAGGTATAGTAGGGAGAGATGGTGTCTATAGTAACAGTGGATAATAGTCTCTGGGAAGGGAGTGTGACTGTGGGATAGCAGGTATAGTAGGGAGAGATGGTGTCTATAGTAACAGAGGATAATAGTCTCTGGGAAGGGAGTGTGACTGTGGGATAGCAGGTATAGTAGGGAGAGATGGTGTCTATAGTAACAGTGGATAATAGTCTCTGGGAAGGGAGTGTGACTGTGGGATAGCAGGTATAGTAGGGAGAGATGGTGTCTATAGTAACAGTGGATAATAGTCTCTGGGAAGGGAGTGTGACTGTGGGATAGCAGGTATAGTAGGGAGAGATGGTGTCTATAGTAACAGTGGATAATAGTCTCTGGGAAGGGAGTGTGACTGTGGGATAGCAGGTATAGTAGGGAGAGATGGTGTCTATAGTAACAGTGGGATAATAGTCTCTGGGAAGGGAATGTGACTGTGGGATAGCAGGTATAGTAGGGAGAGATGGTGCCTATAGTAACAGTGGGATAATAGTCTCTGGGAAGGGAATGTGACTGTGGGATAGCAGGTATAGAAGGGAGAGATGGTGCCTATAGTAACAGTGGATAATAGTCTCTGGGAAGGGAATGTGACTGTGGGATAGCAGGTATAGTAGGGAGAGATGGTGCCTATAGTAACAGTGGGATAATAGTCTCTGGGAAGGGAATGTGACTGTGGGATAGCAGGTATAGTAGGGAGAGATGGTGCCTATAGTAACAGTGGGATAATAGTCTCTGGGAAGGGAGTGTGACTGTGGGATAGCAGGTATAGTAGGGAGAGATGGTGCCTATAGTAACAGTGGATAATAGTCTCTGGGAAGGGAGTGTGACTGTGGGATAGCAGGTATAGTAGGGAGAGATGGTGCCTATAGTAACAGTGGATAATAGTCTCTGGGAAGGGAGTGTGACTGTGGGATAGCAGGTATAGTAGGGAGAGATGGTGTCTATAGTAACAGTGGATAATAGTCTCTGGGAAGGGAGTGTGACTGTGGGATAGCAGGTATAGTAGGGAGAGATGGTGTCTATAGTAACAGTGGGATAATAGTCTCTGGGAAGGGAGTGTGACTGTGGGATAGCAGGTATAGTAGGGAGAGATGGTGCCTATAGTAACAGTGGATAATAGTCTCTGGGAAGGGAGTGTGACTGTGGGATAGCAGGTATAGTAGGGAGAGATGGTGCCTATAGTAACAGTGGATAATAGTCTCTGGGAAGGGAGTGTGACTGTGGGATAGCAGGTATAGTAGGGAGAGGTGGTGTCTATAGTTACAGTGGGATAATAGTCTCTGGGAAGGGAGTGTGACTGTGGGATAGCAGGTATAGTAGGGAGAGATGGTGCCTATAGTAACAGTGGGATAATAGTCTCTGGGAAGGGAGTGTGACTGTGGGATAGCAGGTATAGTAGGGAGAGATGGTGTCTATAGTAACAGTGGGATAATAGTCTCTGGGAAGGGAATGTGACTGTGGGATAGCAGGTATAGTAGGGAGAGATGGTGCCTATAGTAACAGTGGGATAATAGTCTCTGGGAAGGGAATGTGACTGTGGGATAGCAGGTATAGTAGGGAGAGATGGTGCCTATAGTAACAGTGGATAATAGTCTCTGGGAAGGGAATGTGACTGTGGGATAGCAGGTATAGTAGGGAGAGATGGTGCCTATAGTAACAGTGGGATAATAGTCTCTGGGAAGGGAGTGTGACTGTGGGATAGCAGGTATAGTAGGGAGAGATGGTGCCTATAGTAACAGTGGATAATAGTCTCTGGGAAGGGAGTGTGACTGTGGGATAGCAGGTATAGTAGGGAGAGATGGTGCTTATAGTAACAGTGGATAATAGTATCTGGGAAGGGAGTGTGACTGTGGGATAGCAGGTATAGTAGGGAGAGATGGTGCCTATAGTAACAGTGGGATAATAGTCTCTGGGAAGGGAATGTGACTGTGGGATAGCAGGTATAGTAGGGAGAGATGGTGCCTATAGTAACAGTGGGATAATAGTCTCTGGGAAGGGAGTGTGACTGTGGGATAGCAGGTATAGTAGGGAGAGATGGTGCCTATAGTAACAGTGGGATAATAGTCTCTGGGAAGGGAGTGTGACTGTGGGATAGCAGGTATAGTAGGGAGAGATGGTGCTTATAGTAACAGTGGATAATAGTATCTGGGAAGGGAGTGTGACTGTGGGATAGCAGGTATAGTAGGGAGAGATGGTGCCTATAGTAACAGTGGATAATAGTCTCTGGGAAGGGAGTGTGACTGTGGGATAGCAGGTATAGTAGGGAGAGATGGTGTCTATAGTAGGTGGGGATCAGCCTTTCAATGGTGCAACTTGCAGCCCCACTAATGGCCTATGGGGAATGCTGGGAGTCAGCTGACAGACAATATGCTGTAGAACTAATGTTTTGCCTCAGCAGTGTCAGTAGAATTACAGTTAATGTCGTGCAGTTTATAGGAGGGAACTGAGCAATAAAACATGAGGAGAAATAAAGGTGGGAGAGCCATGAATGGGCCCGTGGAGGCCACAGAGAGTTGTAGTTGTGACACAGGAGCTGAGAGGGACAGAGGGAAGAGTCAGGGCTTGTCACACACACGTAGGACAAAGTCTAGTCCCTCCCCAGTCTCACAGCCGCTGCTGCTGAATGGACAGGCCCCACTCCTTCCCAGGGACATCGGTACAATAAGGGAAAGTGGGCGCCAGGGAGGCAATTGGCATTCATGTGAAATATGTCCCCACAGTTCCTCACTATACCCCTGCCTGCTGCAAAGCAGTCCAGTACCCGCCATACACCCCACTGCCCGGCCTTTGGCTCACGCCCCCATTGCCCTCTGTGGCCACTATGTGCCCTTACTGTCCAGCAGTTCATCCAGTTCCCTGTCCTCTTCCCCGGCCCCAGCCATCTTTACTACTTCGTGCCAGCGGGCGGGGCTTTCACTGACAGCGCTCTGCTTAGCCAATTAAAAACGAACGGTAAAGTAAAGACTTCTGAAGCAGCTATGGGGGCCGCCATTTTTAAGGGCAAGCGTACGAAACAGGGAGGAGCTGTGGAGGAACAAACGTCAAGTGGGCGTTCCAAAATAATCTGAGCGTCAATCCCGGAAGCCATTTTGTGGACAGGGGATAAATGGCAGAGGGGAAAGGACTGGGGATAAATGTTAGAGTGGGAGGGACTGGGGATAAATGGCAGAGGGGAAGGGACTGGGGATAAATGTTAGACTGGGAGGGACTGGGGATAAATGGCAAAGGGGAACAGGGACTGTGGCTAAATGGCAGATGGGTAAGGACTGGGGATAAATGGCAGAGGGGAAGGGACTGGGGATAAATGGCAGAGGGGAAAGGTGGAAATATCTGCTTATTTGGCAACCACACCAAACTAGCAGATCTTATAGTGTATGGCCAACTTTATTCTATTTCACTTTGCAAATGGGGCTTGCTGGGTAGACTATTGAACTTCATGTCCCATGATTTAGGCTACATGTTAACTATGCTCATTCACATTTTGTCTATGGCAAAAACCGAAAAGAGAAGCCAACCACCAGTCAGCAATGCATATAGTATTAACTGTTGGTATTGTTGATTGTTTGTACATAACCTTCCGGCCAACTTGAGCCTTCCCATAGGGAATCACCATTGTCAACAAAACTCTTGGCAAATCTATATTTAAGGTTCCATTGGCCATTAGTGATTTACTGGTACGAGCTGCAGTTTAACTTTAAAGGGCATGTAAAGGCAAAAAAATAAAATCCCATTTTTACTTTCTTTAATGAAAAAGAAACCTATCTCCAATATACTTTAATTAAAAAATGTGTACCGTTTTTATAAGAAACCTGACTATATGCAGTGAAATTCTCCCTTCATTTACTGCTGTGGATAGGAATTGTCAGACGGTCCCTAACTGCTCTGCAGGGAAACAATCATACTTATGAACAGCAGGGGGAGCCCCCGCCTTACTTTCCAGCCATGCAGAACTCAAGCAGCTTTGTTTATGACGATCCCTAAGCAGCTCAGACCACACTGAGGAGATAAATATCTGGAGAGATTTCTGGAGATGTTGCCCATAGCAACCAATCAGATCTTTGCTGGCTGTTTAAATCTAATTGCTGATTGGTTGCCATGGGCAACATCTCCAGAAATCTCTCCAAATATTTATCTCCAATGTTAGTAAACATGCCCCCCAGTATGTGCACAGTCTTAGTCTTGCAAAGACGTTTAACAAAGTTACAAGATGGTGACCCCCTGTAGCCAACTTTGAAAGCATAAATCATTTGTTTGATTAGGCTTGTGGTGCAGTAAGTTCATGTTTATGTTTAGTATACAGAATACAGGATTTTTTTTTTCTATTTTAGACTTTACATGCCCTTTAACACAAAGCCTGGAGGCTCCTGAAAATCCATGGAATTTGGCAGTGGCTGGGGAAGTTGAAGAGCAAAAATAAACTCAGTATTTTATATAAAAAAAAAATGTACAATTCTGGCACTAATCAGAAATAACACAGTCCCCCTCTAGAGTTCACAAAATCATGCCTTTGAAGGTCTAGTGTCCCCTAAATCCCTTCATTTCTACTAGGCGTCCCCCTTGCTCTCTAAAGTCACCATTGTGCTACTCACCCTGTAGCTCTTCCATCCACTGACTTCTGCATAAAGTATAGTTACAGTGTAGCTCCCACCCAAAGTAACCAATGGGCAGTTTCCATTCCTTTTTTTTTTCACTGGATAAAAGATGACTAGTTCCACCAAAATACTTCTGGTAGGATACTGGGGTGACCATTTGGTTGCTGGCTGCAAACTTGTCACGGTCGGCACCCAACACCAGAACAAATGCCAAGCACCCTGGTCTCGGCTCGTGCTTCACCTGTAGTGTGACCGCCTTTGACCTCGGGAGGAGCCCTCAGCTACTTGGATGCCACCAGGACTTAAACGAGAGGTGCAAGGCTACTAGATGTTCTGGATAGGCAGAGGGGCACGACTGTTAGCGAGAGTCTTTGGGCAGAAGGTCGTAGTACAAGGCGTTAGGCAATAGAGTAGTCAGATCGGGTCGGGGCAGGCAGAGAATAAATGTAGTCAAGCAGGCAAGGGTCAAACCAGGAAGTCAATCAGAGGGTGAATCAGAAGAGATAGTTGGTATTCAGGCAGGGGTCAGGATCCAGAAGTCAGAATAGTCAAAAGCCAGGCAGGGGTCACAACTGGAATCAATACAGGTTCAGAAACAGAATAGCAAACGCTCAGAAGCACCAGGAACAAACTCCTATCATGGGCAGCATGTAAAAAGAAATTGTACCTTTAAATAGTTTTGAATTTCACGCCATTGCGCGCTGACGTCATACGTGCCTGCACCTTTAAATCCGCGCGCTCCCTAAGAAACCGGCGCCTGAGGTGCAGAAGATCTGCATGGCGGGCGTCCCTGCCGTCCCCCCGCTAGGTAAGTATCATTTATTACAAAACTGCCAATAACTCAGTCAGAGAACTGTACATGTTTTGCTTGTTTCAGAAAATATATTTAACATATATGACCTATTTTGAGCTAATTTTGGGCACTGCCAAACCTTTATTGCAAGGGATGGGGCATGTATCGGGTAACTGTCTATCAATATTAAAGGACCAAACTGTAAATCTATCATGGAATGTGTTTTGTATGTCATTTTTGAAAATTGAGTCAAAACTTCTGTTTTACAGCATATTATCCCCAACGTGTTATGAATCTAGATTTAATATTGTCAGATTTCCCCTTTTGCCCATTTATTGAGGTGGCCCGGACAGGAGGCTAAAATAGAGGAAACCCAGGCTGAGAAAATGGCAATAATACTTGAGCGGGACAGAGTCAGAGAATGTTATTTAGTAAGAATTTGGCTAGGAGATTACTGGTGAACACCTTTTAGCTGTAGGTATTATAGAATATGTGGGGCCCATTTATTAAACTCTGCTTTATCTGGTCGAGCTTTTTAAGGGAAAAACTAAAGTTTTTAGAGATTTATTATATCCCAAAGCTGCTAAAAATCCAAATCAGAAAATACTCCATCTCATACCTGTAGAAGTCAATGGCAGATGTCCTTGAAGTTGTTTCTTGACATTGTGATCTGAGCTGGATAATCGGATAAAGTCGAGTTTAGGCAGCAAAAACTCGATAAAGTCCAGTTTTTCGAGCATCAATCCTACGATAGGAATCAATGCTCGATTTTGTTGCTCTGATTTTTTGGAAAAAAAATTATTGATAAATGAGTTCAATTTGTGGAATGGAGTTTGGTCTATTTTGTTTTCATAAAAAACTGAGATCAATTTGAGTTTTAGTAAATAACCCCCTTTATTGGCAAAAACAATTTAGCGTAAAGCTATGGCTCAACCTGAATGCCAGTTCCTATATGTTCTCCTATATGTGCATGGAACTATGGCTGCATGACTGCTACACCAATGATCTCCTATATCTGTAACCTTGGTATGAGCCAGATGTGACCCTGACCAAAGGTTGGACTTCGAAAGGAGACTTGAACAAAAAAAGTCCCAACAGCTACTATTCTACAGCCTAATCAAACCTTGCCAACATTCCTTTGATAAATGATCATAGATAGATCTTCATAACGATACTCTCTTTAATAGAATGAAGTCCAAAAATAAACATCATTGTACAGCAGCGCTTCCCAAACTGTGGTACTGCCTCTTCTCCGGAAAGTGCTTGATCTATGGCTCAACCTGAATGTCAGTTACTATATGCTCTCCTATAGACACCTGAAAGCCCAGCCTGAAGATCTATTGGTGAGGACCAGCATGAAAACATATTTGCTCCCCTAGATGTTCACGGTGGCATGATGACTGATACATCCACGAACCCGTATATCTGTAATCTTGGTATTAACCAGATGTTACGCTGACCAAAAGGTTGGACCTCGAAAGGGGACTTGAACGAAAAAAAAATACAACAACTACTATTCTACAGCCTAATCAAATCCATGATGGGTTGCTTGATACTTACCTTGCCAACAGCCTTTTGATAGATGATTCCACCTAGTGCGTATTCCACTGTCTGGTCCTGTACGTGTTTCAGAAGTCCAGTAGAATTTGTAGTCAAATTTGTGTTAGTTCTTAATCAGTATCTACTACCAGGCTTCAAGTTCCATGTAATACTGTATATAGAGGTCTACAGAGAAGAATGTCCTTAAAGGAATAGTTCAGTGTGAAAATAAAAACTGGATAAATAAATAGGCTGTGCAAAATAAAAAATGTTTCTAATATAGTTAGTTAGCAAAAAATGTAATGTATAAAGGCTGGAGTGATTTTATGTGTAACATATCAGTCAGAACTGCTTTTCAGCTCTCTTTGTTTACACTGACTGGTTACCCTGGCTACCAGGCAGTAACCAATCAGAGACTTGAGGGGGGGCCACATGGGTCATATCTGTTGCCTTTGAATCTGAGCTGAATGCTGAGGATCAATTACAAACTCACTGAACAGAAATGTACCATGTGGCCCCCCTTCAAGTCGCTGACTAACTCAGAGTTATAGAGCTGAAAAGCAGGAAGTTGGATTCTGGCTGTTTTATTACACATTTGTTCACTCCAGCCCTCATACATTACATTTTTGGCTAACTAACTATATTAGAAACATTTTTTATTTTGCACAGCCTATCTATTTACCCAGTTTTTATTTTCACACTGAACTATTCCTTTAACATACTGCTGACATTACAATGCATGTGACTGGCATGATGCTGACACTTAGTCTAAATGTCGGCCTGGGAAAGCGTGAGCTGTTGTTTGCCGCTTTATAAACCACACTTTGTCTTTCTCAACCTGTTCATGCTTGTGTGTTGCCTCATCATCCACAATGCAATCTGGAAAAGGAGACTTTCAGCCCCACAGCCTTGCATGGCTCAGAGGTGGCCACCGGGGTGCACTGTGCGGTGAAGTTGGACCCTTCTGCATTTCTGTCTAAACCTTGTGTTGTAACCAGAGCATTTCCTTATTCTCGCAGTAACCACACCTTAACTGGGGATCTGAACTTAGCTGCAACTTTTCAGCCATACTACAGCCGAAAATCCCTCAACGCATCGCTCCCCTGCCACAAAATCTACTCAAGGTAAGAGACAACTTAATTCTACTGGTTTAAACGTGTCCTTTAAAGTACTCTGGGTCTTCCCCTGGGTTCATCTTGGGTTGGATTAACTGGAGACCTAATCATTTCTTGAAATTGTGTATGGGGTGAGCCAAAAATGTGACGGATGTGTGTAGTTACATAGAAGTATATATGCGTGTATAGAGGGAGAGAGAGTGAGAGTAAATATACACAAAGTGAAAAAATGTATCAATGACTAACAAACAGAATCAGTATTACTTAATAAATGGTGGCCTTGTTTAATGCTATACGATTTGCTCCAGTTGTCCCTTGCCTGAGATGTTTTTGCAGACATGGGGTTATGGGAGAGAACACTCTAGTCTGCGAAAAATCCCCCACATGGTCGGCGTTCCCAGGCAATAAACTGTTAATCTTTTCTAGACTGGAATTTTGTGTAAACTGCAGAATTGTAACAAATGAACTGTATAAAGTACTCCCTTGTATTCTTTTCTAACTGCCAGTCCAACCCCCTGTAAATGTGCACACGCTACATAGATATATATATATATTTCTGAGTAATTGCAGGTCTTTGGATTACATCAAACCTCCCAGCATGCAACACAAATAAATGTGAGGAGCAGCGTCCTTTCTGGCGGGTACAGTTGGCATTGTGAAAACAGGGCATGTGCCAAACTGGAAAGGGAAAGTAGTATTCATTAGTTATTTTGCACAGAGATGCATCTGTGTGTGTGTTTTTGTGTGGGAGCTGCCATACTGTTTCCTCTGCTGGGCTGACATGAAACAATGCCCCCAGTGGCCAAATGCTATGGATAACAGCACTTTACTGCTGAATAAGTACACATTCTTGGAGACGGGAGTAACCTTAAATGTTTCAAAGTCCATTTGTAGGCATTGCTGAGACTGCTGCTTCTGTGTGGGTATGACACATTAATGGGATTTTTTGTAGAGTCCGTGAATTAGAGATGTGAAGGAGTAGAGAACTAATAAAAGTCGGATTCGTTATTGTAAGAAGGATGATTTTTCTCATTTAGCCAGAAAGCCAGCAGTTTTTGACAGCCGTTATATGTATATAGATATATAAATATCCACGTGAATGAAAGGCTGGCAGAGAAAGGAACGTTGAGCTCTTGTTTTATTTGGCATGGCTGACATTATGTTTTGCGGTGAAGATTTTAACTTGTCTATGGAACACTCAGGCCTCCACCCAAGGGAAAGTATAGTCTCATATCGGATGTATCGAAACATGAAGCTTGACAGATCAACTGAACATATATATATATATATATATATATATGCAAGACTGGAAGAAAGTGTGTTGCCTTCAGGAGTTTGAGAATATGGAAACTTCAAAATTTATTAGTTTGTAACCTGGGCCAGTGCTCATAATTGAAGGAAAAAAAATCATCTGGGGCACTTTGAAGGTGAGCACAGTGGCACCATTTTTCTTCTGCTCTAGTATTCCTTGTGGTGGTTTGTGGAGCAAGATCTCTTGTGAAAAGAACCCAAGATTAACCCAAAAGGAGACTCAGAGACCCCAAGACTGGAGGTCTGGAGGCGTTGCTTTAAAGGAACAGTAACACCAAAAAATGAAAGCGCTTTAAAGTAATGAAAATATCATGTACTGTTGCCCTGCCCTGGTAAAACTGATGTGTTTGCTTCAGAAACACTACTATAGTTCATATAAACAAGCTGCTGTGGAGCAATGGCGGAAATTGAAAAATGGCTATATGGCACAGGTTAACTAATGGATAACAGATAACACCATTAGACAGACAGAGCTTATTTACTATCTGCTGTGAAACCTGAGCCTTTTGTCATTTGAATGGCTGCCCCCATTGCTACACAGCAGCTTATTTATATAAACAATAGTAGTGTTTCTTTAGCAAAGACAGCAGTTTTACCAGTGCAGGGCAACTTTTAATTACTTTAAAACACTTTTTTTTTGACGTTACTGTTCCTTTAAAGAATATGGAAAGTTAAAAACACTGGGGGTGCCAATTTGTGAGGTTGTCTTTACTTTTTCTCTGGGCTGGTGATCTACTCTATAAAAATAGAAACCAAACCGGGATACTTTAGTAGACAACCCAGTGGTAACATGTTTCTTGCTCTGGTGTTTCTTGGGGAGGCGCTTTAGTTGTATGAGCATTATCCCTGCCTGTGCAAGGAACACCTGGGAGAGAAATGGTGTTGCTGTTTACCCCCAGCAAAGTAACATAGTAACACAGTCAGTTAGGTTGAAAAAAGACACACGCCCATTAAGTTCAACCTTTTTACTTTTTTTAACCTGCCTAACTGCCAGTTGATCCAGAGGAAGGCAAAAAAAAAACCCATCTGAAGCCTCTCCAATTTGCCTCAGAGGGGGAATAATTCCTTCCTGACTCCAAAATGGCAATGGGACCAGTCCCTGGATCAACTTGTACTATGAGCTATCTCCCATATCCCTGTATTCCCTCACTTGCTAAACACCATCCAACCCCTTCTTATACCTATCTAATGTATCAGCCTGTACCACTGATTCAGGGAGACAATTCCACATCTTCACAGCTCTCACTGTAACAAACCCCTTCCCAATATTTAGGCGGAACCTCTTTTCTTCTAATTGGAATCAGTGACATTGTGTCAGCTGGAAAGACCTACTGGTAAATAAAGCATTAGATAGAATATTATATGATCCCCTTATATATTAATACATAGTTATCATATCACCCTTTAAGCGCCTCTTCTCCAGAGTGAACATCCCCAATTTGGCCAGTCTTTCCTCATAGCTAAGATTTTCAATACCTTTTACCAGTTTAGTTGCCCTTCTCTGTCCCCTCTCTAATACAATAATGTCCTGTTTGAGTGATGGAGACCAAAACTGTACGGCATATTCTAGATGGGGCCTTACCAGTGCTCTATACAGTAGAAGAATGACCCCCTCCTCCCGTGACTCTATGCCCCTTTTAATACAGCACATAACCTTATTTGCCCTTGATGCTGCTGACTGGCATGACTTGCTACAGCCAAGTTTATAATCAAGGACTCCAAGGTCTTTTTCCATAATGGATTTGCCTAGTGCAGTCCCATTAAGGGTATACTGTAAGTGGCTTGGATATTTTTACATCCCAGGTGCATGACTTTACATTAAGTACCCTGGTCCGGTGCATTTTTATAGAAGAGGTGCACTGACCCAGGTTAAAAAGGTTAGTATTGTTTTTATTATAAAAATAAACTGGCCAGTGGTACTTTGATGGGCATCACAATGGCACCATTTCTTCTGCTCTGGTATTCCTTGTGGTGGCTTGGGTAGTGGTATGAGTTTTACACCCTGATTTACAAGGATTATTGTACTGTACATGCGCACAACCCAAGCCAAGGAACACCTGGTAGCAGAAGAAAAATGGCAGTGGCATAACTAGATGTTACTGGGTCCCACTGCAATTTCAATTTTGGTACACAAGAACACTGGTAAGTTGTCCTATTCTACCAAGATATATTGATTGCTAATTAATTAGGGATTCACTGGACCCTCTGCACTCCTGGCCCCCCCTGCAACTGCAGGGTCTGCTTCCTCTATAGTTACGCCCTTGAAAAATGGTGCCACAAAGCTCCCCAGAAAAGTACCCTGGGCCTGTACATTTTTTTCATAGAAGAGGCGCAAGGGCCTGAGTTAAATGGATAGTGATTTTGCTCCTTGTGGGATGCACCCACTACCTTTTTAAACATTCATTGCCCTTTAATATTTCCTAAGCAAAACAAGTGAGTTACAGTATTACCCGACCGTGCCAATCCAAATAGCCAGGCTCAGTAGGGACCACATATCTGAGAGCAGATCTTTTGGCAATGCTGAATATATTCTGAGTGCTTATTTGCTCGGGAAGGGAGTTAAAGTGAATTTTATTACCAAGACAAATCTGTCACATTGCTTCCCCTTGCTCTGCTATTAAGCGATTGACCCCCACCCACACACACACATACCCTCTCAGTGACATAGCTACAAGCCATGCAGATATACCTACACTGGGTTGTAACATTCAGTCTAAGTATGTGTTGCAGAACCAGTGGGTTAAACAAACACTCATGTTGGACTCCTGCCTGGATGCCTCCCAAGCCATTTCATATGAATTCAGAGGCGTACCCATAGGAGAAACAGACTCTACAAATGCTGGGGGAGGCATGAATTTAGAGAGCCCACAGGGTCCCTAACAAATTAGCAGTTTCACTATATGTTCGTAAAATATCTTCCCCGTGGCTCTTCAAGGACCTAACAAAAAATCTTCTGGAGAGCCCAATACTAAGCAATGGCATGGAAATCTAGACATCTTCATTATGCATCTGCCTTTATATGACTGATGTGCTGTTATAATGGACATTGGCTCTGATAGAACTTTCATCACTGTGCTCATGGTGCCATTGGCCTTTTGAGTAAGCATTTCAGGATATTCCTCTGTTCTCAAACGTCTTTGTCCAAACTCATCAGTCCATACAGTTGTGTTGAACTGTAACTGTAACTGTAGACTAATGTAAGCTGTATGATCATCTCATGCGCCCATGTGTGCACTTACCAGGTATTAACAAAAATAACCAGCTGGGGGAACACATTTTAGTTGGTTTCCTCACTTCCTGGCCTGAAAGTCATCAGAGATAAGATGCAACAGGAAATGACTTGCACAACCAGAAACTGTTTCTCAGGCACACGCATGGGGGTAATGTAATGAAAAATTGTTACAGGTCTAGTTGCCTATAGCAACCAGTCCCATCATAGGATGGACAAGCCAAGGACGAGGTTTAAAGCCTTGCTTAACCCTCTCTGGACCCACATCAAGAGTTTGGGTATGATTGGGGGAGCCTATATAATTTTCTCCTGTAGGCCCAGCTTGAAGGTTCATAAGGGAACCAGATATAATTGGCAATGTTTTATCATTTATTTATAACCATGTTATGAGGGCTCCTCTTTTGCTTCAATGCAGTGCTGGGACCCAAAAATAAAAAATTTAAAAAAACAAAACTTTTGCTTTAATTTAAGGTCAGCCTTGGTCTATTCCTTGCAGAGTGAAGTGTCACAATTGTCCGTGTCCGCCGTGTTCTTCCAGGCTTTCTTAAACGCCAGGAAAAAGTATCCCCCCTTTTGAATAGTCCTGTAACTGACTTGTTTTGTTCAAAGAACAGGAAGCTGTGTGCAATCATTCTTTTATTCTATGGCACCCCCACCCCCTCCTGGATAAAACACACCCCGGTGCTGCAAGAGGCTAAAGGTATAAGACAGGGCAATTTAGGGAATACAAAAATAATTTCCTCTGGCAGGGAAAGGAGCCGGTTATGCAACTGTGCAGAAGTTTTGTTCAACACAGAGCTTGGCACATCTCGGGTGCCCCTACAGCCCACCGAGAGCTGAATAAACAGCTGAACTTGCAATAAGCCTATTTTGCCCGAGGAAAAAAAAAGGGGAGCAATATTGTACCCCATAGGACTCATATACTGCGACAGAGGCAATGGTCCATGCAATATATGTTGTGCCCCTTACACCAGACATGTAACCTGAGCACAAGCTAGGGGACCCCACTTGCACTCATAATTGCGTTATTCCTGGAGAATATTTGTGCAGCACTAAGGTTTGTTAGTTCAGGGGTCATTGGATAACAATAGATATTGACATCAGGTCAGTTTGTGATGCTAGTATACCACAGACAAAGCTTGGGTGATGACTCAACAGAAGCCACTGAGTAATGTTGCTGCATGTCTGTCCTGAGCCTGAAATTGTATAGATCTGCACTTTTGGCACATTTATTTAATTGTGGGTTGAGAAATTGGCTGTTCAGTTGTTATGGTGCAATCATGGGTAAATTGTGCATTACCTGCTACAGGTATGGAATCTGTTATTCAAAATTCTCCAAAATTCAGAATTCTCAGGTTTCCAAGCATTCTGGATAATAGATACCATACCTATGGAGAGACACAGGCGATTGTTAATCAGGATGTGTATGGAGATATATTTAGGAGGGCTTGGTTTATGGGCAACTCCAATAAAACGGTAATCCTTCTGATGGTTGTGGAGCCCTGAAATATTTCAGTTTGGGCCTCCATAGGAGAAATCTGAAGTGAGAACAATTTGAGCTTGGGGGAAAATGCCAATTGTGATAGGTTTCTAAAGGGAAAAGAAACAAGATTGTGCTGGACATGTAGATTGTGCTGTTATTACTCTAAGCATGTGTCTTACCTTCTGTTCCCAAAGTTTTAAGTGGAGTTAAAATAAGACTAACCTAGGGGAAAAGCTGTTCTCCCTTTGGGCCAACAGTGTCTGGTTTGCACAGCTGGACAAGTGGCCAGCTTGTCCGACATAGAGGCTGTCTGGATAACATACTAGTGGGCCATCTATGGTTTGATTTTTGCGGCTCCTCATCACTCCACGTCTGCAGATATTTAAGCAGGTCCAATCGCAGAACCGACCAATATCCACAGTACAAGGATATTGGTTGGGATTGGAAGGTTGCTCATGTAAAGGCAGGCTGCATGGCCAGCTTTATTGAACTCCTAGATACTGACTTGAGGACTTTTGTACACTCTTGTAGAGAAGTCATCTGCACAAGGATCTGAAAAGTCACATTAATACTATTAAGCAGATTTTATCCAATAATGGGCCCTGGATGACAGATTCTTTGGTGGGCCCTAGGAACCCTAGGCCAAAACTTGTGTAGTCCTCCCTCTGAGATGACATTAAAGATCATACTGGTATATTTTACTATTTATGACAGTGTTGTTTTTATCTCCTTGAGTCGGCCAGTTCTATGGAACGAAAATCTACAAAATGTGTTAAAGGGTTAAACTCTTCCACTGAATTGTTCTCCCTGAGGTATCAGTTCTAAGTAACTGCTTTTTTCCTCTGTTTACTTTTAACAGTGTGAGCTTATCCTTGTATTGTTTTTTTTAGCATAGTCCCAAGAACCTAAACAAAATAATAATATAAAATGGTATGGCGGATTGGCGGGCCTGGGCTTCTGTATCCGAACCAGACATAAACACTGGGCAGAGTGAAGAGTAGGAATACTATCACCTCTCAGAGGGTGGATAAGTTAACTTCCTGCACCTAAATAAACTTACTAACACTTCTATAAGGGTGATGTGCACATCAGGTCATGGTATCGTTGGTAGGGAGTACGATATATTTTGGTGTTCTGATGCTGTGTTCATTGCTTATTAAAAATGTCTGATTTAATGGGTATCCAGGGCACAAATAAACACTCACCCCAAATCTCCTTCTAACTGGCATTCAGGCTGGCCCCCCTTAGCTCATAACAAAGTTACAGATATATAGAAACATTGGGGTAACAGTCATCCTGCTACAGTTCCAGGGGTACTCAGGGTACAAATAAGCACTCACCCCAAATCTTCCCCTAACTGACCTTCAGGCTGGGCCCCCTGAGCTCATAACAAGGTTACAGATATATAGAAACATTGGGGTAACAGTCACCCTGCTATAGTTCCAGGGGTACCCAGGGTACAAATAAGCACTCACCCCAAATCTCCCCCTAACTGACCTTCAGACTGGACCCCCTTAGCTCATAACAAGGTTACAGATATATAGAAACTTTGGGGTGTCACCCTGCTATAGTTCCAGGGGTACCCAGGGTACAAATAAACACTCACCCCAAATCTCCCCCTAACTGACCTTCAGACTGGGCCCCCTTAGCTCATAACAAGGTTACAGATATATAGAAACATTGGGGTAACAGTCACCCTGCTATAGTTCCAGGGGTACCCAGGGTACAAATAAGCACTCACCCCAAATCTCCCCCTAACTGGCCTTCAGACTGGGCCCCCTTAGCTCATAACAAGGTTACAGATATATAGAAACATTGGGGTAACAGTCACCCTGCTATAGTTCCAGGGGTACCCAGGGTACAAATAAGCACTCACCCCAAATCTCCCCCTAACTGACCTTCAGACTGGGCCCCCTTAGCTCATAACAAGGTTACAGATATATAGAAACATTGGGGTAACAGTCACCCTGCTATAGTTCCAGGGGTACCCAGGGTACAAATAAGCACTCACCCCAAATCTCCCCCTAACTGTCCTTCAGGCTGGGCTAGAAAGCAGCAGTTATCATGTACAATTTTTCAGTAGAGCCAAGCTGAACACACATTCCGATAGAAAGGATCTCCAAACATTATGGCAGACGTATTGACACGAGAGCAGCTTTGTTTAGGAACATTCCTAGCTCTTTAATGTCCCTGTGTGTGCCCTGCTGAAAGCAGCTTTTGATTGGCAGAGCTGGAGCATGAAGGCAATGTCTCATCAGCATTTAGCTGAAATCTCCAATCTCTTTTTTTTGAGTAAACACAATGTAGGAGGTAAGAAGAAGCGCAGATCCACATCTGAATGAAAGGACAGCGTTGGTAGTGACAGCCCTATAGAAACACATATCTGCTGGAGGTGTGGGATTTTCTCTCCAAATATGCACAAAATACACAGATTTCAGGCAGGTACTGTTTGTTCTGTTTCATAAGTGGGTTGAACCTTGGCTAATCCTTTACATGTTGAATCTATGTTGCAGACACATAAGCACCATCATACCAGTGTTGTAAATTGTTCTCTTTCATGGCTTTTCTGTGTTCTGTGCTAGCAAGAACTATTAAAAACATATAAATGCATCAGTTGTAAGTATCTGGACCACGGATACCATAAACAATTAGTGGGGCACCTTATACTAGCATGGTCATGCCTCAGATCTGCTCCATCCACCCCAGAACCACCCAAACTCTCTTCTGCCCTGACATTTGACCTCCTGTCGGTGAACCCATACACCAGCTATGCTGATTGATCAGCCCCACCAGAGCACCCTGGCATATCGAGTACACCTGGAACCAAACAACCAACCACAAGCCTATTAAATAGTAACTGTGTATGGCATCTTACAACAGCCCATCTGGAATTTTCCAGAATCTACAAATTACCAGTCCAGGCTTGCTCCTGATCATGCTGCTTTATCAATATCTGGATACCTTATTGATGTGGTCCTCTCCAAACTAATCTTCATAGGACCCTAGTATTATCTAAAACTTAGCCTAGAGGCTATCCGTTCATATCAGCTGTTGGTGGCACACACTGGTGTGGCTTGTGGGAAGCCAAAACCAAAGAGGTCAGCGTCAAAACATCTTGTCCCAGCCTTAAAACCACGGTATTTGAAACCTTTTCAATTCAGTCACTTCTAAATTAAATCTTTCTGACCACTTCTTCCTGTCATGAAATGTTGGAAGTTAGTTCAGTAAAAGAGGCAGATGCTATACAACAGAAAGGGTACAGTAGCTACCTTTTCTGTTTGTGTAAACTGCCAGTTCATGCTTCGGCAATCTCTGGTGTAAACAGGCCACCAGCCAGGTGTGCATTCCCCAAAATTTGCTTGGGATAGAGGCACAAAGGGCTTCCCAATACAGCAACTAAACATTGTATTCCAAGAACCATCTATATTGATTATTCAAGAGAGAAAAGGCAAATTCCACATGCACCGGCTTGAAGGCAGAGTTCAGTGGCAACTAAAGTAGATGCTTAGAAGGACAAAGGAATCTAAGTGAGAAACCTTTATCCTGGGTGCAGAAATATGAGTTCCCCCATGCTTTAGAGACTGCTCTGAAAAGCATATGGTGGCCACATACATGAGTAGTCCATGAGCAGGGCAATCCTTCACCATTTCCCAGTTAAATCTGTCCCATTGGGATTAGGTTTACACCACCTTTGCTTGCTGCGTGCTTGGATAATATTAGTTCTGCCTGTAAATCTGTAAAAGTAACTCTTTACCCTGGGAAGGTTTCCACTAGACATTGGAACATTGTTGATGAGATTTGCTTCCATTCAGCCACAAGAGCATCGGTGAGGTTGCACTGTATGGCCAAAAGTATAGGGACTAATATAGGGAAACATGCCTGTCCAGCATCTCATACCCAAACCAAAGGTATTAATACAAAGTTCCCTTAGCTGCTATAACAGCCCCTAGTTTTCTGGGAAGGTTCCCACTAGATGTTGGGACATTGTTATTGGGATTAATATAAACTTTCCTTTGCTGCTATAACAGCCCCTGCTCTGTGAAGGTTCCCACTAGATGCTGGAACACCATTGTTGGGTTTGCTAAAGCATTAGTGAGGTTTGGCACTGATATTGAGGGTCAGGCCTGGCTTGCAGCTGGTGTTCCATTTTATCCCACCGAAGTTCAGTTGGGTTGAGGTCAAGTCTCTGTGAAGGCCAGTTAGGTCCACTCTTATCTTAGCAAACCCATTCTATATGGACCTTAATTTATGTACAGGGACAGTATTGTGCTGGGACAGGAAACCACCTTCTCCAAACTATTCCACAAAGTAGGAATCATGGAATTGTCAGGTATGTCTTAAGACATTGGAATGATAACCTGACTTCGGAAAAATCTAACCCTGGAAGGTGCTTGAGCCTGTAGAGCAGTGGCACTCCCTGTCCCAGCTCCAAAGGGAGTGGGGGAATATTTCAGCTCTTGTAGTTGTTATGCTTATAATGGGGTTTTTGTCTGTACACGCAACTCTGCTACTGGGCCAGGAGCAAGTAGAAAGGTGCAGGCCTAGACAGGAGGAGATGAGGGTCAGGACACGTTGCACAGGTTGATATTAGGGAGTTGCCTTGAGGCATGGGCTTGCGTTGTGCTTCACGGGCAGGTCTGCTCCAGTTCTCTTTAGCTGTATATACAAAGGTGGCTGTACGATCTGAAGGCATCTCCATGTGCTGAAGCCTTAGTGACTCCCGGAGCTAAAATCCTCACACCACTAATTTCTAAAGGGAAATATTCAACTGAATGTATCTTTAGTTCCATTCTTGCCATTTCTCTGCTGTCTCAGATGGCAATTTATGTCTCGCTTGTTTATCGGACACCAGGCATTAAAATTTGAAAATAAATACAAGAGTCCCCGGAAGTGGCCTTTTGCAGCATAGGAGAGCCAAATATAGAAAAAAAAAGTTCATTTCCCTGAGAGCAGACGATAAAAGCACAGAACTGTCAGAGTTGTTATGTCTCACTTGAAGTTTCCCGTCTGACGCTCAGTCAGTGCTGTCATATAGGTCACAGGGGGCCCTTCAGTCTCACAAAAAGTCTGCAAAGTCCATAGTCATGAAACAGGCCCAGTGGGCGGTAACTGTGGTCAAACTGTAACCATGTTAATATCAAGCAAACATTGTTATGAATTATGGGGTTCAGTTAGTGCACCTGATACAACACAGGTCTGGCCTGAAGTTCTCCTGACTAACCTAGGTGACTTGTGATCATCTCAGCTTGGCGTTTGTATGAAATCCCTGGCAGGAGTTGACCAAGGTCAATAAACATATTTTCTGACCAATGCATTTTCTATTGATATCAAACGACATTGACCACAGAACGGCGGCCTGTCCAACGAGCTTCCTTCCACACCCCATGCGACCCATAGAGGGGTCCCAATGGGCTCGCCACCAAATGAACCTATTGTCACTTCTATAGGAAAAGGCTGTG
Source organism: Xenopus petersii (assembly GCA_038501925.1). Taxonomy (NCBI): domain Eukaryota; kingdom Metazoa; phylum Chordata; class Amphibia; order Anura; family Pipidae; genus Xenopus; species Xenopus petersii. The sequence goes on along the minus strand of CM076686.1, from coordinate 6,761,475 downwards.
AATAGTCATGAATAGACAAAAGGCACAATTGTCCCCGTTCGGGAGAGGGGAAATTCACCCGTCAGCCTGTACATCTACATCAAAGGGGGACAATGGAATCCAACTCTATTTGCTCCCAGCAACCCGGCCTGGTAACGTTAGCAGTGAATCAGAATGGCTGCTACAGAGCATTCATTTATTAGCCTCCAGTTCATTGAATAGACATTGCCCTGGTTCCCCTAGCGAGGCAGAACTACTCCCTACAATCATCTCCTTGTCTCTCAATAAATATACAATCAGACTGCCATCTAGATAAGGAGACAATTATCTCTTTGTCTTGATATCAGCATGCATGGGTATTTATATATATAGATCTATTTACTGAGTGCATTCTTATCTTTATCCCGCCATAGTGCTACTTGTTTTACTGCTTGTGACAGAATTCATAATTAGGCCTGTTGGGTCGCTGTCTTCTGCCCTGTAGAACTACAGATCACAAGTAAGAAGGTAATAAAAGTGATCTATGTGGAAGATGACTATAAGGGGATGGACACACATGCGTTTTCTCGTCACTGTCTGCGCCACGGTTTTTAAAGAAGCCGACCACCGCCTAAATACGCGGTTTTAAGCTTAGGCAATGGCACATTATCCTAGCGCCGAAAAAATGCAAGTGTGTCCATGCCCTAAAGGTGACCATACACAGGTCAATTAAAGTTGCCGAAAGATAAAGTAGGCAGCTTATTGGCCAGTGTATGGGGGCCCCCTGACGGGCTTCCCCAACCAGTATCTGGCCAAATATTAGGCAGATGTCAATCGGGCAGGTTAAGACAACCGCCTTCACCCCCCTCATTGTTATCCCATTGTTGAGCGTATCTGCACATGTATGGCTGTACAGCTGCCAATTCAGTCCGATTCAGCAGCTAATCTGCTTGAATGTAAGGCCCTCTTTCAGGCCCTCCTGGCTGAAATATTAGCCAGATATTGATCGAGCAGGTTTGACTTTCATGTCAGATCAAGGACCACATAGACAACCATTATTGATGCAGCCCTCCCCCAGTGGCTTGTATTCCCACTGTTACAATCCAATAGTTTGGCTCTAGAGCCAAACTATTGGATTGCCCCAATATTTCCCATCTTAAGGTGGCCGTAGATGTAGAGATCTGTCACCAAACGAGTGGATCTCTCCCCAATATATGCCGACATTGAGGTGGGAAATATAGGGCTGACCCGATAGTGGGCTCTAGGGCCCAACGATGGGATCATTCTGCATCCGATACAGGTGGTCGGATTGTGGGACCGCATAGACGCGGCCGCGATCCGACTGGATCTTTTGACCTGCCCGATCAAGATGATATCAGTTGTAGAAGTCCATCGGATAACCCCACACAGTGGCCAATAAGCTGCCGACTCAGCCTGTCGGCAGCTTTTATCAGCCCGTGCATGGGGGCCTTTAGGTGTGCATCTCGGAAGACAGATATAGTGTTGGCCAGCTTTAGATGGAGGGATCTATTAGGCAAGACAGGAATGCCACCAAGTAGGCTGCTAATCTGGAGCTCTGTGCCATGAACTTATGTATAGCACTGGGCATAAACCTAAAAAACTGCTTGTTGTGGGGAGGTTGCAAAATGGTCAACCTGATCCAGCACATGGGTGGCCAGATTGGGCTGATCTGGTCTTTGGCCCCTGGGCAAACAATTAGATCACAATGAAAACCTATGCTGATCCATCAGGAGAGGACCACATCAATTAGTCAATGTTGTGCTCACTTTACATCATTTTCTAACCTGCCCTAGAGATGTTGGATGAGAAAGGCCAACTTGTGAGTAAGTGTCTTGTGGCTTCAAACATGTAAGGGTTTTTGTGAACATGTCCATTGGTACAATAAAATAAAATGTTTTTTTTTACTTTTTTCGACAAGTGTCAGCCCAATATTTTACTTCTACTTCTTGCCACCCAAAGCCATCATGGACACTGGTGAACTTACTGTTATTTTCATATATGTGGGAACTTACTGTTGGCTTCATATATGACTGTAAAACAGTCTGCATAGGTTGACTTGGCAGCCTATAATGGTCTATGTATGGCCACCCTAAGTGCTGGAGTAAAGGTGGGGGATGTGCTGAAGAATGAATAGAGCACACTGGATGGGGGATTAGAAAAATATAATGGGTCTTATTTAATGGCTAATCACCCACCTTTCTCTATTTCCCCCTCCTAGCACACTAGCATATGGCACTACCTAAGTTGCTGAGTAGCAATGGACATAGGCATAAGGGGGCATACATATATTTTCTGGGGGATTGACAGATCACTGTCTCCTCTCAATCAATGAAGACCAGGTGAATGTATATAAGGTGCTGTATGTGTTTTGGCACCCCTTCAATAAGCCCCCATGTTCCTGTATGCAAAGAAGGTTTCTACAATTAACCTTTAATGCTACATGCCCATAGCTCACTCCAACCCCAGTGCTTCACTTTCATGTACAGAAGGAAACTGCAACTACTTCTGGGTATTCTTAGTGTTTTCCAGGATAACAGTAAGTGAAAGGCAGGTGAGGCAGTAGGAATCCCCTTTTTAGACCTGTAGAGAGGCTTCTATAATAATGTCTGAGAAAAAACTCACTCTGTGTATAGGTAAATGATTTAATATCCGTTCCCCAGGGGCTGATACATAAGTGTGGCCCCAAACACCCCCAAACAGAGATACAGATTTACTGTTCTCAGGTCTGTAGGGACAACCCAGAATTTTTTTTGGCTTACCCCATAAGCCAAAAAAAAATGAAGATGTCAGACCCACCCTGCATTCTGGGGGCGGGGCTTTAGACAGTGCTGTGCCCAACATGATGGATGTTTATGGCAAAGTGAAAATGAATCAAATTATGGCTAGAGGGGAAGCTGGAATAGTTTATGTACCCATTAAGTGTTTGAGAAATCATTACACAACATCACGAGGAACGGTTGGCTGCCTAAACCAGGTCACAATATCATTATAATAAATGCAATGAGACAAGTTGTGATCTACTCCATAGCTGCCAAATAAACTCAATTTCCTAGGACATGTTAAAGACTCCAAAAAGAATGAGCTTACTCAAAAGTGAGAGGGATTTTTATTTGGATCAGAAAATTCCATACTGGGTATGGTGGGTAACATATGAGTGTTCGGCTATGGCCACTCTGGGCTGATTCTCAGCCTGTAGATAAATGCAAGTCAAGAATCAGCCTATACCCTACAGTTCTTAGACATTTTCAACTCAAGCCCCTGAAGGTCCAATCTTTGTTTCAGGATCATTTAAAGATATAGGTTGTTGTAAGAATATATGGGACAGCATCTTAACTTAACTGACCTTCAAGATGAGCTTTCATGTGTATCTGAGGAGCAATTAGGATTTCCCTCTAACTTCATTCAAATTATCCTTCAGCATGAACCTGTACTGCCACTGCTGTAAGCATCCCCATAGGGAACCAGATCCACAGTTTGGGGACTACTGCTTTACTGAGACTTTCTATTCCCGTTCCCTTATTCACCAGATCCAAAAGCCTTCGTCATTAGTTTCCAGTTCCTTAGACATGTACCAGGTGGGAAACTTGTAAAACTGTACCATTTCTTGTTGACCTTGGCGTAGACACCAGGTGGTGACATTTTGTTCCTGGTGAAGGATAGACTTTATGGGATTATTTTATACAAGTTCCACCACTGAAAGGTGAGGTTGAAATCTTACATGGACGGCTGGCCTTTCTGACGATGGCCAACACTCTAGGTGAGCAACTTTTTATCTTGCTAATGTGTCTTCAAAGACTGAAAACAGACATGGGGCGTTATATTTTTCTTCATGATGATAAGTATTGATTTTGGTTGGCCCTTTAAATTGCACTTTTGAGAACCGGTTGGTAGAAAGTTCTCAGCTACAGCATTACTCCTCTGTACCATGTGACAGTGTAGATACGCTTTGTTGCTAGAACGTTATCAATAAACCTTCAGAAGAGCCAGATTAGGAGCGGCCAGGGCCCCAGTGAAAGGTTAAAGTCAACAAGGGCAAGTACAGGGAGTGATATAACTCTCATAGCTACAAGTCGGGAAAGGTTCTGTAGGTTGTGTACTCTGTGCTGAACTATTCCCACACTGGTGTTTGAGGCCACGGGGGTTTTATGGTGGCTTCTCTCGCTATTCTAAATGTAGGAGACCAGTGATAAGTAACTAACTGCTGATTAACTTCAGTCCACCACCACCCAGGCCAACCTAAAGACTACTCTGCACCAAAATGTATTTCTTAGTTGTATATAAAAGTTTCTGGTTATTCTCAGACTTGTACACCATTGAACGTGCTTACCTGCTACCTGGAGCTTAGCAAACAATTAGGGTGGGGTTTGATTTACCTTTCCATACACTACCACCACCAAGAAGGCCCAGACCCACCAATCCACATGAGGACCTCTTTGGACCTGCTAACCAACCCTCAGGGGGTGTCTTCAGGGAAGCCGACACAATACCCCGTTGTAAGCTACAAAATGCAGAAGTGACGTCACTATGGGAGACACATCAATAAGAAACCAACTATCAATATTTGTTTATCAGGTCCTAGAGGCCCCCAAGCAACCAATCAGTATCCTGATTAATGGTAAAACAATCCTAATGGGTTCATTGACCTCTGGTGGTCCTTTTCCCCCAATACCTTAAATAACCCTTTCACACCCAAAGTATTTCAGTATTTCTCAGTTTTACTGAAGGTTATGCCTTTAACCACTTGTCAGAATGATATTTCTCACCGTAATGTACTTTTATTATCTGTGGGAAATACAGTGCAAAGGAAACTGAAATGTTTTCTGCGGTTTCAAGGGCAACATGAATGGGCTGATTAGAGAATGAGATGGATTATGATGGAGGAGATACTGTAACTGGTAGCCCAGCAATCTTCCAAAAAGATTTTTGCAAAAAGCAATTCTTGACCTATCCCTTTCTTTGGTTCTGACTCTTGAAACAATGTAGAAGAAAGCTTCCCTAGCCTGTGGGATGGGTTTGGATATGGGGCTAATTTATCAATGATATGTAATTTGTATAAACAGTAACTTATATTTAAGAGAACAGTTCAGTATAGACGGTGTTAGTGTTCAGTGCTGTTGCTAATCTGCTCTGAGCACTAACACGTCATTGAAAATAGCGCAATACATAGGCAAAAAAAGTATCAGCAGAAAACTCCTGTCCAGTTTCTACAGTAATTTGGTCTGTTTTTGATGGACTTTGCAGGAATCTTCACAGCAGGAGCTAATCCGGTTACTCCAATGGAGTGAACGAAGAGAAGGCAACCGACCTTCTGCACTGCTGACCCAAACCAAGCACCGGTACCGGAACCAAACACACGAGCAAGCTGGAAGCCTCTGATAATATGAGTGACTTTTGGCACAAGCTGGGCTGCTGCGTCGTAGAAAAGCCACAACCAGTGAGTACAGCCCTTTTCTTAATGGGGTGGTTCACCTTTAGGTTAACTTTTTGTGTTATAGAAAGGCTGATTTTAAGAAACTTTTCAGTTGGTCTTCATTCTTTCTTTTTTTTATTGTTTTTGCAATAGTTGCCTTGCCTTCTTCTTCTGACTCTTTCCAGCTTTCAAATGGGGGTCACTGACCCCGTCTAAAAACAAATGCTTTGTAAGGCTACACACATTGCTACTTTTTATTACACATCTTTCTATGCAGGCCTCTCCTATTCATATTCCAGTCTCTTATTCAAATCAATGCATGGTTGCTAGGGGAATTTGGAACTTGGAAGCATTGGTGGGCTCAGTGCTGTCCATAATACTTGCTATGAGGCAGGTAGTGCCTTGTTGAGGACTGGCAGATTGCACCTGTTTTTGCACTTTGCCTCTTGCCTTGCACATAGTAAATTACCCCTCTAGAGCTGCTTAGGGTAGATTAAAGGTCAAATGAGATCTATAGGAGAACTATATTTCAAGCAATGCTTTTTTATTATTGTTGCAGCACATGGGTCCTAGGTTCAATTCCAGCCAGGGCACAGATCTGCTTGGAGTGTGTATGTTCACCTTGTATCTGCGTGTTTTTTTTCCCCCACACTCTAAAAACACACACGTAGGTCAATGGGCTCCTGATAAAACAACCCCTAGTGTGTGACTTTATATTGTAAGTTCCACTGGGGGCAACACAACTCCCATAGATACTGCCTTCAATCCTTCTTATATCATGAACATAAAAAGAGTAGGTAACTATTTGTATATAAGTCGTGTCCTTAAAGAGAATAACGGAACGGTATAAAAGAACAAACACAGGGAGGCTGCCCAGCTTTATAATTATAATTAATGGCGCTGCAATTAATGAGAAGGGCAAATAAATCCCCGCTGGAGGCAGGTTAATCATTGACTCTGCTTCTGGCACTCATTCCAGTTCATTCTGCTGGAATGTCTTGGGCTCTTTCCGCATTCCCAACATGAGTGCTGGCATTCATTCTCCCCCTGTGAAAACATTCCTCTTTCCTGCTTTCTTAACCCATTTCGTGCCTGTGCTGTGTGGGTGTGGCCCAATTAGGCAGCTCAGTCTACAGATCATGCCAGCAAATATACTGTAAGGTAGTGCAGGTGGGCCTGTCCCACCGAAAACATACAGAAGTTGCCCTACTTTCCCAGTAAAGGTATAGGACCTGTTATCCAGAATGCTCGGGACCTGGGGCTTTCTGGACAATGGATCTTTCCATAATTTGGATCTTCATACCTTAAGTCTACTAGAAAGTCATGTAAACATTAAATAAACCCAATAGACTGGTTTGCCTCCAATAAGGATTAATTATATCTTAGTTGGGATCAAGTACAAACTACTGTTTTATTACACAAAAATAAATTATTTTTCCAACATTTTGGATAACGGGTTTCTAGATAACAGATCCCATACACACACACACACACACATATATATATATATATATATATATATATATAAGTCCAACTGTACCTGCACTCTTACTCGATTGTTTCGATGTCGGGTGCTTGGTCAAAGAAGCCAACGTTTCGGATGATAAAGACCCCAATGTAGGCCGAATCCTTATCATTTACAATAGGGGGTACTTTATTTATTAAATATTGAAATTGGCAATTAATGGCACCCCCACCATATCTGATTCCTCTACAGTTGGCTGGAAGCCATGAGAACATTTTTTAATGGAAGATGCATAATAAAAGGTACAAGCATTAAAGGGTGGAATAAAGAAAATTTGCCCCAGGGCAGTATCCTATAGCCCAGCATTAATAAATAAGCCCCACAGTGCCATAAGTGTGGCTGCTGTACCAAGTGGCAGGTACATGAGCCCTAAGCAAGCCCCTCATTCTTCCTCTACCTGTACATTCCAGTCTTCAGTCTCATCTTGGCCTTCACTGTCGCCTTCTTCAGAGCAACTAGATAACGCTATCCATGGATGCTCTGTACTAGAGTCCTGTAGCGGGTCAGGTACCCACTGGTTACCCGCGAAAACCTCCGGTACCCTGCGGGTTGTGGGTAGAAGTTCCAGGTGCGGGTATAGATGTGGGTCAGTGGGTTTGCAGGTCTTCTCAATAGCGATCTACTTCCAATGATGTCACTTCCGGTTTACAATGACAGCACTTCCTGATTCTTGATGGTCAGCGGGTCCGGGTTGCGGATAAGGTACTTGCGGGTCGGTTAGTGTGTCCAAGCAGGTAAAAATGCGGGTTGCGGGTCCAATCGGGTAAGAATATGGGTCCAGGTCAGATTGGGTACAGGTTCCAAAAAATGGACCCAGTCAGGACTCTACTCTGTGCAGTGTTTGATAGGGGAATACAGTATTATTCAACACAGAGCTGTTATACCTGCACATCACTACAGCAGCCCAATTCATACATACTGACAAACCCTTTAAAGGGGACCGGTCCCCCTAAGATATAATTCCAAATTATATTTTATCCTGTTAGTTGAGCAAAATAAAACTTACTTACACTACATTTATTATTTCAATTTAGTTTCCTTCAGTCTTGGAATTGCACATTCACAGCACGCAGGCAGGAGCCATTTTGTGGACATTGTTATTAAGACAATTTGTGTATCACCCCAAAATTTTGTGTATGCGCCCGAACAGGGGACCTAATGCCCATACACGTTGCCGTAAGCAATTATAGAGTGTGGGGAGGGACTGTGGGGAGAGCAGTGACATGTAGGAAGTGCTGAATAGAAAGTGAAAGTAATTGTCTGCCCCGTCTTGATGCCTCAGGCATAGAGGCGGGGCAGGTAATATTTGATTGACAGCTCAGATATTTAAAGGCCTTTATAACAGGTATGGATACTTTAATTAAAAGAAACAATTTGGGTTCCGTGTTTAATTCTCAAACAACTTTTGTTATACAGCTTTTTATGTGTAGGTGACACTTTAAATTGAGACTTACATGCATGGATATAAGAACACACACTGTATGCTTCCATTTTGGATGGCCCACTTCCTTTTTCAATATTTAAAAGTAATATAAGCTGGACATACAGGGAAAGAGCCGCTCGGTTGGTGGGGGTCACCTAACATGCCCAGGTGGTGGAACAGACCAGGCTAATACAATCATTGGGCATTTTTTAATTTACCCAATGGTTATCTAGCTGACCGCCATCATTTCTGACATTATCCCTTTTGGGAGGGTGGATACAAAAAAAGAGTTTAGATTTTTTCCTTCACGCCTCTGTTGACCACAATTTCCCACTGAGAGCTAATGATTGGCAGGTACATTATGTGGGTATTACTGAGACATAGAAAAATCCGACTTGGCCAGAGATGTCTGTCTCATCACCAGACCGGCAATGTTTCAGCAAGAAAATATTTCCCCTTTTTATCTGTTTCATTAAAGGAGAACTAAACCATAAAAATGAATGTGGTTAAAAATGGCATATTTTATATAGTGAACTTATTGCAGGAAGCTAAAGTTTCAGCTTGTCAATAGCAGCAATGATCCAGGACTTCAAACTTGTCACAGGGGGTCACCATCTTGGAAAGTGTCTGTGACACTCACATGCTCAGTGGGCTCTGATTGGCTGTTGAGAAGCTAAGCTTAGGGCTCGTCACTAATTATCCAGCAGAAAATGAGCTTCCCTGGCTGTAATATAAGCTGATGCTACAGGTTTGCTGATTATTCAATTCTGATGCTAATTGCACTGGTTTCTGTGCTGCCATGTAGTAATTATGTGTATTAATTACTAATCAGCCTTATATTGTGACATTTTATTCTATATGTACTGTATATTGTGAGTGGGTCCCTAAGCTCAGTAAGTGACAGCAGCACAGAGCATGTGCAGTGAATCAGCAGAAAAGAAGATGGGGAGCTACTGGGGCATCTTTGGAGACACAGATCTTTACTGCTAAAGGGCTGTGGTTGCCTTGGGCTGGTACAGAAGCACAAAACATCATGTACAACATTTCTAGCTACTTCTTTAGTTAGACTTTATTTCTCATTTAAAGGGGTTGTTCACCTTTCAGTTAACTGTTAGTATGATGTAGAGAGGGATATTCTGAGACAATTTGCAATTGGTTTTCATTTTTTTATTATTTGGGGTTTTTGACTTATTTAGTTTCAGTTTCAGCCGTCTGGTTTCTAGGGTCCAAATTCCCCTAGCAACCATGCACTGATTTCACTGGAATATGAATAGGAGAGGCCTAAATAGAAAGACGAATAATGAAAAGTAACAATAAAAATACATTTGTAGCCTTTACAGAGCATTTGATTTTTAGATGGGGTCAGTGACCTCCATTTGAAAGCTGGAAAAAGTCAGAAGAAAAAGGCAAATAATTAAAACAAAAACTATAAAAAAAGAAATAACGAAGACAAATTGAAAATTTGCTTAGAATATGGCCATTTTATTACATGCTAAGGGGCATATTTATCAACGGTTGAATTTGAAAAACATTGAAATTCAAATTCAAGACCAACCAAAATCCAGTCGAAGGTTTTTTTTGGCCGAATAGGTCAGTTTTCAATCTAATTGGTCCGTATTCGGGTGAATTCGAATTGTACAAATCAAAGTATCGATTGAATTCGAATCTTAAGTTTTTCCCCAAAAAAAACTTTTTTCAAAGTCCATCAATTGACTCCAGATAGGTTCTAGGATGTCCCCCCATAGGCTAAAACAACAATTCGGCAGGTTTTAGATGGTGAATGGTCGAAGTAGAATTTTTAAAGAGACTGTATATGGTAAATTTAGATATTCGAATTTTCAATTTTTTTTTCAAATTCAAACGAATTTGGACTATTCCCTAGTCAAAGCATACAAAAAATAGCTTGCAATTTGAATTTTTTGAAATCGAAAATTCACCTCGACCTTTGATAAATCTGCCCCTAAAAGTTAACTTAAAGGTGAACCATCCCTTTTAAGGAGTAAATGCCCAGTTTTAGGTTAGAGGCAGCGACTGCATCAAAGGGGGATTTTACCTTTAAATGAATGATATGAAGCAAGCAGTGATATCCCGAGACAATTTGCAGTTTGTCTTCATTTTTAAGTGAATTAGGCTTTTGTCCAGCAGCTTTCCAGTTTGCAATTGCTGCAGCTATCCAGTTGCTAGGGTCCAGTGTTCCATGGCAACCAGTTAGTGGTATGAACGAGAGACTGGAAGATGAATACCAGAGGGCCTGAATAGAAGCAATTACTATAAAATTGATTTTTTAATTCGCCCAATGGTTATCTAGCTGTCCCAAGCCCCAGCAGGCAATGGTTTTGACCCAATACATGGATACCATTCTACAGGCAGGAGATCTGTTATCCAGAAACCCATTATCCAGAAAGCTCTGAATTACGGAAAGGCCATCTCTCAAAGGGGTTTGTTTATCAAAGAGTGAAGTTAGAGATAGCCACATTCATTTCTATGGGATTTTATAAGAGTATTTATCAATAGGTGAAAGTCGACCTTTGATAAATACGCCATTAAAAATGCCATAGAAATGAATGGAGAGAGGCGGAATTTCACTCTGGAGGACTGTGGTGATCTCTAACTTCACTCTTTGATAAATGTACCCCATAGACATTATAATCAAATAATCCATATTTTGAAAAATGATTTCCTTTTTCTGTGTTATAATAAAACAATCGCTTGTACTTGATCCCAACTAAGATATAATTAATCCTTATTGGAAGCAAAATCAGCCTATTGGGGCAGATTTATCAAAGGTCGAGGGGAATATTCGAATTTGAAAAACTTTGAAATGTAAAAAGACTAACCGAAATTAATTCAAAGTTTTTCTTTAGCCGAATAGGTCCATTTTCAATCGAATAAGGTCCATATTCAGTCGACTTCAATTCAATTTCGGTTGGCCTTTTTCAATTCGAATTTAGAAGTTTTTCAAATTCGACCCTTGCTAAATATGCCTTCTAGTAGACTTAGGGGCAGATTTAACAAAGGGCGAGGGGAATTTTCGAATTCTAAAAATTTGAGAGATATCAGAGACCAACCGAAATTAAGTCTGTTTTTTTTTTTTTTTTTTACCGAATAGGTCCATATTCGGCCGAATTCGCATCATATGAATCGAAGGAATAGCGGATTCGATTGAATTAGAATCAAAATTTTTCCCCAAAAAAACTTTTTTCAAAGTCCACAAATTGACTCCTAGGATGTCCCCCATAGGCTAAAACAGCAATTCGGCAGGTTTTAGATGACAAATGGTCGAAGTCGAATTTTTAAAGAGACAGTACATGATAAATTTCGATATTCGAATTTTCTAATTTTTTTCAAATTCGGATCGAATTTGGACTATTCCCTAGTCAAAGTACACAAAAAATAGCTCAAAATTTACCTCGACCTTTGATAAATCTGCCCCTTAATTTTGGTTGGTCTTTTTGAATTCGAATTTGACATTTTTCAAATCCAACCCTTGATAAATATGCCCCTTAAGATATGAAGATCCAAATTACAGAAAGATCCATTATCCAGAAAACCCCAGGTCCCAAGCATTCTGGATAACAGGTTCCATACCTGCACCACTATGGTGCAGCCTGCAAATGATTCCATTCAGTCCCGCATGCAACCCTAGATAATAGCTGCTCACAAATCACTATATATCATATAAAGCAGCAATATCGCTCAGCCAGAGAGACAAGCAGACACCTTATTTACTATGTGACACCTGTTTCTTTAATGACAGTTTTATGTGTCAGTTCTCAGCACAGGGCCATTATGTTGTTGATTTATGGGTAGAATGTTCTTAAAGTGTTTGGGCAGACGGGGGCCCCTCTGCTCACAGGAAGTGGGAGACATGCGGTTAATACAGGAAGGACCAGCCCTGTTGGGTGACAGCTGCTGTTTCCCATGTTCCACTTGAACCTTGCAGGGCTCTGTAGCAAATATAAACTGACAGCTTCCTAATCTATAGTCATCGTACATTGTCAATGTTTATTAAGGTATTGCATAAATGTAATTGCAGCCTCTGCACTGCTGACTGACTCCGACTCCTGCAACAGTGTTGCCTTAGCCAGCTGATTCACAGACCTGCAGTGACTTCTGCTACATTGTTTAAAGAGTCAGAACCAGCAGTGCACGGAAGGATAAACAAAGGCACATTTATCAAGGGTCGAATTTAGAATTCATGTTTTTTTTTAAAACTCCTATAAACTCCCATAAGTTCAACTAGTCAGAATGTATTAAAGGAAGACTATACCCCCAAAACGAATACTTAAGCAACAGATTATATCATATTAAGTGGCATATTAAAGAATCTCACCAAGCTGGAATATATATTTAACTAAATATTGCCCTTTTACATCTCTTGCCTTGAGCCACCATTTTGTGATGGTCTGTGTGCTGCCTCAGAGATCACCTGACCAGAAATACTGCAGCTCTAACTGTAACAGGAAGAAGTGTGGAAGCAAAAGACAGAACTCTGTCTGTTAATTGGCTCATGTGACCTAACAAGTATGGTTTGTTTGGTAAGTTTGTGTGACCAGTGAATCGTACGATCCCAGGGGCCGGCCCTTATTTTTTAAAATGGAAATTTTCTATTTATGATTACCCAATGGCACATACTACTAGAAAAGTATATTATTATAAAAATAGTTTATTAACATGAAGCAGGTTTTATGCAATATCTTTTTAAAGAGACCTCCATTGTTTGATGGTATATTTTTTCTTTAATAAAATCACATTTTTAATGCTCTGACAAATTTAAACTACCCGAAAATGCAAACGAATTTGATTTGAATTCGATCAAACTCGATTCGAGCTTTTTCTCCAAAAAAAACTAATGTCAGGAAGGTTGCAAACACCTCCAGATTGATCCCTGCACCTCTCCCATTGACTAAAACAGTAAATCGGCAGGTCGAATTAGAATTCTTAAAGGGCCAGAGTATAATAAATCACGAAAATCTAATTTGAATTTAAAAAAAAAAATTCAAATCGAGTTTGGATAATTTCCTAGTCGAATTTGACAGTTTTTGACCATGAAAAAAAATAAGAAATTTAAATTTGACCGTTAATAAATCTGGCCCATAATGTTAAACCAGATGATAACGTTTAATTCACCTCTACTGGGAATATGCTTAGAATGATAATTTCTGGCATTTTGCAAAAAAACTGTTTTTGGGAGGGTGGATACAAAAAAAATTAGTTTAAATTATTTCCCCTTTTTATCTGTTTCATTAAAGGAGTTGTTGCGTTAACTGTTATTATGACATAGAGAGGGATATTCTGAGACAATTTGCAATTGTTTTTTTTTAGTTGTATTATTTGTGGTTTTTGAGTTATTTAATTACTTTTATCAAGACCAATGGAAAAGTTGCTTAGAATTAGCTGTTCTATAACATACTAAAAGTTAACTTAAAGGTGTACCACCCTTTTAAGTTGTAAATGCCCAGTGTTAGGTTAGAGGCAGCGGCTGCATCAAAGGGGGATTTTACCTTTAAGTTAATTTTTTTGATATGAAGCAGGCAGTGATATCCCGAGACAATTTTCAGTTTGGCTTCATTTTTAAATGAATACGATTTTTGTCCAGCAGCTTTCCAGTTTGCAATTTCTGCAGCTATCCAGTTGCTAGGGTCCAGTTTTCCATGGCAACCAGTAAGTGGTATGAATAAGAAACTGAAAGATGAATACCAGAGGGTGGATAGAAGATAAGAAATAAAAAGTAACAATAACTATAAAATTGTAGCTGCGCACATCAATAGTTTTTGGTTGCTGGGGTCAGTGACCCCTCATTTGAAAAGCTAATCAGAATAGGATATTTTTTTACGCACTTGGAAGCATATTTATCAAAGGTCGAATTTTTTATTCATGTGAATTTCTATTTAACTCTTTAAATTCTAATATAGAAATTCGATTGGGGGGTTATTTAATAAAAAAATCTAATATCTAAAACTCGACCCGAAAACTCAAATCAAATTCGACTAAACTCGAATGTCAGGATGGCTAGTAACATCTTCAAATTGGTCACTGGACCTCTCCCATTGACCAATACATGAACTTGGCAGGTTTTGAGGTGGCGAATAGTCGGATTCTAATTTTTAAACGGGCACGGTTTGATCAAAATACAAATCGAGTTTGGATTATTCACAATTCAAATTTGAGAGTTTTGACCATAAAAATTTTCAACTCGATAATAAACCTGCTCTTAAAGGTGATCTACCCTTTCAATGGGCATAAAAAAATTAATGAATGTACTCTAAACCCTTAGTTTAGTTATTAGATATAACTGTCAACTTACCAAATCAGAATCTCAAATTGCCAGTTTAACTACCATTGTCTATAGCTAAAGATGTGTGTTCTTGAGGTCACTGAGTTGAAGGAGCAGAGGGAAACTTCTAGAACAGTGGTTGTCAGACATTGGCCCTTTGTAGGTCCAGCCTTTGGTCACAGCCCCCTTAGCCCACACCAAGATTACGGATATAGGAACATATTGGCGTATTGGTCCTTCAGTCATAGGTCCAAGAAAGGGAGCAAATAAATGTTCAACCATAATTGGCCTTCAAACTGGGCTTTCATGGGTATCCAGGAGAGCAAATAGGTATCTCACCCAAATCTTACCCTAACTGACCTTCAGACTGAGCCCCTTCAGGACTATTCCAGGCCCCCCAGGGGAGGCAGTTCCTTAGTTTGGGAACTAATGCCCTAGAATAGGAATCTATTGTGGTCATGGATTGGAAGCAGTTACTTGTGTCTTTTCTTTCCAAACAGATGATGTATGTTTGTCTACAAGACAATGTAGGAGGAGGAACGAGTTAGGGGCAAGATTGTACAACAGGGAAACAGACCCTGCAACCAGGATTGTAGGAAGTCCAGTAGGGCTCATAAGATATGGTGATAGAAAAACACCATTGAGTGTCCCATTAAGTGTGAGTGGGTCAGACTAACCATGTGTGTCTTTTGCAGAAGAAGAAGCGGAAGAGAATTGATCGATCAATGATAGGAGAGCCTATGAATTTTGTCCACTTGACGCACATTGGGTCGGGAGATATGGGAGCCAGTGATGGACTTCCAAAGGTATGTACCATATTGCTTAGGCTTTATAGCAAATGTAGAAGATATGTTTCATTAGGGTGCTCTATAAGCTACCTCATAAGTTTTATCAGAGCTTTGATAGGTTCCTACCACATGAAAAATAGATGTCTACAACCTTCAGTGACCCACCTGTCTAGATTATGTGGCACATCCTGCAAAGACCCTTGGGCTACAAGAGCAGCTGTCTCTTTAAATTGCTCTCCAGCTTCTGCGTAATTCCCTGCCACAAACCTGTCAGCTTTTTCTCTCCGTTGCAGCTCCCACTGTAATTATATTTACTGCCACCCTAAAAATCTGCTCTAGTGAATAGCTTTGTGCAGAATACAGGTGTAGTTCTGTGTCGGGCTGCTCTAACGTGTAGGAAACCTTCTGTCTGGTCTTTCTACTGGAAAATAATGGTCCAGATTCACTTCAGTGAGAGAAAGTTATCTCAAGGTTCATCTCATGAAAACTCATGGATGAGATTCAATTCGAGAGGTAAAAACTTTTCTCCAAATTCTTTTCAAATCTCAAATTAAATCCCCTCCATGAGTTTTCATGTGATAAACCTTTTTCTCACTGAATTTAATCTAGCCCTATGGGGCAGATTTATTAAGGGTCGAATTAAAAATTCGAATTTATGAGTTTATTTTAGTGTCATTCGGCTAGGGAATAGTCCAAATTCGATTAGAGTTTTTTAAAAAAAAATCTAAATTCTAATTTCAAAATTTATCATGTACTGTCCCTTTAAGAATTTGAATTCAACTTCCTGCCGAATTGGTGTTTTAGCCTATGGGGAGTCCTCTGGTGTACTTTTGAAAATCAATCAATCAATTTTGGAGAGAGAAACTCAAACCGAATTCAATCAAATTCGATTCAACTCGATTAGAGTTTGCAGATCTATCCTATTCACCCGAATTTAAAACATTTTATTTTTTTAATAAATTTAGTTTGTTAATTTTTTTTTCTAATTTTGAGTATGCGAGTTTTTAGAAATCTGAGCCTTCATAAATCGCCCCCTAAGTGTCACCAAATTTGATTTCACATGCCTATTCCTTATTCCTTATGATTTTTATTTTTTAATCTGCATTAAAATTAAGATTTTTCTGGTGCAAGAAAACAGCAATATTTTTCTTGTTTCCGAAATCTTCAAGTGCAAACTCTTGTGTACTCCACAATTATTTTTTTTTAAAAAAATTATATTGTGCTTTCAAGCTACTTACTAAAGCAATTTTTAAATTCTGCCTAAATCGAGTTTGAATTCTGCATAAAATTATTCAACCATTGTGATATTGAAACACCTTTCTTGTCTATGGCCAAAGTTGTTTTAAAGATTATCCAGAGCTGAAATGTGGGCAAGTTCAAGTTCTATCAGCTGAATGTTGCTAAAAATGTTCATGCAAATTCTTATTTTACCTTGAATTCCATTAGCCGATTGAATAGAAATGTTGCTAAAATTACTCTTTGTTCAAATTCTTACTTTACCCAGAAGTCTATGAGATGATGGAGTCGAAATGTTGCGGAAAATGTTTCCGTGCAAGTTCTTATTTTTCACTGAATTCTATCAGCTGATTGAGTAGAAATGTTGCTTAAATTATTCTTTGTTCAAATTCTTACTTTACCAAGAAGTCTATGAGCTGGAAAAAAAAATCGTGCAAATTCTTATTTTACACTAAATTCTATCAGCTGATTGAGTAAAAATGTTACTAAAAATGTTTTCCTGTCAAGTTCAAATTCTTATTTTACCAAAATTTCATCAGCTGGCCAACTAGAAATGTTACTGAAATTTTTGTTCATGGCAAAGGCAAATTTTTATATCAAATGCAAAATAGCCTATAAAATTGAAATGTTGCCGAATTTTTTTTTCAGCTTAGTGAGTAGAAATGATTTTTGTTTTTTATTTCCTGGCAAGTACAAATTCTTGTTTTACCAAGAGTTTTATCAGTCAAAATGTTGCTGCAAATGATTAGTGAGGGACAAGTGAAAACATTTAGGGGCACATTTACTTAGTTCGAGTGAAGGAATAGAATAAAAAAAAACGTAGAATTTCGAATGATTTATTGGGCTACTTCGACCTTCGACTTCGAATCGAACGATTCGAACTAAAAATCGTTTGACTATTCGACCATTCGATAGTCGAAGTACTGTCTCTTTAAAAAAAACTTTGACCCCCTACTTCGCCAAGTAAAATCTACCGAACCTCAATGTTAGGTCCCCATAGGCTTTCTAACAAATTTTTGGTCGAAGGAAAATCGTTCGATCGATGGATTAAAATCCTTAGATCGTTCGATCGAACGAATTGCAGTAAATCCTTTGACTTTGATATTCGAAGTTGAAGGATTTAACTCCGACAGTTGAATATCGAGGGTTAATTAACCCTCGATATTCGACCCTAAGTAAATGTGCCCCTTACAGTTGGATTCCATAGTAAAGTTTCACTGGCTTAACAATATTTGTGTATGTTTTGGCATGGGATTAAATTGAATAAATTGAAACGCTTCTATATTTTTTCTTGATGAGAAAGTGTGAAAACATTGTCAACTTTTTTTTTTTTTTTTAATATCTGCCTCCTATTATCAGGATTGTAAATTTTAAGATAATTTGCATTCTTCTGTATTCAAATCTGAATCTGTTCACAGGCTGGTACAGTCCAGGAGCAGATGAGGTCTAAATGTGGGCGTGACAGACAGTGGAGTAACTCCCGAGTTTTGTAGCTGTGTCTTTGTAAGTTCCTACTATTCCCACCCACACACTTTAGTTTTTTAGCCAAAACAGGGGACATACAAAATAAGACAGAACCTACATAAACGTGGTACCACATTATAAGTGCTGCTATTTGTAGCACAGTTTCTACAAAAATGAGAAACCATAATTTACCATAAAATATTGGTGATCGATGGTCAATTTCCAAGTGTCAGGCCACTAAATACTTTTATCAGGGAAAGCGGGCAGTTGCTCAGTATTGGTTCTGGGTGCTGAGAATATAAGATTTTTTTGGAAAAAAAATGTTTGGTTTCCGATTATTTGTACAGGTATGGGACCTGTTATCCAGAATGCTCAGGACCTGGGTTTTTTTAGGATAACAGCTCTTTCCGTAATTTGGATCTTCATTCCTTAAGTCTACTAGAAAATCAAATAAACATTAAGGTGCGGATTCACGAAGGGTCGAATATCGATGGTTAATTAACCCTTGATATTCGACTGGGAACTAAAATCGTTTGACTTCGAATATCGAAGTCAAACGATTTTGCGCAAATCCTGCGATCGATCGATCGAAGGATTTTTCATTCGATCGAACGATTAAATCCTTCGAATCGAACGATTCGAAGGATTTTAATCCAACGATCGAACGAAAATCCTTCGATCAAAAAATCACAGGCAAGCCTATGGGGACCTTCCCCATAGGCTAACATTGACTTCGGTAGCTTTTAGCTGCCGAAGTAGGGGGTCGAAGTTTTTCTTAAAGGCACAGTACTTCGACTATCGAATGGTCGAATAGTCGAACGATTTTTAGTTCGAATCGTTCGATTCGAAGGTCGTAGTCGAGGTCGAAGTAGCCCAAAAAAACTTCGAAATTCGAATCTTTTTTTATTCGAACCCTTCACTCGAATTTCGTGAATCGGCCCCTAAATAAACCCAATAGGCTGGCTTTGCTTCCAATAAGGATTAATTATATCTTAGTTGGGATCAAGTACAAGCTACGACTTTATTATTACACAGAGAAAGAAAATCATTTTTAAAAATTTGGATTTTTTGGATAAAATGAAGTCTATTCCGTAATTCGGAGCTTTCTGGATATCAGGTTTCCGGGGATCCTGTACCTGTATAAGTTTTCCTGTTATCTCTGCCATGCAGATTATTCTCATTTCTAGAAAAGGAAATTAATTTGTATCTGTGTTGAAATTTGTAGAAAGTCAGTTCCTCTTTACATAGGGCCGGTTGTCTTGCTCAAGTTTATCTCTAATTTCAGTCTGGTCAGTCTTGTGCTGGTGAAACGAGGAGCTTCTATTAAAGTTGTAAAAAATTTTAAATATTTTTTTGTATTTGGGGCAAAAAGTGTATAAAAATATATTTGGGTCTGATTTGGCAACCCACTTGCCTAAGGCACACCCATGAGGACCCATCATACAAAGACAACATCAACACTAGGGTTTCCACCTGTCCAATTTTGACCTGGACAACCTGGTTTTGGACGGGCTCTCTGGGTCAAAACTGCCTGCCTGGTTTTCCATATTTGGAAATCCAAACAGGACTAGCCTTGATTGACATGACAATTGGCCAATAACGGAGTCATAGACCTGCCCCGTGATGTCATGCTTTGTCCCTGACATCACCTTTCCTGTGATGTCACCTCCTGCCTCCGCCTGGAGTTCATGGACTCCTTATAGGGGCCAATAAGCCACCAATTTGGTCTGGAGGAAGTTTTATCAGCCTGTGCAGCTTCAGAGAAGAATTGCTAGCTACGGGGATTCCTTGCTGGGGGGCAAGGAATTTGATTTATGTAAAAAAAATAGCAGTTAAAAGAGAAAAATTCCCATAAAATGTATTTATTAATACAGCTTCTGTTCTCTTTTCATTCCCCACAGGAACAGCTTGTATGAAAAAGAGCCATCGTAGACAGCAGGGGGGAAAGCGCAGTGGTTTTGTCACTGGATAAGTTATTGGAACATTCGTCTTTTTATTCTGGAATTATTTTTATAAATGGAATTCAAACAAAGATCTGAATGTGCAATATTTTCCTAGTGTATTTTAA
This sequence comes from Xenopus petersii, assembly GCA_038501925.1. Classification (NCBI taxonomy): domain Eukaryota; kingdom Metazoa; phylum Chordata; class Amphibia; order Anura; family Pipidae; genus Xenopus; species Xenopus petersii. The sequence continues at coordinate 6,741,305 of CM076686.1, read as the reverse complement.
AAATTCAGGTAGCTTGTATTTTTTTTTTTTTCCCAAAGTGATTTTCCACTGTTTAATTGCTGTAGCAAAAAGAGCTAATCGTGTATCTGTTTTCTAGTTATCTGCTGTAAGGAACGAAATGACGGCAGAAACACGAGCACTTCCTAAAGTTTCTCAGAAAATATATATGTTTGTTATTTAGGAATGAAATGTATAGTGATAGAAAAAAATCTCTTGCTATTTTTAAATTAAATGTCGTTTGTAAACTACGGACAAAAAAATGTGACAATAATGAAATGAGAAATACACAAAATGGTAAAAAAAAAAAAAAAAACTTAAAAAAAAAAATTCCATAATGCAGTGGCTTAGAGAGACATGAAATTAGATTATCCTGGGTAAAACTGTACAGAGTACCAGTATAGTAACATAAATATTTCCTAGAAAGATTTTTCTATTTTTTAGCATTAATATTTTTAAACTATAAAAATAAAACCTTTTGCTGAAATCATTGCTCGCGATCAAATGTCTGTGCCACATTGTAAATAATCTCAGTGGTATTGTCTCTGTCCGATCACACAGGTCAGTAAAATACATTCAAATTAGGTTTTATTGTGAATATCATGAAGTGAAAATATTTGGCAAAAGCACGTAGTTCTGAATTTGCAGGGTTGCAACTCCCCCTTTAACAGTTTCTTTTAAAAATATTTTTTTAAACAAAAATAAATTAAAAATCTCGGAGGACAAATATTTTGGTACCTCCCTGAGTTCAGACAATAAATAATGAACACTTCCGTCGGTTCCATTTCCCAACATTTCAACCAGTTCTGTTATTTAAGGATTATTATTTCTGGGTCAACAATTTTATCACATTTTTTATTCTACCAACGTTTTCCCCCAATATGCAAATTGATAATCCTGATTCCATTGTGGAAAATGTTTCATTCTTCTATTGCTACTTTTCAAAAATATTTTCCCGTAGTTATTATTTTTTGCAAGCTTCTGTCTAACTTCCTTCATCCGGGGAGGTTGCATATTTCAGAAATGCAGAATTCCTTGCTATTGCTAATCCTGTGACAATTAAAGGTAGATATATAAAAATCAAATTTGAGTGTTTTTGAGATTTCGAAAAACTTTCAAAAATTCAAAACTTGCCAGACTCAAAAATAGGGATGCACCGAATCCACTATTTTGGATTCGGCCTAACCCTGGAATCCTTCAGGAAAAGATTCAGCGGAATCCTAATTTGCATATGCAAATTATGGGTGGGAAGCGGGAAAACATCTTTTACTTGTTTTGAGACAAAAAGTCACGTGATTTCTCTCCCTGCCACTAATTTGCATATGCAAATTAGGATTTGGATTCGGTTCGGCTGAGCAGAAGGATTCAGCCGAATCTGAATCTTGCTGAAAAAAGGCCGAATCCCGAACTGAATCCTGGATTCGGTGCATCCCTACTAAAAAAAAACATATTTTGAAAGCTCTACCCATGTTTTTTCAACGAGTCTACCAAATTAAAAATTCATCTTGAAAAATCAAACTGAAAAGTAGCACAAAATTTTAAATTATAGGTCCTATTGACTCGCCTGCCAGAATTTTTTTGTGCTTAACCTTGAAAATTCAATACTGAAATTTTTAATTCATGAGTTTTGCTGCACAAAAATCTAATGCAAATACTGATAAATTTGCCCCCTTAGAATATGTGATATGATTGCCCATGGGGGGGTATAGTATTTTCTAATTTTAAAGCACAAAAATGCATTGAAATTTTAAAAAACATTCATATACCAAAATTAAAAAAACAATAAAAAACTTGCAGACAAGCCTCAAATCCCGTCATTCTGATAATGGAGCAAGTTTAATAGTTCAGATTTTCCATTTGAACATTAATGGGTGATCATAGCGAACACACGACAACAAAGTATTATAGGAATGTCGATGTAAATTGGCAGAAACAATTCTACATATGAAATAGCGAGTCCTTTCAACTTGTGCCAAGGTAATCACATGACGTTCTACTGTACAGGGGCAACGCTTATTGAAGTGGTCTGCTGCTGGGTGCCTTGGGCACATCCTTTCACCTCTACCCAACCTGGGTTTTATTATGTGTGTGATGTATGAACAAAATAGAAAAACAAAAGGGTTTTCGCATAAAGTCCTGGAGCCGGTGGTACAATTAGAAGCCAATAGGTGATGCAACTCAAATAGAAGTGAACATTGACGAGAGAGATATGTCCCCAAAACAACAATTGATTCATTGATAATTTTATTCTGCATTTAGGGGCCGATTCATGAAGCTCGAGTGAAGGATTAGAATTAAAAAAACTTCGAATTTCGAAGTGTTTTGTGGGCTACTTCGACCATCGAATGGGCTACTTCGACCTTCGACTACTACTTCGACTTCGAATCGAACGATTCGAACTAAAAATCGTTCGACTATTCGACCATTCGATAGTCGAAGTACTGTCTCTTTAAGAAAAACTTCGACCCCCTACTTCGGCAGCTAAAAGCTACCGAAGTCAATGTTAGCCTATGGGGAAGGTCCCCATAGGCTTGCCTGAGATTTTTTGATCGAAGGATTTTCCTTCGATCGTTGGATTAAAATCCTTCGATTCGAAGGATTTAATCGTTCGATCGAAGGAATAATCCTTCGATCGTTCGATCGCAGGATTTGCGCTAAATCGTTCGACTTCGATATTCGAAGTCGAACGATTTTAGTTCCTAGTCGAATATCGAGGGTTAATTAACCCTCGATATTCGACCCATAGTGAATCGGCCCCTTAATGTTACTGGTCAATCCCGACCTATAATTCAGACTAGGCTCATTTGGGAATCTGAGGGGGTTGGGGGGCTTGCCCCATGCACCAAAACACAGCAAACGGGGGACAAAGGAGGCCCAGTGGCTACATTTTTTAAAAAAAAACCCCATATGGTCCAAATAGTGTTTTTATGGCAGGATCTCATTATTGTACACTGAAACTTTTTATACAGCGCTGGTCTTTCCACTAACAAGCCTGTACATAAAAAAAAAAAGCTTAATAAGAAAATAGACACATTAATTCTATGTTCAGGATGTATTCTAATGACGGCAGCAAGTTCATGCTAAAACAGGCCTTGCATTTTCTTTTTAAGGCTAGCTAAGCCTAAATTAAAATGCAATGTAAAATTACTCAGAGCATTCTTCTAACTACTTTTCATAAGCACAAACTACTAATGCTTAAAAAAAATGTAAAATGCAAAGTTCAAATAGAAGCAGTTTAAAACACATGCTTTCTCTCTGTTTTCATTCCACTGCAAAGGTGCTCAGAAGACTGCTCTGAGGAATATTACCTTCATTTTTGCTTGGGTTTAGACACCATACCATACCGTTACAACCATATTGTTCTGGCCTAATGCAGTCTAGAGACTGTTGCTTCGAAGTGCGCTAATATTTTTAGGCACAAGAAAATGGATTTTATAGCAGTAGATAGATTTAATCTAAATTGGTACAGGTATGAGATCCGTTATCCGGAAACCCGTTATCCAGAAAGCTCCAAATTACGAAAAGACAGGTCTCCCATAGATTCCATTATAATCAGATAATCCAACTTTTTAAAAAGTATTTCCTTTTTCTCTGTATTATTAAAACAGTACTTTGTACTTGATCCCAACTAAGTTATAATTAATCCTTATTGGAAGCAGAACCAGCCTATTGGGTTTATTTAATGTTTACATAATGTTATAGTACACTTAAGATCCAAATTAAGGAAAGATTGGTTTTCCGGAAAACCCAGGCCCCGAGCATTCTGGATAACAGGTCCCATACCGGTACCACCAAAAATAAATAAAATGTATTACAGTTTAGATTAAGAAATACATTTCTAGATCACATTAACAATTACAAAATGCATCAAAGGTTACTGGATGTTTAACACATTTTTTTTTACAATTGAAAAAAAATATTTAGAAACATATGTAGTTCCTCAACCTCGATGTTTATGAAACACCTGGTTTAACAAGCTAGTTGAGACAATATTTTAAAAAAATGTCTAAAAAAATATTATTTGTAAATAAAAAAAAATGTGTGTAATTTGGGCACATGGATTTGGAAATGGAGGTTCCCCTTTTTAAAATTTAAAATATTTTCTTTATATATATATATTTTAGCTAGGGATGCACCGAATCCACTTTTTTAGATTCGGCCGAACCCCCGAATCCTTCACGAAGGATTCGGCCGAATACAGAACCGAATCCGAACCCTAATTTGCATATGCAAATTAGGGGTGGGAAGGGGAAAACATTTTTACTTCCTTGTTTTCTGACAAAAAGTCTCGCAATTTCCCTCCCCGTCCCTAATTTGCATATGCAAATTCGGATTCGGTTCGGCTGGGCAGAAGGATTCGGCCGAATCCGAATCTTGCTGAAAAAGGCCGAATCCTGGCCGAATCCTGGATTCAGTGCATCCCTAATTTTAGCATCTTATTTTACTTACACCGTGGGCTTGTAACATCCCGAGCTGTCCCGATGGAGCACTTGATAATCATATTTCTGAATTTGCTTTCATGACATATAAGCCTTGTATTTACTTTCTAGCTGAAGTTCATTGCATTTCTTGGATTTTTAGGTTGCTTGAAACGTATTTGGTGGGGAAATTTTAAAATCTCGCCGTATAGCAATATTCATTACAGTATTGGAAAACTAAAGCTAGAATTTTACTTCCTGTTAATGCTGGTTTAAGACTTAAGGGGGGAATTTATTTTTGAATGGACCTTGGGCTGTGTCCTATGGGCATGCTTCTGCCCCCATCCAGCCACACTAGGCATCCTGGGAATTAGGGCATGGAAGCCTTGTGGGTATCGGCCATTGTTAGTCCCATTGAGGTGCCCTAGTGCAGCCTACCGATGGCCTAAACATATGACAATCTTTTGAATTGGTTTAAAGTAGAATTCTAGCTTCCCTCTTGTACTATACTAAGATCTACATTAAGGGCAAGGCCACTTTTTGCTGCACTTTTACATTGCGTTTTTAAAAAAGAACAGCCAGGCGTAAAAATGCCACTGAAACCACATGCGACTGTCAACATGCGTTTTTCAGCACGTACGATTCTTTTCCCAACACGCACTTCTCATTGTTCTCATTGAGAATTTGGACGTCATATTTAAAATATGCTGCGTATTTACGTAAAGTGTGGTTTCAAACGTGCAGATCCCATAAAGTCTATTGATCTGGTAGTTTCTTGACGTATTGGCGTTTCGCCAATAAAACGCCAATACTGGGGTCCTGTGGCGGATTTCAGCTTGCAAGCGCCCTGTGAGAATTGCCATAGTGCGATTTCCATTAGTTTCAATGGTAGTGCAGTTTATGCGTATTTACGTATAAAACGCATAAAAAACACAACATAAAAATGCCACAAAAACGCCACATCTGGCCTTGCCCTAAGAGGTTGTGCAGCTGGTCTGTAACGTGCTTGTATGAGAATAGCCGGCCTATTCGACACATTGTAATGCCACTTACCTGTATTCATTGCATAGCTAGGCCTGCCTTTGTTATAATCACATCTGTGATGCATAAGGTGTAAAAATTGACTTCTTTTCCATGTAAAGTGAAAAAAAATGATCTCTGTGGAAGGAGTTAATGCAATTCTAATGTAAAAAAAATAAATAAAAACTTTTTCAAGTTTGAAGAAAAAAAAATGGCCTGTTTGTTTCATTGGTTCTGGAATATAGTTTTATATATTTGTGGCACTTGTATCAAACTTCCCGATATGCCCCCAATTTAAATTTTTTTTAAGCTCAGATGTTGGGCTCCACCACTCTGTCCCAAGAGGGAGGGTTTATCTCAGGAATGCAGTTTATGATATGCCATGGATTGATTGGGGGTATTCAGGGGACCTTGATGGTGCACTCTGCACAAAGAATTGTTGCATGCACTCAGCCCAGTTCTCTAAATCTGCAAACACAGAGGGGCAAATTCACTAAGATTCGTAGTTGCGCCAGCATCCGCTTCGCCACACTTCGCCAGGCGTATTTTCGCCAGCGCTGCGCAAATTCACTAAAATGCGAAGTTGGGCTCAGGTTGCAAAGTTGCACTACCGTTAATTCGCAAAGCAAAGTTACGCTAGCGATGCTTAATTTGCATACGGCATGTAAATATAAAAATATCTGGAATGGTCCAATTCCTATGACGGACGAATGGCTAGTGTCAGAGGGTTGATATTTGTCACCCCTGCCCTCTATGACGCCATAACGCTATATGGCCCAAGGCAGGATGGACTATAAGGGCTAATGGTCTACTGTGGACAATGGTCACTCATATAGTTTATACTAGGCCATACAAACAAAAGATCATCACTCTGTTACTTAAATTCCAGAGTATCAGTCTAACGCCAGTCTGTCTGTTGGGGCCCCTTACTGCTGAAGTGTTGCTCAAATTACTGGAAATACCACAATGGCCTTGGTTAGCCATAGCTGATTGCGAGGCTGTGGACCGTTGGAGCTAGGCACAGTATGTTACAACATTCCTTTGATAACATGTAAGACTAATTGTATAAGGAGGAGACAGACTATGTATGGTATTTCCGTGAAACCCTTGTTACAATTATTGTAAAAGCCTTCTGAAAGCTATATAATGCCTGGACCAAGAGGAGGGTCTTTGGTAAGTCCTTGGCTGACATTCTGTGTGTTACTCCAACAGCTTACCCAGACAAAACTGTTATGTTGTATTATGTAAGAATAAATTGCCTGACTATTACTAAAGGTTTTCCTTTACTGAGTTTTGTCTTACACGAGGTCAAAATGGTACTACTAAAAATACCATCAGGCACCGAATTGAAGTTACAATGGAGGAATATGTAGCAGCACTACACAAGCCTGGGAAACCTTCAAAACAGCAAATACAATTTTTATTTTGCCCTACACATGTGCCCACTGTATAGTTAAGGTGCCATGAGTCAGTGAGTCAGGAAATGTAGGGGGGAAGGAGGGTAGCCCCAAAATTTTTTTAGATCTTTTTAAGCCTATCACCCATAAAAAAAGAAAAACCGCCAGCTTTTTTTGGGACTTAGAAACATTTTTAACTTTGAAGCAATCCCTATCTACTCTATTGCACTTCGTCTGGTCTGAGGTGGCGAAGGAAGCCTGGTGTAAAAGGTAGCGTTCAGAAAAATGCGTGCGTCAGTGAATTTGCGTAGTTACGTCCGTTGCGCAAATTTGCCAGGCTTAAGGGTGCGAAGTAACACTAGCGAATTTACGCCAGTGTCCATTAGTGAATCAGCGAATTAACGACAATGCGCTTCGCTAGCGAATTAACGCTAGCGTTAGGCGCTTCGTCCTTTAGTGAATTTGCCCCAGAGAGAGTATGTACAATGCCCATCTCAAGGTAATGTATGAACAAATTGAAAAGCAATGTACCAAGGACAGATGAATGTGGTCTAACATTCAGCAAATACAAATAGAAGCGATTAAAAATGCGTCCTGTCGCCCTGTTTCCATCAAACAATTTACCTGCCTTGAATACCAAGGGTCCAACACTTCTTACTTTATTTTCTTTTAACTATCTCTACTTTTATCATTTAGGGAACTGGGTTTCCAAAGGAAGACTTGGGTAACACTCATTATCTAACATTATAAGAGTAACCATTACAAAATTATTTATGAAGGGGTTGAAAAGAAAATTGTCTCAAGTGACTAAGCCCTTGCTTTTTAGTAATGTTTTATTGATTTATGTCTTAATAGGTCAATAAATGTGTATCAAAGACAGGGCTTCCTAGACAGTAAGCATGGCCCCTAGAAGGGATAAGCTCAGAGCAGTGGCTGGTGTGGGGAATGACTACAAGCAGGTGACTTGGAGATTTAGGAAGAATGTGTAGAATCTCCTAAAAGCTTATGTTGAGGGTCATTTAAAGTGAGATGTTGGATGAACACTTGTGTCCTACATATTTTTGGAGCTACAGCAATGTTTTCTGATATATTTGACCTTATTATTATGAGCTAGGGGGCTTTGACCTATCTGTTGGGCCTCAAAAAGGGACTTGACAAAGTCTTAGAACCTGAGTCTGAGCAATGTCACACAGAGAAGTTTGATCACCATTTCTTCTCCATATAACCCATGTACCATAATCCATTGGAGACCAGTCTAAGCCTTGATGGTATATGCCCATAGGAACCTCCGATAAGTAAAGCAGCTGATTACCTCAATGCAGTGCCACGGGTTCTTCATGAAGGCAATTGTGCAGATGTCCATCCCAATCCAGTGATGGACACAATACAGAAGCCCAAACTATGCATTTAAGCTAAAGAGGAAGAGTGCAACTGCTAATATGGGGTAAGTGTTCTGCTTAAAGGAAAACTATATCCCCCAAACAATGTAGGTCTCTATAAAAAGATATTGCATAAAACAGCTCATATGTAAAATCCTGCTTCATATAAATAAACCATTTTAATAATAATATACTTTTCTAGTAGTATGTGTCATTGGGTTCGTAGGTAACACTGTACTCACAAACATACCAACAAACCATACATGTTAGGTCACATGAGCCAATTAACAGACAGAGTTGTGTCTTTTGCTTCCTCACTTCTTCCTGTTACAGTTAGAGTTGAAGTATTTCTGGTCAGGTGATCTCTTCCTGTTACAGTTAGAGCTGCAGTATTTCTGGTCAGGTGATCTCTGAGGCAGCACACAGGCCATCACAAAATGGTGGCTCAAGGCAAGAGATGTAAAAGGGCAATATTTACTTAAATATATATTCCAGTTTGGTAAGATTCTTTAATATGCCACTTAATATGATATGAACTATCTGTTGCTTAAGTGTTCATTTTGGGGGTATAGTTTTCATTTAAGAGAACATAAGCCTCATTTGCCTCTGGTTATGTGGAAATGAACCACATAACCAGGGCTCAGCAGTTGTATTGTTGTCCAATCACACCATCAGGCGCCTCTTGACTGCGTATGCCCTATAAGAATGTTCTTCACTTTGAACTCTTCTCCCCCAAGGCATGTTCTGCACCTTAAACCCAACTCATAACGTCTGTGGGTGTTGACCCTTAAGAAGTACCCTTCAACAAGAAAACCATATACAACTTCTACAATTGGCCAGTACAATATCGCAATGACGTGGTACCAGTCACATTGATCACCACGCAGGCCTGGACTGGATTCTGGTCAATGCCAGATGGGCTGCTGTAAGATGTCATAGTCAGTATTTAGTGAGGGCTGTTTGGGACCAAGTGTACTTGAAAGAATGAAGCCCCCCACATGCATGGTCACACCACTGATGGCACCAAGCAAGTCACAGCTCTGCCCATGGTCTTCCAGATTCCTACCACTCTCCACAATCCCTGCTCCTTTAATAAACCCTGAATCACCCTTTTCCATCTCAAGCTCCCCCTTCTACCGTACCCCCTGTACCCACTTGTTGGCGGCCCTGATTATTGTGCCTTTTGTTACATCACCCCTGTGCCTGTAAAATTTCTCTTTTCATAAATACCAAATCAGTCGGAAATGTCGAACATACAAAAATACAGTTTATTCATATTTGTACATTGGAATAATGAGTGAGCACAACCTCCCACCACCCCGTAAAGAACCCTCCCATGTTATATTCACACACATATATACACAGACAAGCAAGCTAAAATACTTGTGTGCAAAAAATGCAGTGTTTGGTGTATTTTTTACAATTTAACATTTGTGCATTCGTAAGAAAAGATGCATCGAATCCAGGATTCAGTTCGAGATTCAGCCAGGTTTCGACCAAAATCCTTCCTCCCATCCAAACCGATTCCAAATCCTAATTTGCATATGCAAATTAGGGGCGGGGAGGGAAATCACGTGACTTTGTCACAAAATAAGGAAGTAAAAAATGTTTTCCCCTTCCCACCCCTAATTTGCATATGCAAATTAGAATTTGGATTCGGCCGAATCTTTCATGAAGGGGTTCGGCCGAATCCAAAATACAACTAAAGATCACCTTCTTTACCCAATAAAATTAGACATAAACATAGAGGTCCAGATACCATATGTATATCCAATGTGCATCCCCCAAACCAAGCACAGCTCCTTTATTAATCATGTCCTGTGTTAGAGTAGACACAGGAATTTGGAGAACCCTTGCGCAGATAATGAGTGGTCAGAAATGCAGCAAAATTAATAAAAGAGCTGAATGAAATCTTACTTTGCCAACACTTACTCTGCTAGTATTAATAGAGAGATATTTATTTTAACCCATAGAGGGTGCAGTTCTGCTGTAGCTTATGGAGAATGCCTCAGCTGGGGCAAGCAGTATGGCATCTCATACAGTGTGAGTGTAAATAAAAAAAACTCAGAGCAGGAAAGGACATTTTCATGGACATTGGGTTATATAAACACAGGGTTATTTAATAAAAACTCATTCGGCTTTAGTGTGAGCCAAGCAATATTAACCATGCTTTATGGAATTCTCAAAAGCTGACGCTCTTTCTTGGGCACTGAATCCCACATTCTAGAGCGGCTTTGAGAAGGATCTTCCGGAATTCCATGAAAGGGGCTCTGTGTTTCAAGCACACGTCGTGCAGTTTTAAAAAAAAAAAAAAAAAAATGAATTGGAGTTGAATCTACATTCTAAGCTGGAATTAGACAGTTCTATGTGGTTGCTAGGGTGCACGTCCTGGCAGCCAAGCTATATTTTTAAGCACTTTTATTTTATTGCTCCTCTCTGTCCTGTTTATCATTCTTTCAGACATCAAAAATATTGTCTTGTTGCTAGGGAGAGATATATTATAACAACAGAGTCACCTAACTTCATAACGATCCAGTCCTGGGTTTAATAAAGCCTAATTCCTCTAATATTGCATTGTAATGTGAAATAAGGTCTCTGAAATACCAGGACTGGATCATTAGGTAGGCCATATGATGCAGAGCTACAGCTCCCAGCATCCCTTAGGAAGCTCGACCAATGGAGGCATGCTGGGGGTTGTAGTTTTACAAAATCTGAAGGGGTCATGACGACCATCATGCACTGGTGACTCTCCTTTAGTGGCAGTAGGTTGCAGGTGAACTGGTGCAATACAAACAGTTAAAGTGCCTGCAAAGAAGTCCAGTGGCCCCTACGGGCCGCATCAGTTTATCAAATATCCTTCCAGGAGGCGCAATATCAATTGGGCAGCACACAGGTCAATTGTGGGGTGCATACCCCAAAAGCACCTTCAAAGTTCTTCAGCTCCATGCAGAGATAAATCAGAGTTGGGGGTTGGGGGTTTAGGGATTCATCTCTTTATCTAACCTGGTGGGAACAAGAGGGAGAACAAGAATCAGTCGGTAGAATTTATGACTCCTTCTTTATAGGAAGGATCTCACTTACTGCCTGATACAGTCTGGAATGTGAATTTGCTCCATCGACACCACCATGGACAGATCCTCCAGGCTGCTGATGAACTTCACCTTCTTCCAAAACTTTGAGCTGTAACAGATATAAATATAACTGGAATGATTGGAAGCAACATAACTGGCCTGGAATATCCTACCCAATGTGTTGTATCCATTAAAATCCCAACTAACTCCATAACCATATCTTGTATCCCTTTTAATGGTGGGTTCTATGTCACTGATCTACACCAAATAGTCCAAAGTGGTGGTAGTGGCGGTGGGGGGGGGGATCTACAGTTTTCAAAATGTAGACTGTTTTAGTATCCACAGCCCAGTTTCTAGAAGACCCCAGAGTTTGTTAGAGAACATTTCTTAGCAAAGAGCATTGTGGAGACCAAGGGGCTATGAAAGCAAGTCTAGTATAAAGTTCTGGAGAAGAACCAATCAAGGTTGACATATAAAATAATATCCCACTGTTATTTCCATTATTAATACATGGAAAGGATATGGCAAAACTATGCCTAAAGAAGGCTGCCCACCAGAAGGACATTAGTTCGAGAACCAACCAAGAGGCCAATGGTGACTCTGAAGGAGCTGGAGGGATCTGCAGCTGAGATGGGAGACAATGTCCATGGGACCGACTAAAACCTGCACACTTCACTGAGCTGGACTTTATAAAATAGAAGTATCACTGCTGAAGAAACCCATATCAAAGCCCATTTGGAGTTTGCCATAATGGATGGTACAGGAACTGTTGGAAAGGGTTCTATGGTCTGATGGGACCAAGACTGAGCTTTCTGGCATACATCAGTATGTGTGGTAGCAAGTCAACACTACTCATCAACCTGAGAACATTATCCCCACAGTGAGGCCTAGTATTGGCAACATCATGGCGTAGGGGAGGCTTCTCATCAATGGGAATAGGATACAGGTTGGGACTGAGGGCAGTATGGGTGGAGCCAAATACAGGGCAATTCTAGAAGAGTCTACAAGAGATCTGAGATTGGGACAGAGGGGACCCATTACCTTATAAATGGGCGAGTAATTGCCAGCAGGGCTCTGACGTACCAAGTGGGGTGCAGAATTAATACAGATTTTAGGTTTTTCTTTAACCTAAGGCAAAAAAACAGTAAATTGCACATCATGAATGGACAAAAAGACAAATACAGATACATCTCTTCAGTTCCTACCTTGGCCACATTAGAATCTACACACATGCCAGACCCCTGCAACCGCAACCTCATGAGTCGCACTGAGCAGTAACTGGTCCCCTGACTTACTGCAGAATGTAGTAAAATGCATTGAAAGTGAATTCTGTTTATATAAGGTTACATTTAAAGGATAACTCAATTTCCCTGTGGTTTGGTCTGCAATAAGACATTCTCCAGACACAATTTAATGTGTTAAAGGTAAATAACCACAATATTCCTTACATTTTTTAATCCCGCGCAAAGCTGAGAGGTGAATTTACCGTCTGCCCGTAGCCTGGTAACATCGCTTGATCCAGCTGATTGGGGGAATTTTGCAGCGGGGAGTAGCACCATTGAGATACACCAACATGTAGTCATCAGCCACCATTAAATCCAACGTCCCTATGATATACCTGAGTGCAAGAATAAAGGTCACTTAAACCACCAGTGTTATTGGGATGTAGGAGGCAAGTGTGGAACGACAAATCACATCAACTCTTACTAGTTGAAGAGGCCGGATGGGAGTTGTAGTTGTACAATAGCTGCCATGAATTGGGCGGCCCTAGAGGTATTTAGGAGTTACCTGAATAGGTTGTTCAGCACATACTGATAATCTGGGATGGAATCCTCCGGCAAGTAACAGGATGCAAATACAATAACTGCGTTCAGGCCTTCCCCATAGTAACCTGCAAGTACAGAGAGAATAAGTGTATAAGGCAGCCCCCCAGCACAGAATGACTGAGGGTTCTGTCTTTGCTCTGCCACTGACACTTCACAAGTACAGAATATGTGCTATGTTCCGAAACTGTGTCCAGTGTGCAACAGGCCATAAAGTAACACTCTGCCTTTGCTAATGATACATAAACATGCATACAGGCACAACCAATCACAATCTTGTGTTGTGTGCTAGTTTAAGAACAGTTATTCCCCTGTACTAAGCACAATTCAGCAGGAACAGTCCCCTAAGTTTGCTCATAGTCTGTACAGAGAGATCCCATAAAACTATGGCAGCATAGGTATTCCTTGTACTAAGCACAATTCAGCAGGAACAGCCCCCTAAGTTTGCTCATAGTCTGTACAGAGAGATCCCATAAAACTATGGCAGCATAGGTATTCCCCTGTAATCACAATTCAGCAGGAACAGCCCCTAAGTTTGCTCATAGTCTGTACAGAGAGATCCCATAAAACTATGGCAACATAGGTATTCCCTGTACTAAGCACAATTCAGCAGGAACAGTCCCCTAAGTTTGCTCATAGTCTGTACAGAGAGATCCCATAAAACTATGGCAGCATAGGTATTCCCTGTACTAAGTACAATTCAGCAGGAACAGTCCCCTAAGTTTGCTCATAGTCTGTACAGAGAGATCCCATAAAACTATGGCAGCATAGGTATTCCCTGTACTAAGCACAATTCAGCAGGAACAGCTTTTACTTATTTTGCCATTCCTGTTAGATGAATTGTCAGTTCCACAAAGCAGTCATTACTAGACCTAAGGTTACAATCACTGCCCTAGTGACATTGTTGAGATTAAAAGATGTGCAATCTGATCCTTTTTATATTTAGCTATCACTTTCTATCGCTGTTTCTTCTTTTTTCAGTGTGTTACTGCGTGGCTTCCCAGGGTTACAGAAGCTGTTCATCCCAAAATGAGCTTTTAGTATCACCCGTATATAATGATGACTCTGTAAAGGCCTTGTGTCCTTATATGGCCATGGAACTCCTTCTTGACTTCTTATATCCTATAATGTGGTACATAATGTGATACCTACTGTGATTTATACAGATATTAGAGTTAGAATACAGATGCATTTCCCTTTACCTCCATGGGAGATCACTTGTTTATATGGCTCTATAGCGGTCATGTCAACTTTGTGTTCTCCCATCAGAAATATCCGCCACTTTCTGCCATTTTGGTCTTCCATGTCAGTCACGCGGCTCTCCGAGCAGACAGAGCTCTCTGTCCCTTTGGCCTTTGGCAGGTCATCTAATAGGGGATACAAAAACAAAGAAAAAAAGGGTTTTTGGAATAATCAGTCCTTTAGGTTTTTCCTCCTTGCCGGTCCCTTTACAGTCTCTCCGCTGTTCCAAAAAGAATCCAATATATAATAAGTAAGACCAGCGCCTGTGGCAACAGAAGTCAGAAACTAATATGGTGCATGTTTAATAAATAAGGCAACACCCGGTGTTCAATAGCAATTATCTTAAGGGTGCCTATTTTCCACTGTTTCCCTCTTCAGCAGAATTTATACTAGTTAGCGACTATTTGTGGTAAATTTTCTAGATCTAAGTCCCCCAAAAAAGGCTGAATTTCCTACTCACAAACCAAAAGATCTGGTAGCGTATATAAAAAGGGTGTTGCCTTATTTATTAAACATACTGCACCATATTAGTTTCTGACTTCTGTTGCCACAGGCGCTGGTCTTACTTATCATCTAACAGGGGGTAAAGCACAATTTCTGATCTGACACACTGGTGCAGAATGGCAGCTAGCCTTGTAGTTATAATAAACAACTCCTTGTCAGTAAGCCCGAGACACAGCAATTCATATACACTTATAACTAAAACGTGCAAGTTTAAAAAGGTGCAGAAACATTTATACCACAAAGCCCTGTGTATCTGGCTCATGTTGAATCGAGAGTAGGAGGAAGAGGAGGGTGCAACTGATTATAGGGCCTGGGTTGGTCACTGCCCCTTCTCTCTGCCTACTGACAATTTGATTGGCATTTTGTAGTTGGGTCTATATATTTACATTCTATAGGGTCCCTGCAATGCTGGGACCACAGAGCAAATTACCCTTTAACCTAACTACAGGGCCAACATTTAGAATTTGCGCCCGTACGACAACATTTTCTGGGCCCCCTTTAAGAAAAAAAATATTGGTGGCCAGGGCCCCCCTGCAAGTTAAAAACATGGTGGCAAGGGTCCCCAATTTAAAGTTAAAAAAATGAGTACCCAGGGTTTAAAAAAAAAAAAAAAAAAAAAAAAAAAAAGACCATTGGTGTTACTTACTTTTCTTCTTCCTCAGCTCCTACTTTGGTGCGGCAGGGCTTCATTGACTCAATGAGGGCCCGGCTAATCAAGGAAACACAGCATGGCCGAGCCCCCCTTAACATTTAGAAGCAACAGGCTCTCCCTAGTGCCCCAGCCTACCTGAATTGCCCAAATACAATGAAAGCGCTTTACCAATAAATGCTCTATACTGCCACTAGGTGGCGCATGCAGTGAAACAGAGGGAAGGCTCTTGGAAGATGGCATTGCAGCAAAAACAAATGAAATCAGCCCTCTCAGTAGTCGTATCCCTCCACTCTAAGTGAACTAGTTTTCCTTGGAGCAGAAGCCATACTGTTCTCTTGTTCTAACTCTTGAAAAAATGTAGCAGGTCTGTTCTCATGCAGGATTCAGAGCCAGCAGTACAGAGAATATGAACAGCATATGAGCACAGTAATGTACCATTTGCTCTGTAGGAAGATTCAACATGACTTGCACAAAACTTACCGTCCCATTCAAATTCAGGGCAGTCCAACAGTTCGCTGCTGTTTGGAGTTTCCAAGTCATCAATATCAAAATCTAAGTCGTCTGTGGATTGTTCTGCCCGCGCACTCGAGGCAATTGACTCCCCACTGTTCTCCAGATTAAAGCTGATAGATGGGGCAGATAGGCGCTTTTTAAAGTGACGGTTCCCACATAATTCTATGGTGGTTGGTGTGCTAGCTGTGTGTCATAAATAGACAAAGAAAATGTATTTTAATATTTATATATCTGATCCCCATTGTAAGCAGCAGTCCTGACCTGCTTTATGGCAGCTGAGATTCTAGCTATCTGTATAACAGAACATTCTGTCCCAGTGGCTGCACAGATCCTATCTGATCCCCATTGTAAGCAGCAGTCCTGTCCTGCTTTATGGCAGCTGAGATTCTAGCTATCTGTATAACAGAACATTCTGTATCAGTGGCTGCACAGATCCTATCTGATCCCCATTGTAAGCAGCAGTCCTGACCTGCTTTATGGCAGCTGAGATTCTAACTATCTGTAAAAGAGAATTTTGTCCCAGTGGCTGCACAGATCCTATCTGATCCCTAATGTAAGCAGCAGTCCTGCCCTGCTTTATGGCAGCTGAGATTCTAGCTATCTGTATAACAGAACATTCTGTCCCAGTGGCTGCACAGATCCTATCTGACCCCCATTGTAAGCAGCAGTCCTGTCCTGCTTTATGGCAGCTGAGATTCTAGCCATCTGTATAACAGAACATTCTGTCCCAGTGGCTGCACAGATCCTATCTGATCCTCATTGTAAGCAGTAGTCCTGTCCTGCTTTATGGCAGCTGAGATTCTAGCTATCTGTAAAAGAGAATTTTGTCCCAGTGGCTGCACAGATCCTATCTGATCCCCAATGTAAGCAGCAGTCCTGCCCTGCTTTATGGCAGCTGAGATTCTAGCTATCTGTATAACAGAACATTCTGTCCCAGTGGCTGCACAGATCCTCTCTGATCCCCATTGTAAGCAGCAGTCCTGTCCTGCTTTATGGCAGCTGAGATTCTAGCTATCTGTATAACAGAACATTCTGTCCCAGTTCTGCACAGATCCTATCTGATCCCCATTGTAAGCAGCAGTCCTGACCTGCTTTATGGCAGCTGAGATTCTAACTATCTGTAAAAGAGAATTTTGTCCCAGTGGCTGCACAGATCCTATCTGAATTTTATAAAACCTTTAAATTGCAGTTAGTCCCGGTGTTAGTTAAGATCTTTAATGAATGTTTGGAGAGGGGTATGCCTGAGTCAATGAGGTGTTCTTCTTTAATTTTGCTGTCAAAGGGGAAGGATGATGAGAAGGTTGAGAACTGGAGGCCGATAGCCCTTCTCAATTCTGACAGAAAGATTCTGCCGAGGATTCTTTTTTCACGTTTGATTTTGTTTTCTGGCACTTTATTATCGTCCTGTCAGTTCTGCATGGTGAAAGGGCGGAGCATCTTTGGGGCCCTCCTTACTTTAAGGGAAGCCTTGGAGTCATGCAAAGCTCATGGCTGGGGCAAATACCTGTTGTCTTTGGATCAAACGAAAGCTTTTGATAAGGTTAACCATGACTATCTATGGGCTGTTTTGTCTAAATACAGCATCCCGGGTAAATTTATTAGATGGTTAAGGAATTTGTATGAAGGGGCAAAAAGCTTCCCACTGATTAATGGCTGGCAAGGTGAAAACTTTGATGTTGGGGCCGGGGTGCGGCAGGGCTGCCCTCTGAGTCCTCTTCTCTATGTATTTGCTCTGGATCCCTTCCTGAGGATGCTGGAGGAGAAGGGCTTGGAGGGGGTCTGTGTGCCCGGCAGGCAGCCACTCAGGTTTGTAGCATACGCGGATGATGTGTCAGTGGTCATTTCTAAGCAGGCGGAGATGGAGGTGATCACTGATTGCATCAGAAGCTACTCGAGGGCCTCTGGCTCCTCAGTTAATCATGAAAAGTCGGAAGCTTTTTGGACTCTAGGAGGGGAACCAGATTTTCAGGCCGGAAATTTCCCAGTGGCCCCAGAGCAGGTTAAAATCTTGGGAGTAAAATTTGGAAGGGATGATAATAGCAGACTAAATTGGGAAGAGAAAGTGGATGCTGGTTTAGCGAAAGTTCAGCGTTGGAGATCTTGGAAGCTGACCTATAGAGAAAGGGTTAATCTGATCAAGACCTTTTTGATCCCATTGTTTCTTTTTATTGCTTATGTGTTTCCCTTGCCAGAATCTCTCTATGCTCGGGTCTACAGTCTGTTCTTCCAGATGCTTTGGGGGAACAGACTGAACCCAGTAAAAAGAGGGGTAACATTCCTGCAGAGGAAAGAAGGAGGTTTAGGGATGGTTTGTCCAATCGCCTTCTTTGGCACCATTTTCCTTAAATTCAACTTTGGGAACCTGGGTCAAAGGATGTGTTCTCTGTGGGAAAACTGTGTCAGGTCCTGGGTTTCGCCTTTTATCAGAGACTGGATGGAGGGCGGTAGAGTGAAGGGGGTCCGGATAAGGGAGGGTGGGTTTCCGCAGCACATTCTTCTGGGGTTAAAACTTCTTAAGAAGTGGAATTTGAGTTTTAGGGACATGGAAAATCTCCCTAGAAAGGAATTATATAGATTGGTGCTTAATTCCTTTTTTACTTCTGCACTGATTTTGAAAGATTGCCCTACGATAAGTATGGGGGAGTGTATTAAATTTTTGAATGGCCATAGGCTACCTGGGAAGCTTTTCGACAATGCATGGCTGGCGTTACAGGGAAAACTTTTCTTGAGAGGAGATGTGAGCTATCTCAATATTGTAGAAAGATTCTGTCCTTGGGGATGTGGAGAAGAAGAAACTACAGACCATTTTTTAATAAACTGCTCCGTTTCCCAAAATATTTATGACCAAGTCCTGTCAATACTGGGTATTAAGGGCCTTTATAGGGGAACTTATGAGGAAAGGGCCTATGGTATCATTAGCAGAAAACATTCATTGGAGAAAGAAACACTTTTTATTATTTTTTCTGTAATTCGTTATCACTTATGGATGAGTAGGTGTGGCAAAATCTTTGGGAGGGAGGAAGGAACCATGGATCTGACTGTTAAGAAAATTCTTAAGGATTTGTATTTCATCAGATTTAAAGAAATTAGTAAAAATAAAGAAAATATAACTTGGTGGAGGGGAATTAATTTTACATGGGAAATTTCTTTTGATGATATTTAATTTGCTTTATGTATAAATTGTTCATAATCTGCCTATGATTTGAAAATTTAAAGATTGGTGTATTTTGTTTTTGCTAATGTTTTTATTTAAATTATTTAATAAAAATCCCTATCTGATCCCCATTGGAAGCAGCAGTCCTGTCCTGCTTTATGGCTAAAATTCTAGCTATCTGTATAACAGAGCATTTGTATCTTACCTGACTGACTGCATTCACTGGATTCAAATTCCTCTTCTGTAGCTGCCTCCGGAAGAGGCCTGAAACAATAGAATATTGTAAATATGGCAGAATATTTGTACCATATGGAGGAACAGTAATTTTGTAACCCTCAGTAAAGCAATAAATAATAATTGTGGGTACTGGAAGACTCTCTTTTGGTAAAGTGTTTGTAACAGCACCAAGTTCATGTCATACACCAGTCTTTGTACCGTCTCCACCCCACTCCCATACCTTCTCACATCTCTGTGTCCTATCCTTCACCCTGCTACCCATATCTTTCTTCCAACATCTCTGTGCTCTGTTCCGTTCTCCTCAATGCATCAACCCAGATATGCTCCATCACATCTCTGCACCCTGTCCTATCTGCCTCTCCCCACATCTGTGCCCCTCTTCCCCAAATCTGTGTCCTCTCCTGTCTGCTCCTCCCCACATCTCCCTGCCTGCTTCTCCACACATATTCGTGCCTTCTCCTGCCTGCTTCTCCCCATATCTCTGTGCCTCTCTTCCCCAAATCTATGTCCTTCTCCTTTCTGCTTCTATACAGATCTTGCTTTTGCTGTCTACCCCACATCTCTACCCTCGCCTCTTCACATTTGCCCTTGCACTTCTGTGTCCTCTCTTATGTTCCCAACATCTCTGTGCCATCCTCCCTACCACCACTCCTGTAACCTCTTCCCTCTACATTTCTGTGCCCTCCATCTTCTTCAGGCTCCTTTTGTGCCATGAAACCCCTTCTCCCTATATATCTGTGCCCTCTTCCTCATATTTGATGTTCTCTCTCATCTCCCTTCATCTCCCTCTTGCTCTCCCCCCACTTGTCCCCATGGCATTTTTGATTATTGCTAGTGAGGAATACAAGTAAATATGAGGCAATTAACCACTGGTAGTCTCTCTTACCAACATTTAGGTAGAAATCCAAGGTTTTATGGGGCCATTTATATAGGCATCATTTTCTCCATGGAGTTTTGGATGTAGGATAAGTGCAGCTGAAACTTGGCCCCTGGAGATTCTGTAACAGTAATGAATGGGGCTGGTTTGGCTAAGCTGCCAGTGGGCACGACTGAAGCAACAAAGGGAGGGAAATCTGGTAGAGCCAGCTGTCACATTAATCAGTTCCACTTCAGAGCAATTACACTGATATTGGGCCAAGGATTCAAAGAGCTGATTTAAGTGAAGCCTGAGAAAGGCTGGTGGGGAGGAGATACTGTAGCAGCTCAATGGCAGAACAGGATCCAACAGGAAGGAAGTTGTCTTAGTTCATGTCATAGAAAACCTGTCCATTGTGAGCATTACACCTTTATTATTTAACTGCTGGCTGCATGGGTATGTCACATGGTGTAACACCTCTTGTAGCCAGTTGGTTATGTGTTTGGAATCATTTGTATAAATAAGGTGGTGTATGTAGTTCCCAGGGTCTCCCTTTATCCTAGAATATGCCCCTATACATATCTGTATGTCCCTCATTCCTACGTGAGTTTTTCCCTCACTGATTCACTGATACCATGTGACACACACATAGAATGATGGGTAAGTGGGAGGGGCCTGTAACAAGTAGTTTATGTGAGGGGTTCCTCATATCTAGGTGAGTTTTTCCCTCACTGATTCACTGATACCATGTGACACACACACATAGAATGATGGGTAAGTGGGAGGGGCCTGTAACAAGTAGTTTATGTGAGGGGTTCCTTATATCTAGGTGAGTTTTTCCCTCACTGATTCACTGATACCATGTGACACACACACATAGAATGATGGGTAAGTGGGAGGGGCCTGTAACAAGTAGTTTATGTGAGGGGTTCCTCATATCTAGGTGAGTTTTTCCCTCACTGATTCACTGATACCATGTGACACACACACATAGAATGATGGGTAAGTGGGAGGGGCCTGTAACAAGTAGTTTATGTGAGGGGTTCCTCATATCTAGGTGTGATTTCTAATGTAGCCCAAAAATATTACTTTGTATTGAGACCTTAATAGACTCACTTGTTTTTAAAAGGAATTTAGGAGCTGCTGTGACTTTTTAACTATATATGCCCACGTGCTGTTAGGTAGAAGGTAAAATTCCATACACAAACTATGGAACTTCTTATTACAAGGATACCACATATTTCTATGTTTCTAGGAACTCCAGAAGGAGTTTAAATACAGAGGAAGCAGACCTTGCGGCTGCAGGTACAGGCATAACCTCCCAACATTTTGGAAATAGAAAGAGGCACAAAAGGATTTGCTGCACGGAGCATGGCAATTTTTTTGCCACACCCCCTAATTACCATGTTGATTTTACAGAATTCAGCAGGTTTTGAAAGTTCGAACACATTTCTGTGGTCTTTATGTGTTTTTACAGTTTTGCTAATGAAGGTTAATTGCCCTTTAGGGCAGAGAGACACACGTGGAGATTCGAGGAGATTTAGTCGGCCGGCAACAAAGCTAGGGTTGCCACCCGGCCGGTAAAACACCTGCCAAGGCCAGGGCCGGTATTACAAATGCAGTTGCCGGTAATTTCTAATACCCTTTAAAAAAAGCCCTCGGCCTGCCCCCAATTCGCACAGAACTTTCCTTTTTTAAAGTGTTCTTGACATTGCCGCAATGTTGCTCCGCCCCCTGTTGCTGCACGCTGTTTAGCCCAGCCCCTTTTGCATTACGGACCGCCCCCTTTTTGTACCCGCCCGAAGAAGAGACGATTTGTCGCTGGGTGACTAAATCTCCCCAAATCTTCTCATCTGTCTCTGTCCTTAAAGGAACAGTAACACCAAAAAATGTAAGTGTTTTAAAGTAATGAAAATATCATGTAGTGTTGCACTGCACTGGTAAAATTGATGTGTTTGTTTCAGAAACACTACTATAGTTCATGTAAACAAGCTGCTGTGGAGCAATGGCGGAAATTGAAAAACAGCTATATGCAAAGGCTAAATAGTGGATAACAGATAACACCATTAGACAGACAGAGCTTATTCGCTATCTGCTGCGTAACTTGAGCTTTTTCTCCTTTGAATGGCTGCCCCCATGTCTACACAGCAGCTTATTTATATAAACTATAGTAGTGTTTCTTAAGCAAACACACCAGTTTTACCAGTGCAGGGCAACACTGCATTATATTTTCATTATTTAAAAAAACACTTATTTTTTGACGCTACTGTTCCTTTAAGCTGCAAGTCACAGTTTCCCGAAGAGACCTGCTTACAATTGTTTCTTTGCTTATCTTATATTGTTACAAAAGTATCTAAGTATCTATTCTGGGCTCTGGAGATCAAAGAGAAAGTCGGGACATTTCAGTAGCAATCTGGGACTACAGGTTAACCTGTCAAAATTGGGAC
The DNA here is from genome assembly GCA_038501925.1 of Xenopus petersii. Classification (NCBI taxonomy): domain Eukaryota; kingdom Metazoa; phylum Chordata; class Amphibia; order Anura; family Pipidae; genus Xenopus; species Xenopus petersii. Next base: position 6,718,595 of record CM076686.1, on the reverse strand, counting down.
TGTCCCGCAAAAAATGGGACAGTTGGTAGTTATGGGTATAGGAACCCCATACAGTTACAATAAATATTGTTAAAACAGGTCAATATTTTGGGGCCTGAAAAATAATTTGCTTTGGGGCCCAATAATATGTAGTTACACCACTGCTGCCTTCATTTTGTGTGTAAGAAAAGCCCCTAACAGTAAGTTCACTCTCGAAAATAATTTGTATTAGGGTTACCCCTTTCTGAAGAATGCAAAACTGCCCAATATGTCTTTCTACTCACTGCAGATATTTAGAGATTTTACTTTTTTTTCCTTCAAAAGCCATTTATGAACACACACTACCACAGCTGGTCAGTTGTTCAATCACACACATCTGATTGGTTTCCATGGGTTACTAGATATGGGTTGGTATAGATATCCCCACAGTCCATACCATATATTTCCACATTTAAAAAGAAATATATTGAGTGGGAACATGGGGCTCAACAATAATATATATATATATATATATATATATATATATATATATATATATATATATATATATATATATATATATATATATATATATATATATATATATATATATATCGTAATAGTGCACACCGTTAACCCAAATAATACCTGAGTGCCAGCAAAAGGGAAATCAAATAACAAAAAAGTTGCGACACTCACAGGGTTTTGTGAATCAAAAATAGGCAGTTTTATTAGAACTCAACGTTTCGATCCCTCACAGGCATCTTCGTCACGTTGAGTTTTAATAAAACTGACTATTTTTGATACACAAAACCCTGTGAGTGCCGTAACTTTTTCCGAATCCTAATTTGCATATGAAAATTAGGGGGGGGAGAGAAATAGTTTGACTTTTTAGCACAAAACAAGGAAGTAAAATTTTTTTTTACTTTCCCACCCCTAATTTGCATATGCAAATTTGGATTCGGAAATAGTGGATTCAGTGCATCCCATATATGTATATATATATTTTTTTTATCCTTTAAGCAAATGCTTTTTACTTATTTAATATCTAAGCACCTATAACTATGTAACTACATTTCATTACATAAGCATTTCATTTGTGCAAATATCTCTTTATGTAGTGTAGCCTAAAAACACATTTGTTTCAATGGTTTTTATTATAATATTACAAATCAAGAAAAAAATTTAAAAAAAAATAAAAGGGATACAGAAGGAAAAAAAAGGGAGGAATATCTAAGTGTATAAGGGGAGGAGCATCACACAGCAAGATATATATATATTTTTACAAGATCCTGTAAAATATAAGGATATTATAAGTAGAAATGCACCAAATCCACTATGTTGGATTCGGCCGAACCCCCGAATCCTTCGCGAAAGATTTGGCTGAATATCGAATCCTAATTTGCATATGCATATTAGGGGTGGGAAGGGGAAAACATTTTTTACTTCCTTGTTTTGGGGCAAAAAGTCGCACAATTTCCGCCCCCACCCCTAATTTGCATATGCAAATTAGGAGTGGGTTCGGCCTGGCAGAAGGATTCGGCCGAATCAGAATCCTGCGGAAAAGGCCGAATCCTGGATTCGGGGCATCCCTAATTATAAGTTACCGAGGAGTTTCATGAAAATGTAAAAGTACGAGGCTGAAGGCGGAGTGTTTTTATACAGGCCATGGAACTCCGAGGTAACTTCTAATATCCTCATATTTTGCAACTGGGGGTACTTTATTTATTATAATACACAAGTTTCAGTGAGTCATGTGACAGAAATGACATCAGAACTCACTGTTTATAAGGATATCATTTACAAGATATTAATGGCTTTTATGTATTACATACATATATATATATATATATATATGTGTGTGTGTGTGTGTACATGTCAGCTGTTTAAAAACACACGTCTGATTGGTTGCTATGGGTTACTATATATAGTTTGGTACAGATATTGTGCCAAGCCATATATTTCCATAAATCACCATATATAAAAAGAGGGTTGGTCCAGTATAGGGTAGGGATGAGAATTATGTAGAGACAATGTGCATTAACCATATACAAGGCTGAGTCTGTTCTTACCTGGGAAAATCTTCATCCTGCCATTCCTCCTTCAGCTCCATGTCATCGATTCCCTTGGAGGCAGAGGCCTGAGGCCCATAGCATTTACTGGAGCCGCTGAATGGAAACAAGGAGAACCTTCCCTTTACATCCTCACATTCCAACACATATATACAGGATTTATTTTCATTTTTAAGATAAAAGTAAAGCCCCTTTAAATCATTGGGACTAGATGAGGTCCTACCTGAACAGAGTATGTCTAGTTAATTTTTTTTTGTTTTACCTCTCTTGGACCTTGTTATACAAATAAACTCCATAATCTGCAAATCCATGTAATTACTATATAGATGCATGCTGCAGACTTCACTGGTTTCTGTGCAGCCATGCATCTTAATGAACAGCCAATTAAGATATTCACCCAGGGAATCTATAGTTGTCCTGTTTCAGGAGCTTGTATCTCTTTAGTGATAAATAATAAAGGGAAGAAATACGAGTTATTTTATTTAGCATGGCAGATTTAGATGGAAACTGATTTTACAAGATGTTAAAAAAATAGCCCACGATCAAAATCTATTAGGGGATGGTGGGAGTTGTAGTTGAGCACCTGTTTTAAATTACAGCAACCTTCCTTTAAATGACCATCTTGCATGGCTAATCGGCTATTCATTTAGGTGCATGCTGCAGACAGGGATGGTTTCCGTACAGCCATTGTAAGAATTATATTTTTTTTTTTATGCCTTTGACATAAGCAAGTGACAGTGAAATGATTAAGCATACTGGGGTTAGACTGGAATTAGGAGAGGAGTACTTACATACAAGGACAAATCAGGAGTCAGCTTGCAGGAAAGAACAAGACTCAGTACAGCCCAAACTATCCCCGAATTGCTGACATCACCCATCCCAGGTAGCTGGGAGCTAGGGCAGGGCAGCTGGATTTTAGGCACTCCCGCAGGTCTCCTTAGTAACAATACAATCTCCCCACATCTTTTACACTTCTTTTTACCTACATTGACATAAACGTCACAGTGCCAGGGACATGCACCAACTAGTATTCAGCACTGACTGGGCTGCTTTAAGATAATAAAAGGACCATTCCATTCATAGATTCTGCCTATGGCCAAAGCACTGCTACGATTTGTTTGCTGTACGACTCCTGAGGCCTAATTCATTACAGGTGGAGCTGCCATACTGAGTGCCTCAGTTGAGATTAAAACAAAAGCTGTGCTGGAATGGATTTGGAGGAATGGAGTTGATAAATCAGCCCCAAACAGTAAGTTCACCCTAGAAAACAATTGCAATTGTATTAGGGTAAGCCCTTTCTGCAAAACTGCCCAATATGTCTTTCTACTCATGGAGGAATGGAGTTGATAAATCCTGGAATAATGACTGTAATAATAGCTGTTGATGTGATGTGAGTTTGGGGTACCTGGGGGGGATAGTTACAATAAGAAAGATATAGCGAGGAATGTCTAATTTTGGCACAGGGTGGTATCTTTTAGTATGATCTGCTATGTCCAATCTGTTGCAACTTTTCAGTTGGTCTTCATTTTCTGTATTTGTTTTCCTCTGATCTGTGTTTCAGCCTTTCAATAGGGGTCACTGACCCCCGGCATCTGCTGCATGGCTGCAATTTTTGCGTTGTTACTTTCTATTCAGACCCTCTCCTACTCACCTGTCAGTGTCTCATTTAAATCATTGCCTGGTTGCTAGGGTCAATTGGGTCCTAGCAACTAAGGATGCACCGAAGCCAGGATTTGGATTAGGCCAAATCCTTGTGCTGGGCCGAACCGAATCCTAATTTCCATATGTAAATTAGGGGTGGGAGGGAAATCACGTGACTTTATCACAAAACCAAGAAGTAAATAAAAAATGTCCCCACTTTTTCCTTTCCCAAAACCAATTAAATTAGGATTCGGTTTCGGCTGAATCTTTCACAAAGCATTCGGCCGAATCCCAAACAGTGTTGGACTGGCCCACCGGGATACCAGGAAATGTCCCAGTGGGCCCTCCTGCTTCTAAACATTTGGCCTATTTCATGGTCATTCCCTATTTCTATGAGAATAAAGAGGCTAAATAGATGGAATAATAGGTTATAGTGTGTAAAGAAAAGAGAATATGAGAATAGATGTTGAGTGAGGAAAGGAAGAAAATAATACTTAGAGTAGGCCCCTGGTCTAAAGGTTTTTGGGTGGGCCCCTGGTCTAAGGGTTTTTGGTGGGCCCCTGGTGTCCCAGTCCGACACTGATCCCAAATAGCGGATTAGGTGCATCCTTACCAGGTAGTTTTTATAGTTCTAAACTGGAGAGCAGCTGAATGAATAAACTAAATCCCTCAAAAACCAACAGAAAATAAAAATGTAAGACTATCTGCAACTATCATACTAACCGTTCATTTAAAGGCAAACTACCCCTTAAAGGAAAACTATACCCCCAAAATGAATATTTAAGCAACAGATTATGACAACCAATTGGCTTTATATCCATTAGTGACGAAAGGTGGGGGCAATTCACAAAAGAACATCAGCTGTACTCAGGAGTAACACTTATCAACTAATGAGAATTTGGCATTTATTGATCTTTCTGCACTTGGCCTTTAAGAAATAATTGCTGGTTGGTTGCTATGGGTGTCTATGGTGGAACAATATGACCTTTCTTTACAGTTGATTATTATGAAGTGACTGTAGTGGGATCCAATAGAATGAATGTTGCCCCAAAAAGAAAATCCTCTTGGCCATGGCCACCATTGGGCTTATGAGGGTAATCATCAGCTGACAGGAAGTGCCTCAGGTTGCACCTTCTTCCTGTATATGCATTGTCCAATCATGGCTTATGAGTTTAACAATAGGATCACATGATCGTTTTCCCTAGTGATGGATTGTGGTCTGTAGCAAGCAACACCCCAGAGAAATGAGGTCAAGTCACCATGATGCCCTCCAGGAAGGGAGAGGTTCTTCTTATTGTTGTGACTCAGCTTTATCATGGCAGTTTGTGTGTGGCAGTTTCACTGTGATGCCTGCTGATCCTGCCAACAGCCCAGGGCATGTCCCTACAGCTCAATGACATTGTGTGACTCCTCAGAACAATATGTGCTCCTATTCCTGAGCCTCCGTGATGAGTGAAACAGTCGTACAGGTATGGGATCTGTTATTCGGAGACCCGTTATCCACAAAGCACCAAATTACTGAGAAGTCATCTCCCATAGACTCCACTTTATTTTCAAATGTTTAAAAAGTATTTCCTTTTTCTGTGTAATAATAAAACAGTCGCTTGTACTTGATCCCAACTAAGAAATAATTAATCCTTACTGGAGGCAAAACCAGCCTATTGGCTTTATTTCATGTTTCCATTATTTTCTAGTAGACTTAAGGTATAAAGATCTGAATTACAGAAAGATCTGTTATCTGGAAAACTAGGGATGCACCGAATCCACTTTTTTGGATTCGGCCGAATCCTTCGTTAAAGATTCGGCCGAATACTGAACCAAATCCTAATTTGCATATGCAAATCAGCGAGGGGGAGGGGAAATAGAAATAAAAAAAAACCCATTTTATACTTCCTTGTTTTGTGATGAAAAGTCACGTGATTTTAAGGATTCGATTCAGCCGAATCCGAATCCTGTTAAAAATTACCGAACCGAATCCTGGATTCAGTGCATCCCTATGGAAACCCCAGGTCCCAAGCATTCTGGATAACAGGTCCCATACCTGTACTGCTGAACCCTTCACCCTCACTCAGTGCGAGAAAAGGTTGGGGGGTGCACTAAACAACATCATCATTGCAGTTGCCTTTTGTAACCAATCAGATCTTTGCTTTCATTTTCTAAATGGTTGTAGACTGATCAAAACGAGCGGCTGATTGGTAGCTCCAGGCAATTCCGCTCCTCATTTAGTAACTTGGATATCATCCCACCCAAGGATCGGTACCTACCTGAGCACCAAAACATTTTTACTGAGGGGTTTGAGCAGGACTTGGACAGTGGTTTATTAGCCACGCTTGTGTTTGCTGATCTATTTACAGCAGGTTATAAAGATGTGAGTGTATTGAGGCTTTGGCTGTCTCCCAGGTCCAATATAACCAGGGCCAATCATCTGATCTAATCACCCCTTTAACAAGGCAATAATAATAATGCAGCCTGCGTGAGTGCAAGTTTGGGAGATGGAAGGAGCGTTTCTGCATTTGAATATATTGCAAACATGCATCAAAAATGCAGCGTGTTGCAATAAAAGGCAATGCAGCAGCCATCCCTGTAGCTCCCATGATCCCCAGTTAAAGTGATGATCTACCCCCAGTGTTCCTTGTTAGTCACACACCGACTTACCTCTCCTGCTGTTGTTTTTCATGCCCCTCGATGTAGGTGCCCATCTTGTCGGTGGAAAGGCTTCGGGACTTCACTTCGGGAGCCGGCGACTCACAGCGACAGGTACACACCTACTGCAAACTGGTTTTTCCACCTGTATTTTCCTTTCTAAATCAGCTGAGCTTCTCATTCATGGGCAGATCCCCCTCGGCCTTAATGCTCGGCGCTTTAAGTATCAGCTTCCAGAGTCCTGCATTAACCCCCTGCCTGCCAGCAGAACCAAGGAATCTATGTTGGTGGCAATCAATGGGTTAAAATGTGTTGCATTCGTATTTCTTCCCTATTGGTCTCGTTTATATCAGCCGAGCCAAAAGGAGTATATTAGAGAGACTAAAGGCTAGTGCCAGCAAGAGACTGCAGAAAGGAACCGCAGCTCCCAGAATGCTTAGTGATGTGGGAGTTGTAGTCCAACAACTGTGAGTTGAATCTCCCTGCAATAGCATGCTCTACTAGCAGTTACTGCGGAGTACCTCTGCTGTGTATACACTGGTCAATGCCTAATGTTAAAGGGGTGGTTTACCTTTAAGTTAACTTTTACTCTGTTATAGAATGGCCAGTTCTAAACAATATTTCAATTGGTCATTGTTTTTTATTTTTCTTACAGTTTAATTATTTGTGGTTTTTTCCTGACTCTTTCCACATTTCAAATGGGGGTCACTGACCCCATCTAAAAACAAATGCTCTGTAAGGCAACACTATATTGTTATTGCTACATTTTATTACTCATCTTTCTATTCAGACCCTCTCCTATTCATATGCCAGTGTCTCATTCAAATAAATGCATGATTGCTAGGGTCATTTGGACCCTAGCAACCAGACTGCTGAAGTTGCAAACTGGAGAGCTGCTGAATAAAAAGCTAAATAACTAAAAAAAAACACAAATAATAAAAAATTCAAAAACAATTGCAAATTGTCTCAGAATATCACTCTCTCTCTACATCATACTAATTTAAAGGTGAACAACCCCTTTAATTATGTTATAGAACAGCCTTCAGTTAGTCTCATTTTTTATCGTTTCTGAATGATTTGCCTTCCTCTTTCAAATGGGGGTAGCTGACCCGAGCAGCCTCTGTGCGGAAACAATTTTATTGCTTTTGCTACTTTTTATTACCTCATTTTATTTTTAGGCCTTCCTCGCTTCATATTTTTTTCTCTCCTTCAAACCGCTGCTTGGTTGCTAGGTTGAACTGTACCATAGCAGCCACATAGCTGCTGAAAATCCAAAATGGAGAGTTACTGCACAAAAAGCAAAATAATTAAAGACCACAAATGATAAAAAATGAAGACCAACTGCAAATTGTCTCTGAATATCAGTCTCTGCATAATGCAGCAGTGGTAGTGGCTCTTGCACAACCCCAGAACAAAACAGCACTTGTATTTATTAACACTGTCGGTTCTGCCCTTGAAGAATGCCTTAGCAGAGGTGAATGGCAGCTCCCACTCAGTTATACTGAAATAAGCAGAGTATGTCCTGAACCTGTAGGACACTATAGGGGTCATTTACTATGTACAAGGCAGGGTGCAAAGTGCAAAGAATGAGTGCAATCAACCATGTTTTTGCATGTTATACTCTGCCCTTAACAGAATAGTGCCCCTTATAGCATATAACGCTAGTTATACAATACATGGTTACGCCTTTATATGACCCTGCAACTGAAGACCATGGCACCCGACAGAAGAAAAAACGCCAGCCAATACCAATGCGGAGCCATGTTTAATTAAACATCAACTGATTGAGTTACAAAAAAAAGTTGAATCGAAATTTCATTAAAGAACTGTAGAAAATGAAGGCGCGACGTTGCCCATGTTACTCGGCACTCGCAGTGTTAAATAGTTACCACATCAGAACACAGAGGAGCCCCTCCCCATTGCATAATAATGCGGCATGCTGCAAGAAGTAATGTAAAGCATGCAAAAAGTACTCCAGGTCTAGTATCCCATAGCAACCAATTAGAAGGTAGCATATATAGGCCTGTTGTTGGTATAACCATGCACAAAATTCACAACACTGCCCTTAAAACGTGTGCTCAAACTTAGGGGACTGTTCCTGCTGAATTGTGCTTAGTACAGGGGAATACCTATGCTGCCATAGTTTTATGGGATCTCTCTGTACAGACTATGAGCAAACTTAGGGACTGTTCCTGCTGAATTGTGCTTAGTACAGAGGAATACCTATACTGCCATAGTTTTATGGGATCTCTCTGTACAGACTATGAACAAACTTAGTGGACTGTTCCTGCTGAATTGTGCTTAGTACAGGGAATACCTATGCTGCCATAGTTTTATGGGATCTCTCTGTACAGACTATGAGCAAACCTAGGGGACTGTTCCTACTGAATTGTGCTTAGTACAGGGGAATACCTATGCTGCCATAGTTTTATGGGATCTCTCAGTACAGACTATGAGCAAACTTAGGGACTGTTCCTGCTGAATTGTGCTTAGTACAGGGAATACCTATGCTGCCATAGTTTTATGGGATCTCTCTCTGTACAGACTATGAGCAAACTTAGGGACTGTTCCTGCTGAATTGTGCTTAGTACAGAGGAATACCTATACTGCCATAGTTTTATGGGATCTCTCTGTACAGACTATGAACAAACTTAGTGGACTGTTCCTGCTGAATTGTGCTTAGTACAGGGAATACCTATGCTGCCATAGTTTTATGGGATCTCTCTGTACAGACTATGAGCAAACCTAGGGGACTGTTCCTACTGAATTGTGCTTAGTACAGGGAATACCTATGCTGCCATAGTTTTATGGGATCTCTCAGTACAGACTATGAGCAAACTTAGGGACTGTTCCTGCTGAATTGTGCTTAGTACAGGGGAATACCTATGCTGCCATAGTTTTATGGGATCTCTCAGTACAGACTATGAGCAAACTTAGGGACTGTTCCTGCTGAATTGTGCTTAGTACAGGCAGAATATAAACACCATATGCCTTTTGAATTGATAGGAAAGTTCTGCAACAGGAATATCATTAGAAAAACACAAAGGGGAAGTGTTATTGTGCCTTTACCATATACTGAACTGTCTGTTTAGACTACAGTGCGACTATATATAGACCCTGCAAGTAAAATACTGTGAAAATGTGTTTTTCCTTTACAATACAGGGGGCCAGAGCTGTGTTACTGGTACGGGGGGCACAACATACACACAATGCCATAGGAAAGGCTCGCAGATCCCAAACCCTCTTTCCTGCCATTGTTACAATCAGCTCCCACTGGCTATTAACCATTTCTGCACCATAATAACATCATAAATAGATTTTTCTGAGGGGGCCCCAGTACTGCTCACTGTAGAATAAAGGGAAACTAGATGATAAGTTGTATTTGTCCTGTTTATTAAAGCATTCCCTGTTGTGTGGAATATAGAGGAGCAATATTGGGTATCCCTGCTCGTTATCAGGCGCACCCTTAATTAAATAATACTGTGACACAACTGATTTATATCGGCTCTGCCCAGTTACAGGACTCTTTGCCACCCTCTTCTGGACTCGCTGCCACTTTTTCTGCTTGTGTGTTGACTGCCACCTGCTGGCCATAAGAGTCACTGCAGAATAACTAATGAAGGGATTGTGGAAATAGAATAACAATGGAGAGTTAAGGCAAGGAAGAATCTGCAAGCACTGTCCGTAACCCCTTAGCATTTCCATCTATATGTAGGCATGCCTTACCTTGTACCCATGTATCTGGTACCGTGTAATACATTAAAGGGGTGGGGTAAGTGGGCGGAGCTTGTCGAGACCACAGACAGACATGAGGTAGGTCATACAATTGGCAAAACAGTACGTGTAAGAAAGGTTAATAACATTCCGTGCTTGGAATATGCACAAGCGGACGGTTGCTTTCAATCCTTCCAGCGGCTCCAACGGAGATCAGGGCATGCTGGGAGTTGTAGTCGAGAAGAATTTACATATAAACTGTACACCTAATGCATTAGCAAGAATCACGGTGTCCGTTATCAACGGAGAATTTGGCATTTCCTACCTATTATTACATTTCTGGATACAACACAATTTTATTGCTCTTCATTTAACGGCAAACTTAAGAAATCATTATTATTGTTATTATCCTTATTAATGCAATGGAATAAAAATGCTTATCTGGTCATTTCTTTTCGTTGCCTGATTGGCTCTCGGCATCTACACCAGTTATATGGCTGAACCTTTCTAGAATGGCTTCCGCCGTGAATTTGGGGAGGCCCCTATCAAGGGGGCAGCCTTCCACCAGACTGTTCATAGGAGTTGGGGGAAAGGATCGCTCATCCTCTAAGCCGTCGTCCAATTGTGTCCTGTAAGATCCAATAAATCGTTTGCTCCTCACATCATCTCCAGCGCAGCCATCTTGGCCTTCCGGCTGCTCCCCACAATCTCCAAACAACTCCCCGCCGTCCAAGTTTTCATCGGTGGTCCGTTCCCTGAATCCAGAGTTGTCATTGTATTTCTCAGCGTTCTCCAAGGACTGCATGGATAGCGGTGCCTCCAGGTCTCTCTTCCTCAGGAAATCTTTTAGGATCGGAAGGACCTTTTTGCGGGATGCGGCAGTATTGCCTTGTCGATAAGTGGTGGTATTGTGGCACGGAGAGCAGGATATGGAGGACAGGTTGAGGGGTGGGCTGGTAGCTTGCTCCAACGCTTTGCACACCTGCGAGAAGCACAAGAGTGTTTCAATGACACATTAATATGTGGCACAATGAGTAGGTAATGGGTACTTTGCCATCCACAATTTTAGTAGCTGGGGCAAAGTGATTTCCCATTTGCTGTAGCATAAATACAGTGCCAATTTCATGTATAATACCCATAACACAGGGCGGGATAAATACAGTACAAATTTAATATATAATACCCCAGAACACACACAAGGATAAATACAGTGCCCAGGGGCGATCCTGGCCCCTCCGCTGCCTGAGGCAGCGGCAGTTGCTGCTGCCCCCCCTCCCCCAGAAATTTGCTCTTAAAGTACCAGGAGCAGCATTTTTGCTGCCCCTGGTACCTAGTGGGGCGCTGCCGCCTGAGGCGACAGCCTCAACTCGCCTCATTGGCGAAGCACCCCTGACAGTGCCAATTCCATGTATAATACCCCAGAACACACAGCAGGATAAATAGTGTCAATTCCATGTATAATACCCAGAACACACAGCAGGATAAATAGTGTCAATTCCATGTATAATACCCAGAACACACAGCAGGATAAATACAGTGCCAATTCCATGTATAATACCCCAGAACACACAGCAGGATAAATACAGTGCCAATTCCATGTATAATACCCCAGAACACACAGCAGGATAAATAGTGTTGATTCCATGTATAATACCCAGAACACACAGCAGGATAAATACAGGGCCAATTCCATGTATAATACCTCAGAACACACAGCAGGATAAATACAAGGCCAATTCCATGTATAATACCCCAGAACACACAGCAGGATAAATAGTGTCAATTCCATGTATAATACCCACAACACACAGCAGGATAAATACAGTGCCAATTCCATGTATAATACCTAGAACACACAGCAGGATAAATACAGTGCCAATTCCATGTATAATACCCCAGAACACACAGCAGGATAAATACAGTGGCAATTCCATGTATAATACCCAGAACACACAGCAGGATAAATACAGTGGCAATTCCATGTATAATACCCCAGAACACACAGCAGGAGAAATTCAGTGCCAATTCCATGTATAATACCCAGAACACACAGCAGGATAAATACAGTGCCAATTCCATGTATAATACCCCAGAACACACAGCAGGATAAATACAGTGGCAATTCCATGTATAATACCCAGAACACACAGCAGGATAAATTCAGTGCCAATTCCATGTATAATACCCAGAACACAGCAGGATAAATACAGTGCCAATTCCATGTATAATACCCCAGAACACACAGCAGGATAAATACAGGACCAATTCCATGTATAATACTCCAGAATACACAGCAGGATAAATACAGTGCCAGTTCCATGTATAATACCCCAGAATACACAGCAGGATAAATACAGTGCCAATTCCATGTATAATAACCCAGAACACACAGCAGAATAAATATAGTACTAATTCAATGTATAATATGCCAGAACCCACGGCAGTATAAATACAGTGCCAAGAGATTGTCATACTGCTATGAAGCCATAGGGGCAGCCCCATTATTATAGTCAGGTGACCAATATAAGAAAAACATTTTGGAAAGCCATAAGCAAACCAATGACTCGTGACGCACCCAGCTCTCGGTATTCAGGAACATACAACCAGCTTGCCTGGCAGTGAAGGGCTTAACTCTAGGAGAGATTGAGATCACAAATAAATATTCCCGTTTGGGGTAAATCCCCTATATAGTGTAACTAGTTCTGAACATGTGCAATCTGCCAGTAAATGTGCCGGTGTCAGAAACGTTCCCTGATAACACCGGAGAGATTCGGGCCACTAATGGCTGATTAGATGTTCTTACCCGTATGAACTGCCCGACCCGATCGCTTCTTAATTACTGGGTTCTGCCCAGGGGGAGAGATCACGTTTCACAGGTGCTAGACTTTAAACCACTGGCGAGTTAATCAGTGACAGGATCAGAGGGACTTTAAAGGAGATACGACCAATACATTCCTGCCCCGAAGGCACAGTAAGGAACATTTCCACCAGCACTTTCCTCTAGTGCAAACAGCTCCCAATCTCCCGATGTTGTTCAACTACAACCTCTACTCACTTACAGTTTCTCCACCACTTCAAATGGGGCAGGTGCTCTGCAGGAATCGGTCACTTTTAGCACACAGGGGCCTGCCAGTCTTGCAGTTGGTGCATTTGAAGTAAGCATGGGTGCTCACTAAACACAGCAGGGTGCAGAAAGGTACATTCAAGTACAAGTACATTCAACCTCGGGTTCACTTCAAGACTTTCCCTAGAAACAGTATTCATAGAGTGCCCCCTAGTGCCGTGACTGTTCCTGCATAAAATACTGTAAACACCACTGCTTAAGGGGAACTATCCTGGAAATGATAATTTAATATAAGCTTCAGCACACTGAAATAAGAAACTTTGTAAATATAATCAATTAAATATTCTGTACTGTTTCTGAAATAATCAAGTTTATCTTCACTGTCCCTCTCTTAGCATCTGTTTCTCTCCATTCTGTCTTCATGCAGCAGTTGGGTGTCAGATATTCATTGACATTTAGATCCAATATATCTTATAGGGGGGCTCCTTTCCTAGCAGATGTATTAGAGCTCACTCAAATAACTGATTCCAGTACAAACAAAATGTAACAAAATAACTGCCTTTTGCACAAATTCTGCATGTAGAGAGACATGATGTCTGGTGAGTTTAATAGAGTGACCTCTAATACATCTTCTAGGCAAAAGGAGCCCCCCTATAAGATATATTGGATCTAACTGTCAATGAATATCTGACACCCAACTGCTGCATGAAGACAGAATGAAGAGAAACAGATGCTGAGAGAGGGATAGTGAAGATAAACTTGATTATTTCAGAAACTGAATATAATTTTTAATGGATTGTATTTAGAAAACGTCTTATTTCAGTAAGCTGAAGTTTATATTAAATCATTTTTGCTATAGTTCCCCTTTAATACTGGTGGGATATGTGTAAGAAAACAAAAGATTAGAGCCGATTAAATCAGAAGCACGAAGCAAAGATAATTATAGGACTATAGTTGCCCTTTAACGAAGGGGGAGCGTGACCGATGCACATAATCGGTGCCCAGGTTTCTGATCTGTAGATGTATCTCCTGCAGTTCTACACTAGGGGGCACTGCCCTCCACTGAATCCAAACAGGGTAGAATAAGTTTTTAATTTCCCTTTTGATGAAACTGCACCCTGCACACATGCAAATGAATGTCAGCTCATACTCACCACTCGTCTAAGCTCCTCCCTCTGACTGTACACCGCAATCTGCCTGACGGGTTCATTGTCGCTAGTAAAGGTAATGGCCATGGAGACCAGAACATTGTAGCGATGCCTCTGGCAGAATAAACGCAGGTCAGATTCTAGATTCTCCATCTCCATGAAGTCCTGCAAAGGGAAACAGACGTTACCTCGACCGAGCAATGCCCTTGTGTTGTGTGTGTGGCAGCTCCCCCCTCCCACGAATGTATATAGGCAAACATATATGGAAATCATTAAAGGGGAAGTTCACCTTTAAAGGGAAAAAATGTTTGTTTTCAAAACACATCAGTTAACAGTGCTGCTCCAGTGGAATTATGCAGTGAAATCCATTTCTCAAAAGAGCAAACAGATTTTTTTACATTTAATTTTGATATCTGACATGGGGCTAAACATATTGTCAGTTTCCCAGTTGCCCCAGTCATGTGACTTGTGCTCTGATAAACTTCAGTCACTCTTTACTGCTGTACTGCAAGTTGGAGTGATATCACCCCCCTCCCTTCCCCCCCAGCAGCCTAACAAAAAAACAATGGGAAGGTAACCAGATAACAGCTCCCTAACACAAGATAACAGCTGCCTGGTAGATATACTGTAAGAAAAGCACTCAATAGTAAAATCCAGGTCCCACTGAGACACATTCAGTAGGAGAAACAACAGCCTGCCAGAAAGCAGTTCCATCCTAAAGTGCTGGCTCTTTCTGAAATCACATGACCAGACAAAATGACCTGAGATGCACCTACACACCAATATTACAACTAAAAATAAATATACACTTTTTGGTTCAGGAATGAAATTTTATATTGTATACTGAATTATTTGCAATGTAATTTAGAAATAAAAACTACATCATAAAAATCATGACAGAATCCCTTTAAGTTAATGTTTAGTATGTATCAATTCTAAGCAACTTTGAGTTAGTTTTTTCAATTAGTTTTATAATATATATATATATATATATATATATATATATATATATTTAATTATCTGCCTTTTTCTTCTCTTTCCAGCTTTCAAATGGGGGTCAATGACCCCATCTAAAGTTACAAATGTATTGTTATTGCTACGTTTTATTGCTCTTCTTTCGATTCAGGCCTCTCCTATTCATATTCCAGTCTCTTATTCAAACCAGTGCATGGTTGCTAGGGGAATTTGGACCCCCAGCAACCAGATGGCTGAAATTGCAAACTGGAGAGCTGCTGAATAAAAAGCTAAATAATAACTCAAACACACTGCAAGTCATAAAACAATAAAAACCAATTGCAAATTGTCTCAGAATATCACTCTCTACATCATACTAACAGTTAATTCAATGTAAACCACCCCTATAAATCTCAATAAGCAACAGACCACTAGGAGTGGCTGGAGACAATGGGGGGAATTTACTTGGCTGCTACAGGAAAGCTGCTTATCATAACCAATTCTTTACCAATTGTTCTTTGGCCTTTAATGGTCAGATGACATGAATGGCATGAGGGAGACTTACCTCCAACGTCATATACAGAGCACTGATGGCGAGATTAATATCCCGACTGATTAGCACCTTCAGGTCCTTCCTGAGCATCTGATCTATCGTGAGACCTGGGCAAGACAAACAGCAGGACACTGAGAAACTGGACTGCATAGAGCGCCATCTTCATATCATCTTTATGTCTGCAGCCATATTGCGCCTCATTAGAGCAACCGGTAGATACTAAATTTGTAGGAATGCAACATACCTGATACATCAAACTTGGCTTTCTGCAGTGAATCAAACACAGCGCCCCTTGGAGGAAGACTGGGGAACATGGACTCCAGCGATGTGACATAGTCTGTATCTTTGGGAGTCACTTTGCCAGCTGCAGGCGCCATATTGATACAGTCAAGGACAATGGTATCTAAGGAAGAGATCAATAGCATCAGGCATGGGATTCCACACCCCTAAATACCCCCCTACTGTGTCCTTGCCCATCCAAATACCCTAAATCTAGTTCAGCTCTTCTGTTTCTAGCCCAGATCATTCCCTTACCTCGTAACAAAGAGGCCAGCTGAAGGTCTAAGATTTCCGGGGCCCCATGAATAATCTTCTCCGCCACTAACGTAGTGCAGGAGCCCACCAGCTCGGAGGTGACTTTGCAGTTGAGGGAGGGAGTTCTCTCGAGGTGACGGTGATCTATGACCTCGGCCACAACGTCTTCCAGATACGAGTCTCCTCTATCAGAAATAAAACCAGAACTCTATGGTCAGGAAACTCTAAAGGATAAGTAAACCTTAAAATTTAAGGGCTTTTCTAACTTACAAGTTTAATGATAAGATTTTATTAACTGCCATCTAATGAATTTTGTAACAATGCCATCTGCTGGTCAGTTCACTTAATTATACTGTTAGAGAGAGATCCTTTTAGAAGGAAAACAGAGAAGTGTTCTGATGTTACTCTGTTTAGGGAAGAGATTGTTAAGAGAGAGATCCTTTCAGAAGGAACACAGAGAATTGTTCTAATGTTGCTCTGCTCAGGGAAGAGAGTGTAAAGAGAGAGATCATTTCAGAAGGAAAACAGAGAAATGTTTTGATGTTGCTCTGCTCAGGGAAGAGATTGTTAGAGAGATATACTTTCAGAAGAAAAACAGAGACATGCTCTGATGTTGCTCTGCTCGGGGAAGAGATTGTTGGAGCGATACACTTTCAGAAGGAAAACGGAGATGTGCTCTGATGTTGCTCTGCTCAGGGAAGAGAATGTTAGAGAGATATACCTTCAGAAGGGAAAACAGATAAGTGTTCTGCTGTTGCTCTGCTCTGGGAAGGGATTTTTAGAGAGAGAGATCCTTTCAGAAGGAAAACAGAGAAGTGTTCTAATGTTGCTCTGCTCAGTGAAGGAATAAAAAGCCTCATATTCTGTTTCCCATCTCTTCCCTGAGCAGAGCAACATAAGAACACTTCTCTGTTTTCCTTTTGAAATTCTCTCTCTTTAACAATCCCCTCCCTCAGCAGAATAACATCAGAACACTTCTCTGTTTTCCTTCTAAATGCATCTCTCTCTAACAATATCTTCCCTTAACAAAGCAACATCAGAACACTTCTCTGGTATTTCTCTCTGATGGTACAGTTACAGGAACTGACCAGGAGGTGACAGTTGTTACATTGTTATATTGGCAGTTGATAAAAATGTAATGAAACAGAAAAAATGAAAAATGAAACAGAAAAAAAAAATATTCATGTACATTGCAAAAGTGCTTAGAAAAGCATCCTGAGCTATAAATGACAAGGATATTAGATGTGAGTACAAAAGAGCGACTTGCCTGGGTAACACATTGTGATCCACCAGTGTGAGCACCAGATGCCCAGATTCATACAGAGTCTGTAGATCAATTTCATTTCTGAAGGTGAGGTGCTCCTTGTGGATCCCATTCTGCTTCAGGAAGTATGTGCTTTCCGTGCGCAATGGAAAATCTTCCCGTTGGATGTTCAGTACAGGGATATACACTAGGTTTTTGCTAGAAGAGGTCTGGAACAATAACAAGAAGTATATCAGCAGGTGACCGACATTCTCCAGAATAACTAGTATTTACAGCTCTGGAGATTGCACTGAGAAGGCTCTCTCTGTGGACTAAGGGAAGGCTGCAGTTCAGACTGGGCTGGATAGGACTACTGCACCTAGAATGTCTGCAGACATTTACTAGTCATTTAATAATGCAACACAGTAGTCTGGAGATGTCAGGTAGAGAAAAGAAAGCCTGAAATGCTTGCAGGGACATGGACATTACAATTCATACATGAAAAGGACAAATCCATATATAAATAGTTACCTTTGTCAGGTAGTAGGCTAAAGCCATGGCAGAGACCATAGAATCCAGATCACAGGCTTCATTTCCAAGAACCACATGGAAGTCCAGACCTTCAGGTTTATTCTGGAAGGAAGAGTACAAGAAATTACTTTAAATCACATAGGATCAGTGCAGAATGTTCTGTTATACAGATAGCTAGAATCTCAGCTGCCATAAAGCAGGACAGGACTGCTGCTTACAATGGGGATCAGATAGGATCTGTGCAGCCACTGGGACAGAATGTTCTGTTATACAGATAGCTAGAATCTCAGCTGCCATAAAGCAGGACAGGACTGCTGCTTACAATGAAAATAAGATGCAAAGGGAGCAAGAAGATACGAGATAATATCAAGTAGTTGATACATTTAGCTCTGTGTCTATATGGAGAAATGGTTATTTAGAATAAATGAGAGAGGAGGTGATACAGTCTCAGAGCAGTTGGCAGTTGTTTCCCGCCAGATAAAACAAGTTTCCCCGGGTCAATGGTGCTGCGCAGGGAGGTGCATACGGCACATTTTAGTCACATGATACAATACTTACTATGGAAGTCTGGGCTCTGGCTAAATATCTACCTTTCCCCCAATGGAATGCCGCCCTTCTCACAATCTGCGTGACAAAACAGGACAGGGAAATGTGTAGACAAGAAATATTCTGCAGCTCCTGGTTCTAACCAGCCTGTGGTGTTCTGTGACAACTAAAGGGGAACTTCACCCAAGCTGTGAATTTGGACTACTGAAAAAGAACCCTCTGCAATCGGCCGTGGAAAAGTCCTTATCAACCACACCCTCCCATCCCACTCACATGTGTGATGCCCATTATCAGCTGCCCACACACAGTCTATATGTAGGTAATGAGGCAAAGGGAGCAATAAAGTGCATTAAGTCAACATACAGTCATACATAGGGCCTCATTAACTAAACACATGGATCTCAGTCACCCCCCCCCCATATCTACCCTGTAATAAAGACACTTAATAATAGCACTTACATGCACCCCCTCCCCCCCCCCCGTATAAGCCACCCCCACCAGTCTCCAGCTCAGGTCCCAACCCATAAATTATGGAGATAAGGAGAAGACTTACAAGCAGATGAACCCACCTGTAGGTCAATATTGATGTGGATTTGCAGTTTGTTCCCATGGGTTACCCTTAAAGATGAGGCTATTTTGAAGGCATAACTTGCACATGCAGGTGGGGTGTGAGTTGATGGGTCTCAAGATGCCTTCTGCTTCCCCTGCCACCCTCCACTGCCCTCACTTGAGGTCAATTATGGTCGATAATGATGTGGCTTCTGGTAGATACCTGCATCAGGTTGGCTTTAAGCTGAAAAATTCTCAGATTCCATGACCATATCAGTGATCCACATGCATCAAGTCTGGGTGCGGGCTCTAATCTGGCGAATCTCTACCACTTCCTGAAGAAGCAGATCTTAGTTTTCTGACACCTCTTCTGGCCCACAGGGAGCTCACTTTTGGGGAATATGATTTCGGCTCTAGATTAAATATGATTTCGGCTCTAGATTAAATTTATCCTTCTGTGGGTAAGGTTGGGTAGTGAGTCTGGGGCAAACAGTCTTGATAAGGGGCCTGTTAAGGCCGAGATGTTGCGTTCCTGGAGTCTACTTTGTTTTCGAGCCAATAAAGTCACTCTGAAACAATAATGATCCAGTTCTACAGTGTGCTGCATTTGTCTGGACTTTGGGAGAAGCAGGTAGGCAGGTCCAGGTTGAGTTATGGGTTGAGTCAGTTAGTTGACCAGATCCAAGCAGAATTTTAATTTCCAGTTTTATTGCAGCGGATAGAGATGTATTGGGACAAAATTTTAACGGCTCAAGTTGTGGGTCTGCAGGTCAGGAGAGGGTCCACTTTGGGTATGGTCACGGGTCCTGAGTCTCAATCTACTAGTGAGCTTTTATGAATCCCAGGCCCAGCATTATGCCAACATGATCTCCTCTACTAGGTGGATACCATACAAAAAAGTATGGACTTAGCTCCTCTCTCATTCTTGACCCATGTGGTCAGATGGCCTATGGCTTATTAAATATGTTGTCTCCTTTATCAGGAATTTAAAGTCATTGATGGACAATAATGAAGATTTAGTAGGCTTAGCCTCACCAAGAAGAACCCTACGGTCCATAGAGAATTATATTCTCCAGTAGAAAGCATTTGGTATTCAGTTTTTTTATTCTCTGTTTATGAGTGAAAAGCATCATAAAAACATAAAGATGGTGACCCTGAGATCCAGTTGGCGCGGATTACCCAAGGAGAGCTGCCCATTTAATTATTACTTTTAATATGGTCCTTTCTGTTGCCAAGATACGGCACAGCTCCTCTGCTTGCACAACGGCCTGGAACCGGCACTTGGACACCATGTTTAGAAAGGGAATGGAGGAGAAGAAGGAAAAACACCATATGGCTGATAAACTGCACAGCCATTAGTCCTGTGCCCCCGAGTAGCTGCATTAATGGATATAAATAACGGAGCTGGACCCTGCCCTGTGTTTGCACAAGCAAAATCTATTTTTCACTGGGCGCCTCGTGCAAGAGAATGAAAATAATACCCTGCTTGTCTAATAATTGGGGCGGCGTTAAGTAGCCTGAGGTCGTTAGAGGGAAAGTTAATTAGCCTGAGGTCATTTATGCGCTCACAAGCCTGAATCATATGCCCAGGAGGGACATATTCTCTATATAGGCTCCAGTGGCATTTGCCAACCAAGGCGGCAGTTTCGGGGAGAGGTGCCCCTTCTACTACTCGATCTGCCACTGCCATTATTATTCAATGTCCAAACTACTAGATCATCGAGGGGGGAAGGAAACTGAAATATGATCAGGGATCACTTATTCCCATTATAGTCACTACTAAAATAGCAGCGAGATACACACAGCAATGTGCAGCAGCACTCACTGTATCAACTCCCAGTGTCACGGCTATGGCTTCAAAGCCATGTATTATAAGGGATAATGTACCCCCTACTGTAAATGATAAGGATATTAGAAGTCACTGAGGGGTTGTTCTGTGACCATATAAAGACACAAGGCTGCAGGCTGAGTTATACAGGGAACTCTGAGTATCACTCATGTATTATAAGGGATAATGTACCCCCTACTGTAAATGATAAGGATATTAGAAGTCATTGAGGGGTTCTGTGACCATATAAAGGCACAAGGCTGCAGGCTGAGTTATACAGGGAACTCTGAGTATCACTCATGTATTATAAGGGATAATGTACCCCCTACTGTAAATGATAAGGATATTAGAAGTCACTGAGGGTTCTGTGACCCTATAAAGACACAAGGCTGCAGGCTGAGTTATACAGGGAACTCTGAGTATCACTCATGTATTATAAGGGATAATGTTCCCCCTACTGTAAATGATAAGGATATTAGAAGTCACTGAGGGGTTGTTCTGTGACCATATAAAGGCACAAGGCTGCAGGCTGAGTTATACAGGGAACTCTTGAGTATCACTCGTATTATAAGGGATAATGTACCCCCTACTGTAAATGATAAGGATATTAGAAGTCACTGAGGGGTTGTTCTGTGACCATATAAAGGCACAAGGCTGCAGGCTGAGTTATACAGGGAACTCTGAGTATCACTCATGTATTATAAGAGATAATGTACCCCCTACTGTAAATGATAAGGATATTAGAGGGGTTCTGTGAGCAGCCTAGGACAGTGACATTTGCTCTGTGGAACAGAACACTACAGTAGAAGAGGTGCTGCTGAGCAGATAAAAGCATCAGTGAGAGGGATATTTGTGTATGTCATTTACAAGATCAACAGTGAAATGTTTGGTGCAAGACGACGCTCCATTTGCCGGATAACAGCAGACGCCGCACTCACAGCCAATTACGTCTCTCCGGGCTATTACTTGTGCACACAATTTAATTTTTATGCGGATTTTCTGCACAATTGCTCATTTATCTTGAACGCTGTTAATGGATCCAAAGTCCAGCGCTGTCACTGGGGGGTACAGCTTATGGCATTGGGCCCCGTCATTTCATGTTCCTCCTACTGGGGTCTCTATACAGGACAAGGGTGCAAATCATTGAAGCTTTGCAATAACTGAACCTGGTGCTCCAGTGCTGTGTCCCCTGCATTTGGGGACTCCCAGCACATGCCTCCTGTCCCTTCTGGTGCCGGCTCCCTTCCGGGTTTTCCGTGATTACGTCATTGGCGCAAAATTCAAAAGTTTAAAAGGGGAATTCAGTTTTCAAAGCACTGCTCGTTGCTAGGTTCTATTAGTTAAGTTCCTGGGTTTATATTCTTTGTGAATTCTATTTGTTTTTCAGTGTATTGACCCTCGCTTGCCTACTCCACTATTCTGATCTCTCCAATCCTGACCTTTGTCTGCCTGATGACTCCGACCTCTCCAATCCTGATCCTGCCTGTCTGTGACTACTCCCACCTCTCCAATCTGACCTTTGCCTGTGCACTGACTATTCTATACTCTCCAATCCTAATTCCGGCCTGTCCGACAATTCTCTGCTTGTGCTGGCCCAGCCTAGAGTCCTGCACGGGTCCAAAAAAATGGACCCGAACCCGACCCGTACCCGCAACCCACATTCTTACCCACTTGAACCCGTTACCCGACCCTACCCGCAAGTACCTTATCCGCAACCGCGACCCGCTGACCATCAAGAATCAGGAAGTGCTGTCATTGTAAACCAGAAGTGACGTCATTGGAAGTAGACGTGACCAGAAGGAAGGAGTGAATATCAATGTTGAGAAGACCCCCGGCCTGACCCGCAACCCGCAGAACTGCTGACCCGCAGGTATACCCGCACCTGGAAACTCTAAACGCAACCCGCAGGTTTTTGCGGGTAACCCGCGGGTACCCACGGGTCCCGACCCGCTGCAGGACTCTAGCCCAGCCTGCCTGTTCCTGGTGGTTTTCTTCCTTCCAGGTGAGACAATCGTGCCCATTTGCTCGTCCAGAACCGTTAGCTTTGCTCCTCCCTCAAATAAGACCTGGCGGCCTCCCGAGGTGAAAGGTGGCGGTTAGAGGCAGAAGTGAGAGCCGGGACCAGGGAGCTTAGCTTGGGTTCTGGATATAGGGTGCCCAACGTGACAAGCTTGATCCAATTCATACCTCCCAACTGTCCCGTTTTTAGAGGGACAGTCCCTCTTTTGACAGCTCAACCCGCAGTCCCTAGTTTGTACTGGAAAGTCCCCTTTTTTCTGCATTGAACAGCCAGAAAAAGAAACAAAGTTTCTAACTTTATTGGCTTTTGGCAGAGAGCCCAGAACAGCCAGAGCAGCAGATAAAATACTTTTAATAATCTCTAGATAAGCAAATAAGTCATTGTAACAATATAAGACAACAGATCCCTTGGAAAAAGTTAAGACTCACAGCTTAAAGGGCAATTCACCTTCATTAGCAAAACTGTAATAACTGGAGAAAAAAAAACAGAAATAGGTTCAAACTTTCATAACCTGCCAAATTTTATAAAATGAACATGGTAATTAGGGGGGTGTAGGACGTGGTCACAAAAATTTGCAGCGCTACGCATTCCAACTTCTTTGGCTCTCTTTTTATTTCCAAAATATCGGGAGGTACGCAATTCATGGACCACAAAAAGAGCAGAGATTGAGGGTTTGTCTGACAGGATAAGCAGTGGGAACCAATCCCCATGAGGCCTTGATGGTCCCCAACCAGGTCCTGTGGTGGTGGGGCCCTACTTACTAATATGGGGCCCCATGGTTTCCAATTGCACCTATACCTGGTGATGGTTGGTCACACCAGAAATATTAGGGTGCCTATTGGGTGCTCAGGGTGTTTGCCTTTTGCAGACCCAGTAAGTACATTAATCCTGCAACAGAGATCAGTAAGGAGATTACAGCTTTAACTGGAGCTGCCCGCGTATCACGGAAGCCATGTACATGGAATAAACACGGATTCTAATCATATTTACCTGCATTCATTCCAAGCAAAGGTCTAGGAGTGAGGAGTCCCCCCCCCAAGCTATGGGAATCTATTTCTCAGCATGAAATCTGATTGGCAGTAACAAGACTGCAGCCGGCGGATGTGATTTATGAACAGGCGGTTCTGCAGAACTCGGGGAGCCCCAGGTGCCTCCAGATACAGTTGTGTGACCTACTTCTCACATGCACATTATACTGTATGTATAGATATATATAAATCTGCATTCTGTGCAGGATAAAGCTCAGGATGGGGGTCTGTATGGTACCTGCCCAGCGACACATAAATGTGGCACAAAACTGCCACTAATATCTGGCTCATCCTCCCCTAATGCCATGGGCAGGCTCCATACTCTCATAGAGTTTAATAGGTGATCTCTTTGGCTCACTGTATGTCACTTGCCAACTGTCACCGGCGTGCATTACAAAACATTTCCAGGGTCAGCGACCCCAGAAACCAGACACCACTACCACTGTGACAGCGGAAGCTAGAAATAGAAAGAAAGGGCTTTATGGTGTGATGTCTCCTAAACACTGGCCTTGGGTCTGAACCTGAACTTGCACTGGGCACAACTGTGTATATTTACTGTATTGTGTACTGTACCCACCCCTGTGTCTTATTCCTAAACTGTCACATACCCTGATGCTTATACGCTCTCTCCATTATTAGCTGTACTGTCCCAATCCTCCAACTCTTATCAGCCAGCACCCAAGCCTCACCCACCTGAGACACCACTAACAAAGGGACCTTGACTCTTAAGGTGCTCACAGAACACCTAGGTGACTTCTAATATCCTTATCATTTACAGCAGGGGGTACATTATCCCTTATAATACATGAGTGATACTCAGAGTTCCCTGTATAACTCAGCCTGCAGCCTTGTGCCTTTATATGGTCACAGAACAACCCCTCAGTGACTTCTAATATCCTTATCATTTACAGTAGGGGGTACATTATCCCTTATAATACATGAGTGATACTCATAGTTCCCTGTATAACTCAGCCTGCAGCCTTGCGCCTTTATATGGTCACAGAACAACCCCTCAGTGACTTCTAATATCCTTATCATTTACAGTAGGGGGTACATTATACCTTATAATACATGAGTGATACTCAGAGTTCCCTGTATAACTCAGCCTGCAGCCTTGTACCTTTATATGGTCACAGAACTCCTCAGTGACTTCTAATATCCTTATCATTTACAGTAGGGGGTACATTATCCCTTATAATACATGAGTGATACTCAGAGTTCCCTGTATAACTTGGCCTGCAGCCTTGCGCCTTTATATGGTCACAGAACAACCCCTCAGTGACTTCTAATATCCTTATCATTTACAGTAGGGGGTACATTATCCCTTATAATACATGAGTGATACTCAGAGTTCCCTGTATAACTCAGCCTGCAGCCTTGCGCCTTTATATGGTCACAGAACAACCCCTCAGTGACTTCTAATATCCTTATCATTTACAGTAGGGGGTACATTATCCCTTATAATACATGAGTGATACTCAGAGTTCCCTGTATAACTCAGCCTGCAGCCTTGTGCCTTTATATGGTCACAGAACAACCCCTCAGTGACTTCTAATATCCTTATCATTTACAGTAGGGGGTACATTATCCCTTATAATACATGAGTGATACTCATAGTTCCCTGTATAACTCAGCCTGCAGCCTTGTGCCTTTATATGGTCACAGAACAACCCCTCAGTGACTTCTAATATCCTTATCATTTACAGTAGGGGGTACATTATCCCTTATAATACATGAGTGATACTCATAGTTCCCTGTATAACTCAGCCTGCAGCCTTGCGCCTTTATATGGTCACAGAACAACCCCTCAGTGACTTCTAATATCCTTATCATTTACAGTAGGGGGTACATTATACCTTATAATACATGAGTGATACTCAGAGTTCCCTGTATAACTCAGCCTGCAGCCTTGCGCCTTTATATGGTCACAGAACAACCCCTCAGTGACTTCTAATATCCTTATCATTTACAGTAGGGGGTACATTATACCTTATAATACATGAGTGATACTCAGAGTTCCCTGTATAACTCAGCCTGCAGCCTTGTACCTTTATATGGTCACAGAACTCCTCAGTGACTTCTAATATCCTTATCATTTACAGTAGGGGGTACATTATCCCTTATAATACATGAGTGATACTCAGAGTTCCCTGTATAAGTCAGAGGGCAGATATATAGACATATTGCTCAGCAGCAGAATAAACAGAGCTTTGTTGAGAGCCGTGTGTGGAGGAAGGGAGTGTGGATGACAGGGGCCCCAGGCTGGAGGGCCAGTAATGGAATGCTATAGATAAAGAGTTGCAGCACAGTTTAACCCCTGAGCTCCCAGACGGGACAGTGAGACGCGTGGCACAAGAAATCCCTCTCCCTCCTGGAAGTGTTGGAATAACCCAGACGGGCTGAACCAAAACCCACTTTGCCCGGGTGTCACTATGTTTCCAAACGACTGTTACTAGGGAAATTCCTAAATACAAAATAGTAGGAAGTACCAGTGACACCCCCGTTGCCCCGTAGTCTACAAGCAATGACACGAGACTCAGTATCCAATCAGGAATTACATTTATACTGCCTCCCCCCATAAGGATTTTAAAAATAGTTCAGCCATCATAGGCTTTACCACAAAAAAACTAACAGGGGAGTCCCCAGGCACTGGTCATGTGATTCTCAGAAGCCCGCACAAGTGTGATCATGAGTCACTATGTATTATTAGCAATATTATTATTATTATTTTTATTACTGCTGCCCTTCATTTATGTACTTGCTATTTATTTACAGACAAAGTCACTATCATGTATTTAGGGCAATAATGATAATTCCACTGACCCCCCCCAAACACACTTCACTGCTCCATTCACCCAATACACCGACCCCACGAGCTGGGGGCAAAGACGATGCTGCCGAATATGAAGCCACTTTATAAGTCAATGTAAATAATAATAATGGTAATATCCAGAGTAGTGCAGGGTAATGAGAAGGATTTCAGTTGTATGTAAATTAGATTGCTAGCTCTTAGGGACAATAATAGTGTAATAATCAGAAAGCTACGGGGTTTAGCAAAGCCACATTTATCCATTTGTAAGAAAGGAGACCCAAATACTTGTCACCCCCAACCTGCAGGAGTATTTGCCCCTAATACTGAGACCTGTCACCCCCAACCTGCAGGAGGATCTGCCCCTTATACTGAGACCTGTCACCCCCAACCTGCAGGAGCATCTGCCCCTAATACTGAGACCTGTCACCCCCAACCTGTAGGAGGATCTGCCCCTAATACTGAGACCTGTCACCCCCAACCTGTAGGAGGATCTGCCCCTAATACTGAGACCTGTCACCCCCAACCTGCAGGAGCATCTGCCCCTAATACTGAGACCTGTCACCCCCAACCTGCAGGAGCATTTGCCCCTTATACTGAGACCTGCCACCCCCAACCTGCAGGAGGATCTGCCCCTAATACTGAGACCTGCCACCCCCAACCTGCAGGAGGATCTGCCCCTAATACTGAGACCTGCCACCCCCCCCAACCTGCAGGAGTATTTGCCCCTAATACTGAGACCTGTCACCCCCAACCTGCAGGAGTATTTGCCCCTAATACTGAGACCTGTTACCCCCAACCTGCAGGAGTATCTGCCCAAAATACTGAGACCTGCCACCCCCAACCTGCAGGAGGATCTGCCCCTTATACTGAGACCTGTCACCCCCCCCCCAACCTGCAGGAGTATCTGCCCCTAATACTGAGATCCCCCATACTCAGGAGGCTTAGTTACAAGTGAGGCTAAAGTTCAGGAGACGAGGCTGTTGCAGAGAGAGTGGAGCATGTGGCGGCGCAGGACAGAGGGATCTGAGTCTGGAGCTGATCAGTCTCACTACAAGCAGGACAGTTAGTCGGCGGATTCCCCCAGGGAGGGCAAATTGCAGGTGAGTGTGAGAGTCGGTGTCCCCTCCCCCCAGTTAGTGTAGTGAGCGCGTCCCTCACCTGTACAGCCGCCTGACAGCCCTGCAGAAAGTGCTCCATTCCTCCGACTTGTCCCGCAGCGCTGACCAATCACTCGCACTGAGACGCTGCAAAGTGAGGATCAGTCACAGAGCTCCGGCTTTGATACACGCAGCGCGCCCCGGGCCATGCTGGGAATTGTAGTTTTACTCTTCTCTTCTACCTCCCACCAGCAGGGGCCGCTGTATAAATAAAAACAGGTTTCTTATCCAATGAGCAGACTCTTGTGTATCCTGCTACCTCCATCCAGCAGGGGTCGCTGCCGGGCGGAGCTACTGTCACTCCTGAGACACAAACTGACAGAATATCATAACAGGATCCGGAGTTGGGCTGGTGGGAGGGGGGCGAGAGGATCTGATTGTCCTGAGATCCACTGGGGACCCGACCCTGAGCTACAGGTAAATCCCTTAATTCTTCCACTGCTGCCTCTGCCTGTCCATTCCACTGTCTCTGTGTATAGTGAGTCCCTTCTACCCAGTACAGTCTGATCTCTGTGTATAGTGAGTCCCTTCTACCCAGTACAGTCTGATCTCTGTGTATAGTGAGTCCCTTCTACCCAGTACAGTCTGATCTCTGTGTATAGTGAGTCCCTTCTACCCAGTACAGTCTGATCTCTGTGTATAGTGAGTGTGTTATACCCAGTACAGTCTGATCTCTGTGTATAGTGAGTCCCTTCTACCCAGTACAGTCTGATCTCTGTGTATAGTGAGTGTGTTATACCCAGTACAGTCTGATCTCTGTGTATAGTGAGTGTATTATACCCAGTACAGTCTGATCTCTGTGTATAGTGAGTGTGTTATACCCAGTACAATCTGATCTCTGTGTATAGTGAGTGTGTTATACCCAGTACAGTCTGATCTCTGTGTATAGTGAGTGTGTTATACCCAGTACAGTCTGATCTCTGTGTATAGTGAGTGTGTTATACCCAGTACAGTCTGATCTCTGTGTATAGTGAGTCCCTTCTACCCAGTACAGTCTGATCTCTGTGTATAGTGAGTCCCTTCTACCCAGTACAGTCTGATCTCTGTGTATAGTGAGTCCCTTCTACCCAGTACAGTCTCATCTCTGTGTATAGTGAGTGTGTTATACCCAGTACAGTCTGATCTCTGTGTATAGTGAGTGTGTTATACCCAGTACAGTCTGATCTCTGTGTATAGTGAGTGTGTTATACCCAGTACAGTCTGATCTCTGTGTATAGTGAGTGTGTTATACCCAGTACAGTCTGATCTCTGTGTATAGTGAGTGTATTATACCCAGTACAGTCTGATCTCTGTGTATAGTGAGTGTGTTATACCCAGTACAATCTGATCTCTGTGTATAGTGAGTGTGTTATACCCAGTACAATCTGATCTCTGTGTATAGTGAGTGTATTTTACCCAGTACAGTCTGATCTCTGTGTATAATGAGTGTGTTATACCCAGTACAGTCTGATCTCTGTGTATAGTGAGTGTACCCAGTACAGTCTCATCTCTGTGTATAGTGAGTGTATTATACCCAGTACAATCTGATCTCTGTGTATAGTGAGTGTATTTTACCCAGTACAGTCTGATCTCTGTGTATAGTGAGTGTGTTATACCCAGTACAGTCTGATCTCTGTGTATAGTGAGTGTATTATACCCAGTACAGTCTGATCTCTGTGTATAGTGAGTGTGTTATACCCAGTACAGTCTGATCTCTGTGTATAGTGAGTGTGTTATACCCAGTACAGTCTGATCTCTGTGTATAGTGAGTGTGTTATACCCAGTACAGT
Source organism: Xenopus petersii (assembly GCA_038501925.1). Lineage (NCBI taxonomy): Eukaryota > Metazoa > Chordata > Amphibia > Anura > Pipidae > Xenopus > Xenopus petersii. Next base: position 6,688,831 of record CM076686.1, on the reverse strand, counting down.
CTGATCTCTGTGTATAGTGAGTGTGTTATACCCAGTACAGTCTGATCTCTGTGTATAGTGAGTGTATTATACCCAGTACAGTCTGATCTCTGTGTATAGTGAGTGTATTTTACCCAGTACAGTCTGATCTCTGTGTATAGTGAGTGTACCCAGTACAGTCTCATCTCTGTGTATAGTGAGTGTATTATACCCAGTACAATCTGATCTCTGTGTATAGTGAGTGTGTTATACCCAGTACAGTCTGATCTCTGTGTATAGTGAGTGTATTATACCCAGTACAGTCTGATCTCTGTGTATAGTGAGTGTATTTTACCCAGTACAGTCTGATCTCTGTGTATAGTGAGTGTATTTTACCCAGTACAGTCTGATCTCTGTGTATAGTGAGTGTATTTTACCCAGTACAGTCTGATCTCTGTGTATAGTGAGTGTATTATACCCAGTACAGTCTGATCTCTGTGTATAGTGAGTGTATTATACCCAGTACAGTCTGATCTCTGTGTATAGTGAGTGTGTTATACCCAGTACAGTCTGATCTCTGTGTATAGTGAGTGTATTTTACCCAGTACAGTCTCATCTCTGTGTATAGTGAGTCCCTTCTACCCAGTACAGTCTGATCTCTGTGTATAGTGAGTGTATTATACCTAGTACAATCTGATCTCTGTGTATAATGAGTGTGTTATACCCAGTACAGTCTGATCTCTGTGTACAGTGAGTGTATTATACCCAGTACAGTCTGATCTCTGTGTATAGTGAGTGTATTTTACCCAGTACAGTCTGATCTCTGTGTATAGTGAGTGTACCCAGTACAGTCTCATCTCTGTGTATAGTGAGTGTATTATACCCAGTACAATCTGATCTCTGTGTATAGTGAGTGTGTTATACCCAGTACAGTCTGATCTCTGTGTATAGTGAGTGTATTATACCCAGTACAGTCTGATCTCTGTGTATAGTGAGTGTATTATACCCAGTACAGTCTGATCTCTGTGTATAGTGAGTGTGTTATACCCAGTACAGTCTGATCTCTGTGTATAGTGAGTGTGTTATACCCAGTACAGTCTCATCTCTGTGTATAGTGAGTGTGTTATACCCAGTACAGTCTCATCTCTGTGTATAGTGAGTGTGTTATACCCAGTACAGTCTGATCTCTGTGTATAGTGAGTGTGTTATACCCAATACAGTCTGATCTCTGTGTATAGTGAGTGTATTATACCCAGTACAGTCTGATCTCTGTGTATAGTGAGTGTATTATACCCAGTACAGTCTGATCTCTGTGTATAGTGAGTGTGTTATACCCAGTACAATCTGATCTCTGTGTATAGTGAGTGTGTTATACCCAGTACAGTCTGATCTCTGTGTATAGTGAGTGTATTATACCCAGTACAATCTGATCTCTGTGTATAGTGAGTGTATTATACCCAGTACAGTCTGATCTCTGTGTATAGTGAGTGTGTTATACCCAGTACAGTCTGATCTCTGTGTATAGTGAGTGTATTTTACCCAGTACAGTCTGATCTCTGTGTATAGTGAGTGTACCCAGTACAGTCTCATCTCTGTGTATAGTGAGTGTATTATACCCAGTACAGTCTGATCTCTGTGTATAGTGAGTGTATTATACCCAGTACAGTCTGATCTCTGTGTATAGTGAGTGTGTTATACCCAGTACAATCTGATCTCTGTGTATAGTGAGTGTGTTATACCCAGTACAGTCTGATCTCTGTGTATAGTGAGTGTATTATACCCAGTACAATCTGATCTCTGTGTATAGTGAGTGTGTTATACCCAGTACAGTCTGATCTCTGTGTATAGTGAGTGTATTATACCCAGTACAGTCTGATCTCTGTGTATAGTGAGTGTATTTTACCCAGTACAGTCTGATCTCTGTGTATAGTGAGTGTACCCAGTACAGTCTCATCTCTGTGTATAGTGAGTGTATTATACCCAGTACAATCTGATCTCTGTGTATAGTGAGTGTGTTATACCCAGTACAGTCTGATCTCTGTGTATAGTGAGTGTATTATACCCAGTACAGTCTGATCTCTGTGTATAGTGAGTGTATTTTACCCAGTACAGTCTGATCTCTGTGTATAGTGAGTGTATTTTACCCAGTACAGTCTCATCTCTGTGTATAGTGAGTGTATTATACCCAGTACAATCTGATCTCTGTGTATAGTGAGTGTGTTATACCCAGTACAGTCTGATCTCTGTGTATAGTGAGTGTATTATACCCAGTACAGTCTGATCTCTGTGTATAGTGAGTGTATTATACCCAGTACAGTCTGATCTCTGTGTATAGTGAGTGTATTTTACCCAGTACAGTCTGATCTCTGTGTATAGTGAGTGTACCCAGTACAGTCTCATCTCTGTGTATAGTGAGTGTATTATACCCAGTACAATCTGATCTCTGTGTATAGTGAGTGTGTTATACCCAGTACAGTCTGATCTCTGTGTATAGTGAGTGTATTATACCCAGTACAGTCTGATCTCTGTGTATAGTGAGTGTATTTTACCCAGTACAGTCTGATCTCTGTGTATAGTGAGTGTATTATACCAAGTACAGTCTGATCTCTGTGTATAGTGAGTGTATTATACCCAGTACAATCTGATCTCTGTGTATAGTGAGTGTGTTATACCCAGTACAGTCTGATCTCTGTGTATAGTGAGTGTATTATACCCAGTACAGTCTGATCTCTGTGTATAGTGAGTGTATTATACCCAGTACAGTCTGATCTCTGTGTATAGTGAGTGTATTTTACCCAGTACAGTCTGATCTCTGTGTATAGTGAGTGTACCCAGTACAGTCTCATCTCTGTGTATAGTGAGTGTATTATACCCAGTACAATCTGATCTCTGTGTATAGTGAGTGTGTTATACCCAGTACAGTCTGATCTCTGTGTATAGTGAGTGTATTATACCCAGTACAGTCTGATCTCTGTGTATAGTGAGTGTATTTTACCCAGTACAGTCTGATCTCTGTGTATAGTGAGTGTATTTTACCCAGTACAGTCTGATCTCTGTGTATAGTGAGTGTATTTTACCCAGTACAGTCTGATCTCTGTGTATAGTGAGTGTATTATACCCAGTACAGTCTGATCTCTGTGTATAGTGAGTGTATTATACCCAGTACAGTCTGATCTCTGTGTATAGTGAGTGTGTTATACCCAGTACAGTCTGATCTCTGTGTATAGTGAGTGTATTTTACCCAGTACAGTCTCATCTCTGTGTATAGTGAGTCCCTTCTACCCAGTACAGTCTGATCTCTGTGTATAGTGAGTGTATTATACCCAGTACAATCTGATCTCTGTGTATAATGAGTGTGTTATACCCAGTACAGTCTGATCTCTGTGTACAGTGAGTGTATTATACCCAGTACAGTCTGATCTCTGTGTATAGTGAGTGTATTATACCCAGTACAGTCTGATCTCTGTGTATAGTGAGTGTATTTTACCCAGTACAGTCTGATCTCTGTGTATAGTGAGTGTACCCAGTACAGTCTCATCTCTGTGTATAGTGAGTGTATTATACCCAGTACAATCTGATCTCTGTGTATAGTGAGTGTGTTATACCCAGTACAGTCTGATCTCTGTGTATAGTGAGTGTATTATACCCAGTACAGTCTGATCTCTGTGTATAGTGAGTGTATTTTACCCAGTACAGTCTGATCTCTGTGTATAGTGAGTGTATTATACCCAGTACAATCTGATCTCTGTGTATAGTGAGTGTGTTATACCCAGTACAGTCTGATCTCTGTGTATAGTGAGTGTATTATACCCAGTACAGTCTGATCTCTGTGTATAGTGAGTGTATTTTACCCAGTACAGTCTGATCTCTGTGTATAGTGAGTGTATTTTACCCAGTACAGTCTGATCTCTGTGTATAGTGAGTGTATTATACCCAGTACAGTCTGATCTCTGTGTATAGTGAGTGTATTATACCCAGTACAATCTGATCTCTGTGTATAGTGAGTGTGTTATACCCAGTACAGTCTGATCTCTGTGTATAGTGAGTGTATTATACCCAGTACAATCTGATCTCTGTGTATAGTGAGTGTGTTATACCCAGTACAGTCTGATCTCTGTGTATAGTGAGTGTGTTATACCCAGTACAGTCTGATCTCTGTGTATAGTGAGTGTGTTATACCCAGTACAGTCTGATCTCTGTGTATAGTGAGTGTGTTATACCCAGTACAGTCTGATCTCTGTGTATAGTGAGTGTATTTTACCCAGTACAGTCTGATCTCTGTGTATAGTGAGTGTATTTTACCCAGTACAGTCTGATCTCTGTGTATAGTGAGTGTATTTTACCCAGTACAGTCTGATCTCTGTGTATAGTGAGTGTATTTTACCCAGTACAGTCTGATCTCTGTGTATAGTGAGTGTATTTTACCCAGTACAGTCTGATCTCTGTGTATAGTGAGTGTATTTTACCCAGTACAGTCTGATCTCTGTGTATAGTGAGTGTGTTTTACCCAGTACAGTCTGATCTCTGTGTATAGTGAGTGTATTATACCCAGTTCAGTCTGATCTCTGTGTATAGTGAGTGTGTTATACCCAGTACAGTCTGATCTCTGTGTATAGTGAGTGTATTATATCCAGTACAGTCTGATCTCTGTGTATAGTGAGTGTATTATACCCAGTACAGTCTGATCTCTGTGTATAGTGAGTGTATTATACCCAGTACAGTCTGATCTCTGTGTATAGTACATTGTCAGTCCCTCCAGTTCCGCATAGAATTTTCCCTTCCTGTGGGTGACATAGGGGTGTTGCACCCATGCGCTTGCTCATCCTGGGCAGTGGAATCTCCTTGAGCTGCGAGTGGCCTGATTTTCCTCATCTGTTGCACAATTAAAGTCAAACACTGGTCACATTCCACTTGCCACTCTTCCCACCCAGTTACACCCAGTTACACCCAGTTACAGCCTTAAAGGGAAACCAGTCCGTCTAAAAACCAGTGACTTCAGTGTGAGTCTCCGGGAGCTCTGTGGCCGCACGTTAAGTCTCTTCCCGTTTATTGGAATCCGTGTTTTCCCAACAAACGTAACCTGTGCAATCGGCCAAGGGGCCTGGTCTATTGGTGAAGCAGCATAGTAATAGGTTAACTTTCCCTTTAATGTGTACTTGAATGTTGGTTAGGAATACATTGGATTCAGCAGAATCTTCAGGGTTCAGATCCGGTGCAGCGGAACATGCAGAGTCATGTGACTTTAACCTCAGGACAAGCTTATTATTGATTAAAGGGGTGGTTCACCTTTAAGTTAACTTTTACTATGTTATAGAATGGCTAATTCTAATCAACTTTCCCATTGGCCTTCATTTTTAATGGGTTTTGTATTATTCCAACTTTCAAACAGGGGTCACTGACCCCATCTAAAAACAAATGCTCTGTAAGGCTACACATTTATAGTTACTGCTACTTTTTATTACTCTTCTTTATATTTAGACCCTCTACTATCCTTATTTGTCTCTTCTGTATGCATGGTTGCTAGGGTCATTTGGACCCTAGCAACCAGATGGCTGAAATTACAAACTGCAGAGCTGCTGAATAAAAAGCTAAATAACGCAAAAACCCTAAATAATAAAAAATTAAAACCAATTGCAAATTGTCTCAGAATATTCCTCTCTACATCATACTAACAGTTCATTTAAAGACGAACAACCCCTTTAATCTAATATTTGAAAATTTAGATTTGGCTTGAGTTCCATATCCAGCCGAATGCAAAAGATGTGGAGTTGGTGACTCCCTTATTGCTCAGCTTTCATATATGAACCTTTTGGGGCCCCTGCACCGCACAGGGTGGCTCCAGAAGTGATAGGGCAAGATTTAAAGGGCAAGTAACCCTAATACATACACACACTTATAGAATATCTGCAGCTTTATCATATGCCTTCTATTTTTTTTTATTTTTATTTCCAGGCACAAGAAATCACTTTCACAACTCCTCGCACGATACACGTCGCTGCTGAAACGTCTCTTGCATGACAACGAAAATCGTGTGTTCTTATTGGACCATAAGAACCTAAACCGAATCGAATGTTACAGGGGAACATCGGTCAATTTTCTTTTAATTAAAGAAGATTTAATGTAGTTAAATGTTATCGACACAGTCTCCATAAACTCAGGCCTGAACCTTTTTCTTCCCGTATCGACCACAACGCAAGAATTTAACTTGGAAATCAGCGATGGGAGGAGACAAGCCATAAAGCGAGAAGCAGTTTATTTCCTCACTGGCCATGACGATGAATTGACTTACCCTTTAATTTAATATAATTATTGTAATATATTGACACAAACGTTTGGAATAATATATATATATATCCTTTATTGCATTTTTTGGGCAGAAAACAATAAATCAGGGCTTTTTTTTTTTTTTTTTAAAAATCTATTCTTATGGCTGTATGAATATTTTTAAGCGTCGAGAAAGCTGAGGCTTCATTACAGAGAGGTTTTTTTTTTTTTAAAAAAAGGTTTTGTAATTGCAATGGAGTCACCCTTAAATGGTTCTAACATGGACCTCGAGGAGGAAAAAGGCAAGGCAGAGAACTGTGAGGTTGTGGAGGAGCGGAAGGAACCCGGTGATGGTGAGGAGGTCCCGGTGCTGGAGATTATGAATGAAGAGATGTCTGAATCAGAGTCTCAGAATCAGGAGACCAGTGGTCCTTGTGGGACTTTCGTGACCCAGAGTGCAGCAGAATCAGAGGCAACTCAGTTGGACTCTGCTCCGGTATCAAGCAGGGTCACCGACCCATCGGAGTTTGTAGATTCCCAGAACAAGGAGAGCAGTGGAGAACCTTCAGAGGGCAACATGGAGAACCCTTCTCTGCAGAATCTCCTGAGTTCCAGCCCATCAGAAGAGGCTTTGGAGGCAGGTCCTTCCAGATGCACCGACCCGTCGGCCGATTACTACTTTGTCAAGTGGATCAACTGGAAAGGGGAGAGGACTCCCATCATTACCCAAAGTGAGAATGGACCTTGTCCTCTGCTGGCCATCATGAACATCCTCTTCCTGCGCTGGAAGGTATCGCCCTCCTTACTCTACATAGTCCTTTAGCACTCTTCTTCCCTTTACATATGTTTTTATACACGCAGGCGGGAGCTGCCATATGCATCAGCAAATATCACATGGAAAGTAGATTTAGAGTGTAGCCCACGTCTCCATTAGTGAGAGTAAACAGAGATGTGTCTTCCCTTGGGGGCCTCTAGTTGACCCTGTAACAGAATAAGTTTTTAAAGTAGAAGGAAAGGCTAAAATTAAGTAAGCTTTATCAGAAAGGTCTATATAAATACACCAGTAAACCCTCAAAGTAATGCTGCTCTGAGTCCTCTGTCAAACATCACATTTCTTTCCTTCTATTGTGTACTCATGGGCTTCTGTATCAGACTTCCTGTTTTCAGCTTAAACCTCCAGGGCTAGGGCTTGAGCATGCTCAGTTTGCTCCTTTCTCTCCTTTTCCCCCCTCCCTCCTCCTCTCCCTGCTGTAATCTGAGCCCAGAGAGAGACTCCGGCAGGAAGTGATGTCACACCAAGCTAATATGGCAGCTGCTATCCTAAACAAACAGAGAGAGCTTCTAGAGCTGATTTACTCAGGTATGGTAAAGCATTCTGCAGAATAAATATAGTGTTATAGCTTGCACTATTGTGGCTAATCTATTGGCCATAAACAGCTTCAGTAGCTTTCCTTCTCCTTTAAGGGTCAGTCCACATGAGCAGATTCAGGGGGATTTAGTCGCCTGGCGACTAATTGCCTCTTCTTTTGGGTGACAATCTCCCTGAACTGTCTTCATGTGTCTTCCCGTCTGCTATAATGAAAAGTCGCCAGGCGACTAAATCTCCCTGAATCTGCTCGTGTGGACTGACCCTAAAGGGGTGGTTCACCTTTAAGTTAACTTTTAGTATGTTATAGAATGGCTAATTCTAAGCAACTTTTAAATTGGTCTTCACTTTTTTTTATTATTTGCCTTCTTCTTCTGACTCTTTTTATCATCCAAATGGGGGTCACTGACCCCATTTAAAAAAAACAAATGCTCCGTAAGGTTACACATTTATTGTTATTGCTACTTTTTATTACTCATCTTTCTATTCAGTCCTCTCCTATTTATCAATTCAATGCATGGTTGCTAGGGTAATTTAGACCCTAGCAACCAGATGGCTGAGATTACAAACTGGAGAGCCGCTGAATAAAAAGCGAAATAACTCAAAAGCCACAAATCATAAAAAATGAAAACCAATTGCAAATTGTCTCAGAATATCTCTCTCTACATCAACCTAAAAGTTAATTTAAAGGTGAACAACCCCTTTCAACAACTGTTGGGAAATATCTCGCCATTATCAACAGCCTGTCAGGCTTCCGTCAGCACTGGGAGACGTTTGATTGGTTCATTCCCGTTTCACTGCCTTGTTTGGGGATAAATCAGCCTATTTCAGTAACAAACCTCTGTGCCATTTTTCCTTAGGTAAAATTACCCCTCCAGAAAGAAGTGGTTACATCGGAGGAGCTGATGGCCCATCTGGGTAAGTGAGTGCTAGCTCCTGTGTTCACGGGAAAGTGGGGGCAGAACTCTCTTTGTGTATCACTTGCCTGACCTGAGACTGTGCCCTTCCAAGGGATGGAGCGGTCTAACTCAAGCGGAAGAATGATTTCCATGGTAACGATGGGGCGATTGCCATAATTAGATTCCCTCGCAAGGACGGATGAGTTGGTTCTGCATCGAGGTCTTTACTATCCAGATCCATGACCTTTACTAGATCCAGCCCTGCTGTTAAACTGACACTTGCTGGGTCCTTCATTTAATTGTGTTCAAACTTTACCCTTAAAGGAGAACTAAAGCTCAACAAAGTATTCGGCTAGAAATGCTGCACCTTATATTTTTGGGCATCTGTAGCAGCCCGAGGGCCCCACAGCCCTTTAACAGGGGAGATCTGTGCCAGTGAAGGTGCTGCCGTCATCTTTTCTGCTGATTCACAGCACATGCTCTGGGCTGGAACTTAGGGACCCACTCACAATATGCTGTATAGACCCAATATAACAGGTACAATATAAGGTTGATTAGTCCTTAAATCAGATTTATGTTACACGGCAGCATCGAAATCAGTGCAGTCTGCATCAGAACTGCTTCATAATCCCTCCTATAGCATTAGCTTCTATGACAGATGTGACCTCTCTTTCTGCTAACGGCGTGAAGATTTTGCATCAACCCCTAAGCTTCACTTCCCAACAGCTGCCGGGATCCCACTGAGCATGTGCGGTGCCACCGACATACAAAACATGGCCAAGATGGGGAAAATTTTAAGGCCGGGATCATTACTGTTATAGAGTTGCTGCAATGGACTAGTACAGTGAGTTCCGTATATAAAGTGCAGCATTTCTAACCACATGCCTTTTAGCATTTAGTTCTGATTTAAAGGAACAGTTCAGTGTAAAAATTAAACTGGGTAAATAGATAGACTGTGCAAAATAAAAAATGTATCTAATATAGTTAGTTAGCCAAAAATGTAATGTATAAAGGCTGGAGTGACATAGTAGTCAGAACACTACTTCCTGCTTTTCAGCTCTCTAACTCTGAGTTAGTCAGTGACTCTCTTGCTTTCAATGATTGGTTACCAGGCAGTAACCAATCGGTGACTTGAGGGGGGCACATGGGTCATTTCTGTTGCTTTTGAATATGAGCTGAGGATCAATTGCAAACTCACTGAACAGTTATGTCCCATGTGGTCCCCCTTATAGTCACTGACTAACTCAGAGTTAGAGAGCTGAAAAGCAGGAAGTAGTGTTCTGGCTATTATGTTACACATCCAGTCACTCCAGCCTTTATACATTACAGTTTTGGCTAACTAACTATATTAGATACATTATTTATTTTGCACAGCCCATCTATTTACCCAGTTTTTATTTTCACACTGAACAATTCCTTTAAAGGGGAACTATCGCGAAAATGTAAATGAAATAAAAGCTTCATCATACTGAGACGATTTCTAAATACAAACAATTAAATATTCTGCATCTTTTCTGAAATAATCAAGTTTATCTTCACTATTCCTCTTGCGGCATCTGTTTCTCCCCCACTTACCCCCATTATCAGCCGCTAATTGTGTTTTTACCGAAAAGCTGTAATGAATAATTTAGCTGCAGAGAGAGGATGTTTCCATGTTAGAGGGGAGAGAGGCTCCCAGCACTTAGCCAAGTCCACAACATTCAGAAAAAGCAGATTAGAACAGAAGAATGGAAAACCTTTATTAAAGGGACTGTTGACCTTCAAATTAACTGTTAGTATGATATAGAGAGTGATATTTGCGGCTTTTGAGTTGTTTAACTTTTTATTCAGCAGCTCTCCGGTTTGCAATCTCAGCCATCTGGTTGCTAGGGTCCAAAATCCCCTAGCAACCATGCATTGATTTGAATAAGAGACTGGAATATGAATAGGAGAGGCCTGAATAGAAAGATGAGGAATAAAATGTAACAATAACAATTCCCTTTGTAGCCTTACAGAACATTTGTTTTTAGTTGGGGTCAGTGACCCCCATTTGAAAGCTGGAAAGGGTCAGAAGCAGAAGGCAAATAATTCAAAACTAAGAAATCAATAATGAAGACCAATTGAAAAGTTGCTTAGAATTAGCCATTCTATAACATACTAAAAGTTAACATAAAGGTGAACCATGCCTTTAACGTTGGTGCCGCTAGGTGGGTATCACCTATTCCTGAGTGGAACCTACCCGGCAGTGCCAGCACTAGAGACAGTGCATATTGCAGGGGTTCCCAATGTTTTCAAGCCTGTGAGCAACATTCCAATGTAAAAGCAGTTGGGGAGCAACACAAGCATGAAAAATGTTCTTTGGTGCCAAATAAGGGCTGTGATTGGCCGTTTGGTAGCCCCTATGTGGACTGGCAACCTACAAGAGACTCTGTTTGGTAGTGCATCTGGGTTTTGTGCAACTAAAACTTGCCTCCAAGCTAGAGATGCACCGAATCCTCTATTTTGTATTCGGCCGAACCCCCGAATCTTTCTTGAAAGATTCGGCCAAATACCGAATCTGAATGGGGAAGGGGAAACATTTTTTACTTCCTTGTTTTGTGACAAAAAGTCACACGATTGCCCTCTCCGGCTCTAATTTGCATATGCAAATTAGGATTCGGTTTGGCTGGGCAGAAGGATTCTGCCAAATCCGAATCCTGCTGAAAAAGGCTGAATCCTGGATTCAGTGCATCCCAAGTTTAAGCCTGGAATCGAAAAATCAGCACCTGCTTTAAAGGAGAAGGAAAGGCTAAAATTAAGTAAGCTTTATCAGAAAGGTCTATATAAATACACCAGTAAACTCTCAAAGTAATGCTGCTCTGAGTCCTCTGTCAAAAGAAACATCACATTTCTTTCCTTCTATTGTGTACTCATGGGCTTCTGTATCAGACTTCCTGTTTTCAGCATAAACCTCCAGGGCTAGGGCTTGAGCATGCTCAGTTTGCTCCTCTCTCCCTCCCTCCTCCCATCCCTGCTGTAATCTGAGCTCAGAGCTGTTAGTGAGCAGGGAGAGACTCAGGCAGGAAGTGATGTCACACCAAGCTAATATGGCAGCTGCTATCCTAAACAAACAGAGAGAGTGTCTAGAGCTGTTTACTCAGGAATGGTAAAGCATTCTGCAGAATAAATATAGCGTTCTAGCTTGCACTATTGTGGCTATTCTATTGGCAATAAACTGTCTTGGAGCTTTCCTTCTCCTTTAAAGGCCACTGGGAGCAACTGGTTGGGGATCACTGGCATATTCCAACGCTGCCTGAGAGGAGATCACCTTTTCCGAGGGGCATGGGGGCAAATTCACTAACCTGTGAAAATCCGCCAGTGCTGGCTTCGCTCACATCGCAACACTTAGCCAGGCGTAGATTCGCCAGGACAACGCTAATTCCTGAAAATCCGAACTTGCGTCCAGGGTACCGAAAGCTAGCGAAGTTGCACTAGCGATAATACGACAAGCAGTTCAAAGTTGCGCTAGCGCTGCCTAATTTGCATAAGCGGGAAGTTAAAGTACAATGGACGTATATGTTGCAGCAAATACATTACACTACACAAGTCCAAGGAACCTTAATAAAATAAAGTCGTTATATTGCCCATAAGCCCAGTGTATAGTTTATGTGTCATATGTTAGCAAATGTAGGGGGGAAACTGGTTACCCGAGAAAAAAAAATTCACGATCTTTTTCAGCCTGTCACCAGAAAAAAGTAAAAGACGCCAGTGTTTTTTGGGACTTTTTTTTTAATTATTTTTGAACAAATTCCTATCTACTCTATTGCACTTCGCCTGGTCTGAGGTGGCGAAGGCAAGTCTGGCGCAAGAGGTAACGTTCAGTAAAATCCGTATCTTAGTGAATTTGCGTAGTTATGTCCCTTCGTCAGAGCGCAACTTCGACCAGGCATGAGGGAGTAAAGTAGCGCTAGAGTCTATCTCCTTCACTAGCGAATTTACATCAGGCACCCTTAGTAAACTGACGTCACGCTGGTGAATTTTCACCAGCTTTAGCCACTTGGCACTTTAGTGAATTTGCCCCATGGTGTATATTAAGGTGGGGCACAGGGCATTTTGCTGCCCCCTTGTTTCTCTGCCCAGCAGGGGGCGGCGGCTAAATAAACTCCATAGACTGTACTGGTAACTGACCCTGTGAGTCGTGCAGTTGCCCCTTGAATATACTCACTGATCTTCCAGTGGTGATCGCTTAATCTACAGGTGCCTGGCAGGGTCAGAACAAGTGGCACATAAGAGGCTGCCGCCTGCATACAAAAACTGGTTGAAATTGCCCTGGCTATTTGCCCATGGATAAACAGCAATATCTCTGTATTATTATTATTATTGGCTCCTGACAGTATATCTCTGTGCTGTGATTGGTTACAGGAGACTGCGTCCTCTCTATCCAGCCGCAGGAGAATTCCGAAGCTCTGCAGCTCAACTTCCAGCAGGTTATTCATCCTCTTGTCACTAATCCAAATGTTTTATGTCAACAAACCCCCCCCCCCTCAAACTCTGTGTTTGCTGACAAAGTGTATTTACAGGAAACAGAGGCCTAGTCCCCTCCCAACCCACAACATTCCCAGGCTGGGCCCAGAGCATTCCGTGCATAATCAATAATGACAGTCAGCTGGGTTTCTGCTCAGTCTCTGGCCCCTGACAGACACTGGAAACTTGGGATATTTTCTCTGCCAGCAGTATAGACCCTACTTTATCACTGGGGAAAGGGTTGGGGGGTCACCACTCCATATTTCTGGGCTACATTTGGTGGCACATTTGTCAAAGGTCGAATTATGAATTTGTTTGAAATCATTTGATTTTAGTCGAAATTCGATTGGTGGGTTATTAAAGGGGTGGTTCACCTTTAAGTTAGGTTTGAGTATGTTATAGAATGGCCAGTTCTAAGCAACGTTTCAATTGGTCTTCATTTTTTATTTTTTATAGTTTTTAAATTATTTTATCTTCTTCTGACTCTTTCCTGTTCTCAAATGGGGGTCACTGACCCCATCTAAAAAACTAATGCTCTGTAAGGCTACAAATGTATTGTTATTGCCCCTTTTTATTAGTCATCTTTCTATTCAGGCCTCTTCTATTCATATTCCAGTCTTTTATTCAAATCAATGCATGGTTGCTAGGGGAATTTGGCCCCTAGCAACCAGATGGCTGAAAACGCGAACTAGAGAGCTGCTGAATAAAAGGCTAAATAACAAAAACCACAAATAATAAAAAATGAAAACCAATTGCAAATTGTCTCAGAATATCCCTCTCTACATCATAAATAAAATTTAAAGGTGAACAACCCCTTTCATTTTAAAAATCGAATATGGAAAACTCGGAGGAATTTTACCGCCCCGAAAACTCGAATCGATTTTGATTCAAATGTATTCGAGTTTTTTCTCCGTAAAAAAAACCTTGAATGTCTGGAAGGCTCCAAATTGGTCACCACACCTCTCCCACTGACTTATAGTTTTAGGTGGCAAACAGTCAAATTCAAATTCTTAAAGGGCCAGAGTTTGATGAATCTCAAAAAAAAAAAACGAATTTGAATAAAAAAAAAACTCAAATCGAGTTTGGACAAATTTGAATCTAAATTGATTTGAGTTGAATTTGACCATTAAAAAAAATTGAAAATTAGAATTCTAATTTTCAATTCGACCCTTAATAAATCCCCTTAAAGGAAAACTATACCCCCCAAACAATGTAGGTCTCTATTAAAAGATACTGAGTAAAACAGCTCATGTGTAAAACCCTGCTTCATGTAAATGAACCATTATCATAATAATATACATTTCTAGTAGTATGTGCCATTGGGTAATCATAAATAGAAAATTGTCATTTTAAAAAATAAGGGCCGCCCCCTGGGATCATAAGATTCACTGTGCGCACATACAAACCACATGTTAGGTCACATGAGCCAATTAACAGACAGAGTTCTGCCTTTTGCTTCCTCACTTCTTCCTGTTACAGTTAGTGTTGTAGTATTTCTGGTCAGGTGATCTCTGAGGCAGCACAGATAGAGTCACGAAATGGGGGTTCAAGGCAAGAGATGTAAAAGGGCAATATTTATGTAAATATATATTCCAGTTTGGTAAGATTCTTTAATATGTCATTCAATTTGATATAAACTATCTGTTGCTTAAGTATTCATTTTGGGGGTATAGTTTTCCTTTAAAGTATAAGACCCCATTCCTTTTGGAAGTGTGCCACGTCCCCTGGCACAGGTCCCCCTTCCTAAACACTTCCCCATAGGAGTGGGCCAAATCCATACATTCCACATGATCTCCTTATATTGTCTCATCTCCAGAATGTAAATGATGCAATGATTGTGCTGCCCAAGCTCTCCACCGGTCTGGATGTCAATGTGCGCTTTACTGGTGTGGCCGACTTTGAGTACACCCCCGAGTGCATCGTATTCGACCTGCTCAATATTCCTTTGTACCACGGCTGGTTGGTGGATCCGCAGGTAAGGGCTGTGCCCCACTACTTTCTTCGTATAGGGATAATGTACTAATAATGGAACTCTGAGTATCACTCATGTATTATAAGGGATAATGTACCCCCTACTGTAAGTGATAAGGATATTAGAAGTCACTGAGGGGCTGTTCTGTGACCATATAAAGACACAAGGCTGCAGGCTGAGTTATACAGGGAACTCTGAGTATCACTCATGTATTATAAGGGATAATGTACCCCCTACTGTAAATGATAAGGATATTAGAAGTCACTGAGGGGCTGTTCTGTGACCATATAAAGGCACAAGGCTGCAGGCTGAGTTATACAGGGAACTCTGAGTATCACTCATGTATTATAAGGGATAATGTACCCCCTACTGTAAGTGATAAGGATATTAGAAGTCACTGAGGGGCTGTTCTGTGACCATATAAAGGCACAAGGCTGCAGGCTGAGTTATACAGGGAACTCTGAGTATCACTCATGTATTATAAGGGATAATGTACCCCCTACTGTAAATGATAAGGATATTAGAAGTCACTGAGGGGTTGTTCTGTGACCATATAAAGGCACAAGGCTGCAGGCTGAGTTATACAGGGAACTCTGAGTATCACTCATGTATTATAAGGGATAATGTACCCCCTACTGTAAATGATAAGGATATTAGAAGTCACTGAGGGGTTGTTCTGTGACCATATAAAGGCACAAGGCTGCAGGCTGAGTTATACAGGGAACTCTGAGTATCACTCATTTATTATAAGGGATAATGTACCCCCTACTGTAAATGATAAGGATATTAGAAGTCACTGAGGGGTTGTTCTGTGACTATATAAAGACACAAGGCTGCAGGCTGAGTTATACAGGGAACTCTGAGTATCACTCATGTATTATAAGGGATAATGTACCCCCTAGTGTAAGTGATAAGGATATTAGAAGTCACTGAGGGGGGTGCAGAGCTAACAACGTGTGCTATTTCTCACAGAGTGCAGAATCAGTCCAGGCTGTGGGGAAGCTCAGTTACAACCAACTGGTGGAGAAAATCATAACTTGCAAGCATTCAAATGACAGCAGTCTTGTTGCAGAAGGTAACAGTGGATGGGGAGGGTTGGTGAGGGACAAGGCAATGTTTGGGATGTTACACAAGTACCTCTCCCCCTTTACTCCCACTGTCCCTCAGTGCATTGGTCTCGCACGTCTTTATTTTAACCCGTAATATCTACAAGCACCCCCCCCCCCATACAGTTCAGATACTGTTGCCCAAATATGTGTCAGTTTACATTGGTTTATATTGTTTATTTATATCTTACCCACTAGTGTTTATTAAGTCATGTGACTAGAGAGCAGACTGAAGGCCCTGCCCCCAGTACCTTTGTGACCCATTGTCTCTATTACAGGTCTCATAGCAGAACTGTTTCTGGAATCTTCCGCGGCCCAGCTGACTTATCATGGCCTGTGTGAGCTCATGGCGGCCGTGAAGGAGGGGGAACTGAGCGTCTTCTTTAGAAACAACCATTTCAGCACTCTCATAAAGCACAAGGTGGGGATCACAACCCGAGTGCCCTGTTACTATTGCTGTTTACACTGCAAATAATTCACTGTACAATATAAAATGTCATTCCTGAGCCAACAAGTGTATTTAGTTATAATATTGGTGTGTAGGTGCATCTCAGGTCATTTTGCCTGGTCATGTGATTTCAGAAAGAGCCAGCACTTTAGGATGGAACTGCTTTCTGGCAGGCTGTTGTTTCTCCTACTCAATGTAACTGAATGAGTCTCAGTGGGACCTGGATTTTACTATTGAGTGTTGTTCTTAGATCTACCAGGCAGCTGTTATCTTGCGTTAGGGAGCTGCTATCTGGTTACCTTCCCATTGGTCTGTTGTTAGGCTGCTGGGGGGGGAAGGGAGGGGGTGATATCACTCCAACTTGCAGTAGAGAGTGATTGAAGTTTATCAGAGCACAAGTCACATGACTGGGGGAAGCTGGGAAACTGACAATATGTCTAGCTCCATGTCAGATTTCAAAATTAAATATAAAAAAATCTGTTTGCTCTTTTGGCAATTTCAGTGCCAAATTCTGCTGGAGCAGCACTATTAACTGATGCTCTTTGAAATTTTTTTTTCCCATGACAGTATCCCTTTAAAGGGGTTGCTGGCCTTTAAATTAACTTTTAATATGATGCAGAGGGTGAATTTCTGAGAACATTTTCGTTTTTTATTATTTGTGTTTTTTGAGTTATTTAGCTTTATATTCAGCAGCTCTCCAGTTATTTCAGCCATCTGGTTGCTAGGATCGATATTGCCCTAGCAACCATGCATTAATATGAATAAGAGACTGGAATATGAATAGGAAAGGGCCTGAATAGAAAGATGAGGAATAAAAAGTAGCAATAACAAAACATTTGTAGCCTTACAGAACATTTGTTTTTAGATGGGGTCAGTGACCCCCTTTTGAAAACTGGAAAGAGTCAGAAATCATTGAAAAACTATAAAAAAATAAATAATGAGAACCAATTAAAAAGTTGCTTAGAATTAGCCATTCTTTAACATACTAAAAGCTAAATTAAAGGTGAACCACCCCTTTAATGTAACGGGTGTTTCTTTGTGGGCAGGGGCACCTCTACCTGCTGGTGACTGACCAAGGCTTCCTGAACGAGGAGAAGGTGATCTGGGAGAGTCTGCACAATGTGGAAGGCGACAGCTGCTTCTGCGACTCCGATTTCCACCTCACGCAGCACTTGGAGAAGGAGGCTTCATTTGGCAGCCCCCAGCTGCAGAGACAGGTCGATCAGGTGAGATGTGCAACCTCCTTCCCATGGGGGGGTATGTATGACAGATAGATAGATAGATAGATAGATAGATAGATAGATAGATAGATAGATAGATAGATAGATAGATAGATAGATAGATAGATAGATGGATAGTTAGAGAGATAGTAGATAGATAGAGATGGATAGTTAGAGAGATAGATGGATAAATAGATAGGGAGGGATAGATAGAGAGAGAGATGGATGGATAGAGAGACAGAAAGATAGATAGAGCGACAGAGAGAAGGATGGATGGACAAATAGAGAGATAGAAGGATGGATGGATAGAGAGACAGAGAGATAGACTGTGTGTGTGTGTGTGTATATATACAGTATATATATATATATATATATATATATATATAGATGCACCGAATCCACTTTTTTGGATTCGGCCAAACCCCAGAATCCTTCACGAAGGATTCGGCCGAATACCGAACCCTAATTTGCATATGCAAATTAGGGGTGGGAAGCGGAAAACATTTTTTACTTCCTTGTTTTCTGACAAAAAGTCACGCAATTTCCCTCCCCGCTCCTAATTTGCATATGCAAATTAGGATTCGGATTCGGTTCGGCCGGGCAGAAGGATTCGGCCGAATCCGAATCCTGCAGAAAAAGGCATCCCTAATAAATATATATGACATTCTACCTGGTGTGGCTTATTTATATTTCTCCCCCCCAGGATTACATGATCGCTTTATCACTGCAGCAGCAACAGCAGGGACCACTGGCAATGAGTGATCTGGAGCTTGCCCAGCAACTGCAACAGGAGGAATATCAGCAGCAGCAGCAGCAGCAACAGGGGCAACAACACCCCCCTCCTCATCAGCCACCTCCACAAGCCACACCCCAGCAGGTAATGTCATGACTTCACTTCTATTATTCTACACACTCCTTATAACAACCCCCTATACAATAAATTGGATTATACACTGAGAGGCACAGTTATCAAGGGTTGAATTTCAAATTCATAGGAGTTTTTTTCAACTCCTATGAACTCTCAATTTGAAATTTTGTTACTAAAATGTAATTTTTAAAAGTCGGATGAATAGAATCGACCCGGAAACTCGAATCAAATTCAATTCAAATTTACAAAACTCAATTTGAGTCAGGAAGGCTGCAAAGAACTCCAAATCGATCCCTGGACGTCTCCCATTGACTTGAACAGCAAGTCGGCAGGTTTTAGCTGGGGAAAAGTGGACTTCGAGTTCTTAAAGGGCCAGAGTATGATAAATCTCGAAAATTGAATTCAAACTTTTTGAAAAACTGGAATCTAATTTGAATAACTCTCTAGTCGAATTTGACGGTTGTAACCATAAAAAAAAAATGGGAAAATTTAAATTTCAAATTCCTTACCAAAATACAAGACGTAAAGAGGTCCCTGCCTAAAAGAGCTTACAATCTAGAATTACTGTTATTATGGGGCTCATTTTCCTGCCATATGAAGGCCTATGGACATGAATGATGACCTGCAGTTCCTCACCTGAAACCCAATTTTACGCCCCTAGCACCCTAGAATTTCACAAAGAATGACCCATGTCTTTCAGGAGCTTTGTGATGTTCTGGCCAGTAGAGGGAGCTCTTGTTAAATCAATTAAAGGAGAAGGAAAGTGTAAAATAGAATAAGGCTAGAAATGCTGTATTTTGTATACTAAACATAAACATGAACTTACTGCACCACAAGCCTAATCAAACAAATGATTTATGCTTTCAAAGTTGGCCACAGGGGGTCACCATCTTGTAACTTTGTTATACATCTTTGTCTGACAAAGGCAATGCACATGCTCAGTGTGGTCTGGGCTGCTTAGGGATCGTCATAAACAAAGCTGCTTGTGTTCTGCATGGCTGGAAAGTAAGGCGGGGGCTCCCCCTGCTGTTCATAAGTATGATTGTTTCCCTGCAGCAGTAAATGAAGGGAGAATGTCACTGCATACAGTCAGGTTTTTTTAAAAAACGGTACACATTTTTAATTTAAAGTATATTGGAGATAGGTTTCTTTTTCATTAAAGAAAGTAAAAATTGGATTTTACTTTTTTGCCTTTCCTTGTCCTTTAAAGTTGATGCCTCTTTCTCCATAGAGATCAGTGCAAAGGGAAACCTTCCAATCCTGTTTTCCATATCGTGAATGATTCTAACCCAACGACCATAATTCTTATTATTATCCTTTGTTTATATGGCACCACTATATCACACAGCTTTTCCAGAGATTATACATTATTCCCATCAGTCCCGGCCCCAGAGGCGCTTACAAAATACGCCATATACCTTTTGTTGGGAATTCCGATTGGCTAATCTTATGCATTTCAGGTTCTTAGTTGGGCTGATTAGGAAGTCCAATTGGCTGAGCTTATGTATTTCAGGTTCTTAGTTGGGCTAATGTAAACACTATTTACCATTTAAAGTAGACAGATTATGTAAAAAACAAGACTGTGCCAGTGCATTAAACTCTTAGATTTAGAAGGAATTTTTATTGAAAAATTCTGCAAAATCCCCGCCCATCTGTTCCACTTCCTGCTGCCTCCTTTCTCAGGCTGTATGACAGGAACCAATCAGCAGCTAGCAGGACCTGATAGGGAACGGAAGTCTGTGCTTGTGTGATTGCAGGACTGTGATTGGCTGTCCCCCTCCTACTTTGCTTCTGGCAGGGACTGTTAGGACCAGGGCAGCCATCAGGGGGGGACAGGGGGGAGAGTTGTAGGGGGCCCCGAGGGTAAGGGGGGCCCTGCCAAGCCACACTTACTTGATTAGCCGGGCCCCCCATCTTTCTGAGAGCTGCTGACTTCGGGAAGGTATGGACGTTTAAGGGGCCTTGCCACCAATTTTTTTATAATGTGGGGGTGGGGGCCCTGGCCACCAATTTTGGCCACCAATTTTATTTCTCATGTGGGGTCCTAGCCACCAATATTTTTTAATGGGGGGGGCCTGGCCACAAATGTTTTTATATGGGGGGCCCTGACCACCAATATCTTTTTATTTTTTATTAACATGTGGGAACCCTAGCCACCAATATTTTTTTTTGGTTTTTTTACTGTGTGGTGGGGAGGGCAGACCTGTAGGTGGGTTTTGCAGTGGGCGCAGCCCAGGGGGCCCAGGAAATTTTGTTGTATGGGGCCCTGTGATTTCTGATGGCGGTCCTGGTTAGGACCCACCCCTTATTTGAAACAGGGACCAGAGAGCCTCCGTGGGGAGCTCCAGTAATGGGGCCATCTTTGAAGATAATATTAATTTACAGCCAAAAGTAAAACCAGCACCATATACAGTAGTATATATAATTACTTAGGCAATTAGGGGGTTTCATTTATCCAATATGTCTCCTTTAAAGGGCAAGTGTCACCTAAACATCAATCCTCCACCAGAGCTGGGGCCCTTGCTCATTATGTGCATGCATGTGACCCAATATGGCTGCCTGCCCTAGGGGCTCCCTCCATGTGGTTGTTTTTCTCCTTGTAGAGCAAATGTATTTGTGGGTAAGGTCAGAGGTCACTAGGCTACCTGAGATACATTCTACCCTCTCCTCTCTTTGGTTGGTTCCAGGCTCGAGCACAGACTTCGGGGCGCTCCTCTGGGGAACGTCGGCAGCGGCAGAAGCCAGATTCTGATTGCACCCTGCTGTAGCCCTTTAACTACACTGGAAAAGGGGCTGATCCACCGCACAGATCACCGGCCCAACTTGTGCTGCATTTGCCGGTGTACAGCCGACAGTTGCGAGGAGCCCCGACCCAGCTCAGTGCGAGTGTATCATGGGCGCTAAAGACACAGGGGCCCATTCTCTGGTACTGAGGAGGGGGAAATTTACAACACCCGCCCTTCACCCCTCTGTATTTTTTTGTAATTCAGTAACGACCTTTTTATTGTGACCAAACCTGATCTTTAAAGTCCAAAATAGCTGCAGCACACAAATCCGTTTTAGTAATGCAAAAAGTGACTTTTATTGGCTCAGTGCAGACTTCAAAACATGGCGACGTTTCGGGCCACACAGGGCCCTTTCTCAAGCCTAACCCCGATCTTTAGGCGTGATCGTTTTTCTTTTCTTCTGGCGCTTTATGTCTCTGCGGTGAGTGACGGCACAACTGGGCGCCAGTTTACCACTGATCCACGTGTTCCAGGTAAAGGGCTAGAGAGCGGCCGGCCTGGGCTACTTTACAGACAGACGTTTCTCTTTAGCTGAGAATATTCCCCGCTATTTGTGCTCAACCTTACGCTCTTTGGCGCCCCCTTTTTAGCAGTTCCACTACCAATTCCTTTATAAGTCAATAAGGAAAAGTTTTGCACCTTACGCTTAAAAAAAATAAATAAAAACAACCAAAAAAAAAACCCAAGTATCTACGTTTTGATAAAGATGTGATTTTTTTTTCCCCCCGCCCAAAATTTGTTGTTTTTTTTTTTTTTTTTTTTTAAATCCGAAATGTATTCACTCTCCCGATGAAGCTCATTTAGCCATCACCCGCATAGATAGGGGTTTTTACATGTTATTCATCCTGCAGCTTTTAGTTCAAGGGGAAGTAAACTGTCACCTCTGCAGTCAATTTTCTGTTTGGGGGTGTCCAGCGTCCCCACCACCTCACCCCTCAATACCCAATGGTGGGTGTTTGTGGGCTCTCAGTGTCTCTAGATGACAGTTACTCCAGTATTCACATGACCAGCAATAGTTGTCTACATGGGGCATTGCCAAGGTTCCTTTCCTCAAATACTTACACATTCTCTCTGTTAAATAAAGCATTTTACCTCTTATGTCAGCAGCTCCAGGCTCATTATTTTCCTGTTACCCCTCCCTCCACATTGCACTTCTTAAAGGGAACTGTTGTAATTACTTTAAAGGTTTTGTTTGCCCTGTCTCAGCTCAGCTTCCTTAGCTCTTCCCCCATCTTGCTCAATCAGTTACAAATATGAGAAATGCTGTATGTGACCCTGCTCTGTGTATTAATAAGGAGCACCGTCTCAGCAGCGCCCGCTAAATATATTTTAATTCTAGGGGGAATCTTTTTATGACCGCTCCAATTGCTTAAAGGGGTTGTTCACCTTTGAAGTAACTTTCCGTATGATGTAGAGAGGGATATTCTGAGACAATTTGCAATTGCTTTTCATTTTTTATTATTTGGGGTTTTTGAGTTATTTAGCTTTTTATTCAGCAGCTCTCCAGTTTGCAGATTCAGCAGTCTGGTTGCTAGAGTCCAAATTCCCCAGCAACCATGCACTGATTTGAATAAGAGACTGGAATATGAATAGGAGAGGCCTGAATAGAAAGACGAGTAATAATAATACATTTGTAGCCTTACAGAGGAAAAGAGTCGGAAGAAGAAGAAGAAAATAATTCAAAACTATAAGTTAACATAGAAGAAGTCCTGAATTTATCTTTAGTTCTAAGGTGCATTTAGTTAAAGGTAAGGATGCACCGAATCTAGGATTCGGTTTGGGATTCAACCTTTTTCAGCAGGATTCGGCCGAATCCTTCTGCCCAACTGAACCGAATCCTAATTTGCCTATGCAAATTAGGGGTGGAATGGAAAATCATGAACTTTTTGTCACACAACAAGGAAGTAAAAAATGTTTGCCCCTTCCACCCCTAATTTACATATGCAAATTAGGATTCGGTTGGGAATTTGGATGAATCGGGGGGGGGGTTGGCCGAATCCAAAATAGTGGATTTGGTGCATCCCTAGTTAAAGGGGTTGTTCACTTTTAAAGGAACTTTAAAAGAGTGACAGTCTGAGACAATTTGCAATTGGTTTTCATTTTTTATTATTTTTGGTTTTTGAGTTATTTAGCTTTTTATTCAGCAGCTCTCCAGTTTGTAATTTCAGCCATCTGGTTGCTAGGGTCCAAATTCCCCTAGCAACCATGCACTGATTTGAATAGGAGAGGCCCAAATAGAAAGCTGAGTAATAAAAACTTGCAATAACAATATGTAGCTTTACAGAGCATTTGTTTTTAGATATGGTCAGTGACCTGCATTTGAAAGCTGAAAAGAGTCAGAAGAAAAAGGCAAATCATTTATAAACTATAAAAAAACAAAAAAACTATGAAGACCAATTAAAAAGTTGCTTAGAATTGGCCACTCTATAACATACTAAAAGTTACCTTGAAGGTGGAGTGCCCCTTTAAAGGAAAACTATACCCCCCAAACAATGTAGGTCTCTATTAAAAGATACTGAGTAAAACAGCTCATGTGTAAAACCCTGCTTCATGTAAATGAACCATTATCATAATAATATAGTTTTTTAGTAGTATGTGCCATTGGGTAATCATAAATAGAAAATTGCCATTTTAAAAAATAAGGGCCGCCCCCTGAGATCGTAAGATTCACTGTGCACACATACAAACCACATGTAAGGTCACATGAGCCAATTAACAGACAGAGTTGTGCCTTTTGCTTCCTCACTTCTTCCTGTTACAGTTAGTGTTGTAGTATTTCTGGTCAGGTGATCTCTGAGGCAGCACAGATAGAGTCACGAAATGGTGGTTCAAGGCAAGAGATGTAAAAGGGCAATATTTATGTAAATATATATTCCAGTTTGGTAAGATTCTTTAATATGTCATTCAATTTGATATAAACAATCTGTTGCTTAAGTGTTCATTTTGGGGGTATAGTTTTCCTTTAAGTGCATGCTGCATAGTGTTGCCACCTGTTTAGTTTTGACTTGAACACTTTTTCTATGTTTCGGCTCTCAACTTTCTGTTCGGTTTTCAGCCTTGTGAAAACAGAACAATTATCTGGCCAAATGAAAACCAATTATATACCAAGATAGTGACACTCACCTTGACGTGGCTTAGTTATTATGAAGTGCAGTTCATTTCTTGTTATTAAAGAAACAGAAATAAGCAAATCAATCAAAAATAAGAAATGTTTTTTCTGAATGAGCATTGCTGTATTTCAGAGATTTCCGGATAACTGATTTCTTTATAATAGATCCCATACCTGTAGTTAAAGGGGGAACTTTTGCGAAAATGAAAATGTATTAGCTTCATCGTACTGAAATAAGAAACTTTCTAAATACAATAAATTAAATATTCTGCACTATTTCTGAAATAATCAAGTTTACCTTCACTATTCCTCTCTCAGCATCTGTTTCTCTTCATTCTCTCTTCATGCAGCAGTTGGGTGTCAGATATTCATTGACAGTTAGATCCAATATATCTTATAGGGGGGCTCCTTTCCTAGCAGATGTATTAGAGCTCACTCAAATAACTGATTCCAGTACAAACAAAATCTAACAAAATAATTGCCTTTTGCACAAATTCTGCATGTAGAGAGACGTGATGTCTGGTGAGTTTAATAGAGTGAGCTCTAATACATCTTCTATAGTGATGTGCGGGCCGACCCGATACCCGAGGAACCCGCGGGTCGGGCGGGTTCGGGTCGACCTCGCAGGTGCGAGTTAAGCTCTTCTCCTGCTCTCCCTGCCCACCACCTTCAAATGCCGGCATCCAGGTTCTGGTTTTATAGCCCTGCCCCTTTTGTGACGTTATCGATGGGGCGGGTCTATAAAAGGATTCCCCGGGTGCGGGCAGGCGCGGGAAATCCTGACCCGCACATCACTAATCTTCTAGGCAAAAAGAGCCTAACTGTCAGTGAATATCTGACACCCAACTGCTGCATGAAGGGAGAATAAAGAGAAATAGATGCTGAGAGAGGAATAGTGAACATAAACATGATTATTTCAGAAATAGTACATCATTTTTAATTGATTGTATTTAGAAGGTTTCTTATTTCAGCATGATGAAGCTTATATTACATTTTTCATTTTTGTGATCGTTCCCCTTGAAAGGATTGGTCTTACTCATCAGGCAGAATAGACAGAGGTAGGATTTCAAGCCTTGTGGGTTTGAACTGGACATCTCAGTTTGTCTGTCCGTTCCAAGCTTTCTGTCCCATTTAAAACATTGCGAAAACTGGACAGAAATCCAGCCAAAGTTGATTAGTTAGTAGAATCCAGGAGTCCAAAAGTTTTTATAAAGTAATACAAAAATCTTTATTTTTACTAACTAATCCACTTTTTTTTGGTGTTCCGGAATGGTGCCCGCTCGTTATTTTAGGTGTTTGTGTGTAGTTCCCCTTTGCTGAGGGTTTGGAGCATGAGCACCCGGACTCTTTGTGGAAAGCAGCAAGCTTGTCCCTATATCTAAAATGTGGATTGTTTTCAATTATAGAGATCCAGCCAGTTGTATATAAGTGATGTAATAACCCTGACCCAGCATCATAACTCCATGACATCATTGTGCCTGCCTCTGATGTCATCATGCCCACCCCAAGATCACTGCTCCACCCCCAACACTATCTGCCACTAATGCTACAGACTGAACTGATTTATGTGCAGCCATGCAGCAAAGGGTTGCCACCTATTCTGGAAATATATACCAGCCTTCCTATATATTTATCTATTTTTCCCTATTAACATACCTCCCAACATTTTGGAAGTAAAAAGAGGGACAACAAAATTTTTTGCACGTAGAACAGTGAATTTTTTGACCACGCCCCTTTCTGTGACCACACCCCCTAAGTACCATGTTCATTTTACAAAATTTGGCAGGTTATGAAAGTTTGAAAATATTTCTCCTTATCTAAACTGTTTTTTTGTGCCTCAAAATTGTTACAAAGTATCTTATTTGCACCTGTTAGCTGTTCTGGGCTCTCTGCTAAAAGCCAATTAAGTGTGAAGCTTTGTTTCTTTTTCTGGCTGTTCAGTGCAGAGAAAAGAGGGACTTTCCAGTACAAATGAGGGACTGCAGGTTGAGCTGTCAAAAGAGGGACTGTCCCTCCGAAAAAGGGACAGTTGGGAGGTATGCACTATCTGCCACTAATGCTACAGACTGAACTGATTTATGTGCAGCCATGCAGCTAGGGTTGCCACCTATTCTGGAAATATATACCGGCCTTCCTATATATTTATCTTTTTTTCCCTATTAATAACATTGGGATCAACCATCATTTTTACCGGCCAGGCCAGTAAAATACCAGCCAGGTGGCAACCCTACATGCAACAGGCATCTAAATAAATGACTTATTAGCTCTGCAGGAGGACGTGGATTCAATAAGTGGCTGGTAATGAAGGGGTGAGTTGGCAAGCCTATGTACTGGAGGATATTGTGCATATCGAGTTGTGAGCAGAACTACTGCACATGAGCCACGCTCCCTTACTGGGCTGCTGCAAGTGCTGCTGTTGGCAGACAGTCCCTGGGCTGTATCCTGTGATGTCAGAGGGAGGAGTCACTTTCCCAGACTGCACTGCTCAGGCTCACACTCTGTTCAGGTTAGTTTGTCGGCTGCTCCATGTGCATGAACTTGCAGGGGGGTTTCTTTTCTACAGGGGCATTGGTTATTAGTGTGTAGGTGTGTTTACTGATAGATATATAAATAATAACCCTGTTACTCACTATAATCTTCTACCCCAGGGCACTATTAGTCTTCTCTGCATAAACAGGGTCTGAATATCCCATTAAGATAGAGTAGACGGGATTTTATAAGCTTTCTCTTTAAGGGGATTGCTGGCCAGTACATAGGCAACAGAATGGGTCTGTAGTAGAGCTGACACCTGACCCAGACATGTATACGTGGCTATACATAACTCAGTGCAGCCTGCAGCTAAATATAACTGAAGAGACCAACTCACACACAAGGAGTTAGAGTCTGGAATAAAGCCTGAGACTGTTGTGAACACTGTTGCCTGTGCTGTGTGCAAGTTTGCATGGCTAGGGCCACACCATTCTACATGAGGGGTAGTGTGCAGTGGCCCATGGGAAATCAGATGACCTGACCTGCAGAGGTGCTGGAGATAGGGTTGCCACCTCACCCCTTTAAAACCGAACACACATGGAATCCACAGCTTGCATGGCTAATTAGAAATTCATTTAGATACATGGCTGCACATAAATCCATTCGGTCTGCAGCATGCATGTAAATTAATTGCTAATTAGCCATGCAGGCTGTGGATTCTACGTGTGTTTGGTTTTATAGGGGTGAGGTGGCAACCTTATCTGGAGATTATAGTGCAAACCAGCTGGAGGGGGGCAGGTTGTGTATCCGGATTGGTATCCTCTACCTCCACATTGTCGGGGTCCCCCCTTTCATTCTGTTTATGGCACCCTATAATTCTGGCCATATGACGGATAATTTGGCTGCCCAGCCTGTGTGAAAGGCACAAATTACATCTCATAGGGGCGACCTACTGCTATTTGATATCCAGCCCTGGGGCCAAACACTCAGATCTGACCTGTCACGTAAGTGGCCATATCTGTACAATGAGTTTGAGTGGATCTTCTTATGTAGAGTGAACTTAAGAATACAGACCACCAGATATTGTAGGACTTCCAACAGATTACTTTTGTACTGGCCTTACTGTCTATAAGCACACGGGTTGCTAACCTGCTCCTTATTTCACACTGGATCATTTTCTGGGCAGTGCCCAACTTTGGGGAATGACTCTTAGTCTGCTCTTCAGTTGGTCCTGGATCACAACATCATGCCCACTCCTTGCACCATCCAGATCCTCCAAATAAGTAAGAGAGGGTTCCACATGCCTATTGGATTAAAATAATATGAGGCCTAGTTTTTGTAGGAACCCAAAGACAAACAATTTTCTTTTGACCCCAAAACAAGCAGTTGTATGTAGAAATGGCAATATAGACGCAGTAAGACAATAGGATAAAATGCAGGTTCAGATGGTGATAGTAGGGCAAGATGGAGACATCAGGACATGATGGAGAGAGTAGGGTCAGATGGCAAGTGTAGGTCAAGATAGAGGCAGCAGAAGAAGATGGAAACTGGGCAAGATGTAGACAGTAGTGCTAGACCGTAACAGTAGGTCAAGATGGAGGCAGTAAGGGAAGATGGAGACAGCAGGGCAAAATGGAGTAAGTCAAAGAAGATAAAGACAGTAGGCCAAGATGGATACAGAAGATGGTAAGAGCAGGTCGCGACAGATGCAGGAGAAGTAGATAGAAACAGGGCAAGATGTAGACAGTAGGGCTAGACAGTAACAGTAGGTTCAGATGGGGACAGTACAGAAAGATGTCAACAATACAGAAAAATTACAGAGAAGTGAGAAAGTAGGCCAAGATGGCACCAGTAGGACAAGATGGAACCGGTAGGTCAAGATGGAGGCAGTAAGGGAAGATGGAGACAGCAGGGCAAGATGGAGAAAGTTGAACACGTTAAAGACAGTTGGCCAAGATGGATGCACAAGATGGCAAGAGTAGGTTAAGATGGAGGCAGCAGAAGAAGATGGAAACTAGTGCAAGAAGGAGACCGTAGAGCTAGACAGTAACAGTAGGACAAGATGGAAAGATAAGGGCAAGATGGTGGCACTAAGGCAAACCGGCAACAGTAAGTCAAGATGGAGGCAGTTTGTTAAGATTGCCGACAGTAGGACAAGATGCAGAGAGTAACCATTTAGTTCATTGTTGTCCAAGCTATGGTCCATTATTTTTTGTTGAAGGACAACTGCAGGTCTATAGAACAGAAACTATTTTTGGTGTAGGCCCCACCACTTCTATAGATAGCGCTGGAATTGCCCTATGGAGAAACTTGGGGAGGAATTTTGTGTAAGCTTACTCTGAGGGTAGCTCATCTAACCCCCTGTATATAAATGCTACCCTATTATTTGTGCCTTGCCTTCTACTTACAGAAATGCCTCCAGTTCCACCTCATAATTTCTCCTGGGTGGAGCCCTGTCTATTGGCTGGCATGGCGATGCCAAGACTCCCCGCCCACTATGAGTACCTGTATGAAAATGGCATCCGACACCTGATAACGCTGACAGAGCACAAGCCACCCTATCACGACACATGCCCTGGTATCACTTTACATCGAATCCGCATCCAGGATTTTTGTGCTCCCAGCCTAGAACAGATCAAGAATTTCCTCAAGATTGTGGATGATGCCAAATCTAAGGGAGAGGTAAGGCAGGTGCATTATGGGTAACAAAAGAGAGGCAATCAATCTTTCTGCTACTGTCCCCCCCACCAAACCCTGTTTTCCTTCCAGGCAGTAGGGGTGCACTGCTTACATGGCTTTGGGAGGACAGGTACCATGTTGGCTTGCTACTTGGTGAAGGTCAGGAAGATCACCGGTGTCGATGCCATCAACAAGATCCGGAGTCTCCGTCGGGGCTCCATAGAAACGAATGAGCAGGAAAAGGCCATCATACAGTTCCACCACCACATCAAGTGACCTGCTGTGCTAGGTCCAGTCGCCCAATGTCTTGGAGAACCCATGTCTTTGCTCGTCTTCTTCATCCCAGGGTCAATAGGAGCTTTAGACTTCTACTGTGCATGTGTTTGTATTTAATGTATCTCAAGTATATCTAGAATGTTGGTGGAAGCTTGCCAGATACTCCTCCAGTTGCCCACAACTCAACGGGGGGGGGGGGGGAATGGGGCATTACTATAGTGTTGGTGATAGAGGGGACACCTGGCATGTGTTTCTTCATCCAAGAGGTCAAT
Organism: Xenopus petersii; assembly: GCA_038501925.1. Lineage (NCBI taxonomy): Eukaryota > Metazoa > Chordata > Amphibia > Anura > Pipidae > Xenopus > Xenopus petersii. Next base: position 6,658,657 of record CM076686.1, on the reverse strand, counting down.
GGGAGCTTTAGACTTCTACTGTGCATGTGTTTGTATTTAATGTATCTCAAGTATATCTAGAATGTCGGTGGAAGGTTCTCCAGTTGCTCACAACTCAACGGGGGAAATGGGGCATTACTATAGCAAAGTGTTGGTGGGGGCACCTGACCTGTGTTTGGGGATGAAATGAGGGGTTGGTTTCTTACCAGAAATCCCGGTCTATTCCTCGAATATGCGAGGAACCTTTGGAGTGTTGTATGGATCAGCGCCCCAAGGAAATAGACACAGGAATGATTTCCAGTGAATCCGATGAAGATCATTAATTGTTTGATGCTGATTGGGTTTCTAAACATGGAGTAAAATGTTCAGATCCTATTGCCTTATCCAAGTGATGAATAGCTCTTCAGCCAAGGTTCTGCTACTCTCAGCCCAAGAGCTGATGATGTCACCAGAGGGATGGGATATTGGTGATGATGTCATTGAGAGAGGGACCAGCATCTGGAGTGGTTTGTTCTAAACCCACCGGATCCACCTTGGGTTTCAGGACAACCTTCTTGTTACTTATTGGTAGTCAACAATTTATTAAAAAGCATTGTAGGAGCTGTAGTCCAGCAAATTCTTAAAGTGACACTGACGTCTCCAGAGCCAGCCAAGAACTTGCAGAACTATACGTTTACAACCCGTTTTTTTTTATTGCTTCTAAAAGTCACCAGTTTTCTCGATTTTCACTTATTCGCCAGAAAATAAATCACATTTATAATAAAGTGTCTCAAGGGCATAGGCAGGGGGTGATTTTCATGTGTGTGTGGGGGGCGGGGGGTAATTAAAGGCAACTGGAAAGACCCAGGAAAGAGGTGCAACAATATTATAAACTGTTTAGTCTGTATGGCAGCTTCTACTGATTAGTTATAGTTGTGTAAAACAAATGTTATTTTGAATTAATACTCATGAGCAGAGGAGAAAAGACACTGATAAAGTTATAGAAACCACATGCAAATAATTGTCACTTTTCATATAATAAAAATAAAATTTTGCCCACTAAGCTGCAATATCCCAGCGGCCACCAGGGGGAGCAGCGCAATGATCTGCCAATGGAAAGAAAGAAGTGGGGAATATAACATGAAGTGAGCAGGCGTCTGATTGGTTCCAGCTGCTGCTGCTATGATGGGATGAAAGTAGAGGGCTGATCTGGCAGCTCGTGCTCTCATTGGTTGTTGCTGTGGAAACAAGAGGCGCTTGATTGAAAGAGTGGGCGGGGCCGGGAGAGGGAGCCCTCCTACTATTATGTTTGCAAGTTGCAGGCTGGCAGGGAGTTGTGGCTGGAGCAGAGAGAGGGAGACACAAGGCTGGAGAGGAGGAGGATCAGCATCATTGACACCTGTGCTGGGAGCTCACTGGCTGCTGGAGGGAAGCTACAGGTGCTGCTTTACCTGAGGCTCCAGGAGGGGCCCCCCAGCAGAGAGAAGGCAGTTGTGGGGTGCAGCAGGGCCAGCATGAGGGACTCTGGGAGTCTGTGAGAGTTGGATACAAATCAAGGGATTCTCCTCCAGTCCCTGTCAACAGGTAGTGGCTCATCTGTGCAGCCCCCCAGCCCTCAGCCTGGAGACCAGCGTACCGGGGGGTGGGGGTCCCCTCAATCCATCACTCTTTTCCTGCACTCGCCATGGGAGCTGACAATTAAGGTAAGGGCTTAATTTTTCACTGCAACTCCCAGCATGCTCCTGCGGCCCACAGGTGATGCTGGGAGTTTGTTGTCGCCCAACAACTGCACAGTGGCCTTCCTCCTATTTGAGTGTCATTTTCTCCTTTGTAGTCATACAGAGGCTGATGGGTAGTGCAGTCCTGCATTAACCCCTTGCTTGCCAGCTCAGAACAGCTCAATAGTTGGGCACCTCATTAATGACGGGGGTCCTTCCTTAACCTTTGGCTCTGGGATCTAAAGGGTTAACCAGCAGCCCCGTATGTGAGTGTCGGGCGTCTGTAAATATTGATATCTCACCCCCAATGTTGTGATCGCACTTCCTCGTATGGTGAATGTGAAATGAGTCGGTATTGAAGGTAAAGGCGAGGGACCCACCCCCAGCGTGTGGGAAACAAAGGGCAACTGAGCCTCATTCATATCATTATATATATATATATATGGGGTGTCGTACAGAGCTGACCCCCCCATATACCTACCCTGCTACTGATAGTAAGTGGCCTGAGCAATCCATAGGGTAACCCCGCCTGCGTCCGTAACGTTGGCTGACGCCATATTAACGTTGTAGATATTCTTTATCTGTTATTTATAAAAGGGCTCCAGGGCCACTCCTTTCTTCAGGGGGGACAAAAATGAACATGTGCCTTTTAATTCAGCAGGGTGTAGGATCGGCGTCCCCAGTCGGCCAAAGAGCTTACAATCTAGTTAGCGAATGGGTTGCAGATTCAAGGTCACAGGGAATTAAGTATCCTGGGGGCAATTAGAGGCATAATAGCCCCCACCAATGTTTGTATTCACCTGCCTGTGTGGGAGGCTATAAATACCTCTCGTTGCTTTGTGCCCAGTCACATTTACGACTACGGGGGGACAATTTAGTTGGGGGTAAGCGGGCATTTGGGTGGGGATGAAAATAATAAACAGGAAAAGAACCTTCGTCTTCGTGCGAATGGGATAATAAAAGCGCTATATCTGTCCCCCCAACCCTCCAGCCTTTATTATGTATTGCGTTCCCTGTTAGTGTGATGGGGACGGGGGGTCCGCCCTTAGCCCCCCTGTAGAACACCCACATGATGCAGACACAAGCACAGGAGAGACGGGGTCGGGCAGGGGCCACACCAAACTGCCGTCTCCTGTGTTGATTTTGGGGGGGTGTCTTTGAAAAGCAACTGGGGTGCAATGTTTTGTGTATGAAAACAAATGGCTGGTGGGGACTGACAGGACGGTGGCCCCCCTTATTAACACCTCGGCTGCCAGAGAGTCTTCCTCTCAGTGAATTCCCCGGCTGAGCCAGGAGCCGGCCCTATATTTCATCCACCTGCTATAAGTCCTTGTGTGATCTCTGGCCTCCCTGTTCCTTCCTACCATCTCAGCAGGGCGGCCCTTCCACTCAACAACAAGAATTCAGTGGCGCAACTTTGCCTTTTGCCCAAGTTAATGAGCTTTGTGGTACTAATTCGGATATAAGAGCGAAGGCCTGACCCGGGCTCCCTGTCACTGGAAATCCGATGGGAGAGGCTGAAAGAGTCTTTGATGTAAGGGGAGAGGGACAGAGATGGGCCGTGATAACATGTTAGAGTTTAAACCTGTCTGTCTGGGGATGCTGGGATTAATAGTTTAACAAGAGCTGTAGAGTAAGATACAGAATATTCTGTAGGAATTCCTTGGAGCCAGGTAACTGCAATCCGCCTATAACTAGAGCCCTAATGGGACTTAATAACACTATATATATATATATATATATATATATATATATATATATATATATATATATATATATATAGAGCAACAAAAACCGCACACAAAGGACTTGTATAAGTGCAAAAAATAATAACCAATTTATTGCACTTTAATAATAATAATAATAATAATTTATTTTTTGCACTTATACAAGTCCTTTGTGTGCGGTTTTTGTTGCTCTATGAATTTTTCAAGTTAACCTGCACCCAGGCAATTACCAAAATGATTTGAGTGCTCCAGCTACAAGCATAATATATATATAATGACATCAGAACTCACTGTTTATAACTGATGACATCAGAACTCGCAGAATATCTTGTAAGTTATATTCTTTTAAACTGTGAGTTCTGATGTCATTTCTGTCACTGAAACTTTGTGTATTATAATAAATAAAGTACCCCCAGTTGCAAAATATGAGGATATTAGAAGTTACCTCGGAGTTCCATGACCTGTATAAAAACACTCGGCCTTCGGCCGCGTACTTTTATATGGTCATGAAACTCCTCGGTATCTTATAATATCCTTATTTATTTCCCTGAGTTATACAGGGAACTCTGAGTATCACTCCTGTATAATAGGGATAATGTACCCCCTACTGTAAATGATAAGGATATCAGAAGTTACTGAGGGGTTGTTCTGTGACCATATAAAGGCAGAAGGCTGCAGGCTGAGTTATACAGGGAACTCTGAGTATCACTCATGTATTATAAGGGATAATGTACCCCCTACTGTAAATGATAAGGATATTAGAAGTCACTGAGGGGTTGTTCTGTGACCATATAAAGGCGCAAGGCTGCAGGCTGAGTTATACAGGGAACTCTGAGTATCACTCATGTATTATAAGGGATAATGTACCCCCTACTGTAAATGATAAGGCTATTAGAAGTCACTGAGGGTTGATCTTATAAAGACCATACAATGGCAGTACATGGCACATTACCCTATATAAATAGTATTCCTTTTAAAATGATATGGCTAATAATGGCTCCCAGAATCCCCCTTCGGTTGACAGGATTTGGACCAAATGGGAATCAGCCAGAAAGGATATCATGCTCAGTGAGTAGCAATACAGATACTGTGACGCTCAGTCCCTGACTCTGGATCATAGGGAGGTTCTTTATCTCTGTCCCTGTCATGAGGGGTCCCTGTGTTGGTGGTTCTGGGGTACTGAGCCCTATGCAGAGACAGCTACCTTTATGAGCTGAATGTTGAGAGTTTTACTCCCTATTACAGCTTGACCATACCAGGTATATAAATATGGGGGACCCCTGAAAAACATGGGACAGTTGGTGAGGTGCTTATGTACAGTAGCTCACTGACAGGGTTTCCCGCCATAATCTTGTACTGAGGCCTGCAGTCCTCTGAATACCCATACACCCTTCTCATGAGGAGGCTCTGAGAGAAAAATTTGGGATGTGTGGGTCACGTGGTCCTGTCACATGGGACTGTAGATGCTCCCAGACAGGATCACACTCATACCCCAATTGCTCCAGTTAGCTTTCACCTCTGTAAAATGCTTTTCTAACAGGCAGGTTCCTTATCGTATCACTTAAGTGGTGCAGAAACAAGGGACACACTGCTTTGGGGACCCCACATTTTCTGTCTCCACACACCTTTCGTTCTTTGAATGGAGCTTCCCATTCCTGCTAATGTCTGTCACAGTGAGTGCTGGCAGCCATCTTGTTTTCTGGCACATTTTCAACAGAATGCCAAAAGCACATCCATTCCAGGCAACTGAGGGGCTGTTTAATGGTAAATGGCTCTGCTGAAAAAAGCAATATGGCAGCTCCTACGTTCATGAAAATCTGCAGGCAAGGAAAATTCACATAATTAAATTCATTTTCCTTTTTTGAATCCATTCTACATTAGTAACTCTACTCCCCACTCACATGATTCTGCCCCAAATTCATCTGTGTTGGATTTGCTCGCCCACATGACACGAGCTTTCCGAGCCAAAGACACAGCCTGTTTAAATTACCTTATTCCCGGAATATTAAATGTCCTGGACAGTTTCTTCCCAACTGCCCTCAAAATCCCCTTTTTTGTGGTTTTCGCTCCTTTTAAACGTTTTTTGTTCATTTGGAAAGAGAAAAGTTTGATCTCTTAGGAAATCATGAGATTCAGAAGAGACAGAGCTGAAGCCAATTAATGGCACTGGCATGTCGCTTTTCTGTATTGCGGTGTAATAACTGGCGGGAACCTAATGCATCGCAATTCAGTGGGTACGGAAAATATGGGGAAATGCAGGAAATGAGACCATCGGATTTCTCTGGTTTGTGACTTTATTTGTTATTTTTGGTGGGAGGATAAAGGCTGGGGCTGGATTTATGCTTCAATCCATTAGTCCTCACACCAAAACTAGTTTATTTTGAATAGCAGAATGGGCTGTCTGGGGGAATCTGATCCCCTTTGTAAGCTGCAGTCCTGCCCTGCTTTATGGCAGCTGAGATTCTAGCTATCTGTATAACAGCATTCTGTCCCAGTGCCTGCACAGATCCTATCTGATCCCCATTGTAAGCAGTAGTCCTGTCCTGCTTTATGGCAGCTGAGATTCTAGCTATCTGTATAACAGAACATTCTGTCCCAGTGGCTGCACAGATCCTATCTGATCCCCATTGTAAGCAGCAGTCCTGTCCTGCTTTATGGCAGCTGAGATTCTAGCTATTTGTATAACAGAGAATTCTGTCCCAGTGGCTGCACAGATCCTATCTGATCCCCAATGTAAGCAACAGTCCTGTCCTGCTTTATGGCAGCTGAGATTCTAGCTATCTGTATAACAGAGCATATAAGATGCAATTTGAGTGTAGCACTGGCCAGATATCTGAAGACTGAGCGATTCCTTGGGTGATCCGAAGAGTGCGTTGCCTAGAACTTTTGTCTGGCCAGATATGGGATGACTTTGACGTAGTTGGCCATCTTAAATATATTGCAATATATGGACAAACAATCCCTGTTTTGTTTAAAGGGTAAGGCATTTTTAGTAGCTATATGCACACAATGTCTCAATGCCTCATGTATTGATAATGGGTTGAGTGCAGAAGACCTTGTATTTGTGTGTGTGTGTGTGTATGTATATATATATATATATATATATATATATATATATATATATATATATATATATATGTGCATATATATATATATATATATATATATATATATATATATATATATATATAATCACAGACTGGAAGGAATGGGCTTGGCTTAATCTGCTAGACTAAATGGGGCTTTGATGACTGACGGTTTGACCTGCCGTGCAACCTTCTTCAGGAGGATTTAATAAATATCTCATCTCACCAGGAAGCAGATCCAGTTTTCTGTTTATTGTCATTATTGTAAGAAAATGAGTGGGTGGGTGGGGCGGCTCGTTTATCTGAAAGTAATTGTATAGGGCTGGCAAATATGCAGCCACCAACTTTCAACATAGCACGGGAACAATACAGAACCGGTTCCTGTTAGGTGGCTCATCACAGGCGAGCGTATTGCCTCAGTAACTTGACACTCTCTTATTCTAATAACCCATAAGTAGCCCTGCCCCTTTATGTCTGCATACTGCATGATAGAGACATTGCACAAGTGTCATTGGGTGCAACTGTCAACCCACGACAAGTAACTCCTCTGAAGGCCAATAGTCTTGTTGTTTAAAGGGAACCCTCAGGTACTCGACCCGCTGTAAAACTTTATCACACTGAACAGACCATGTGCTTATTAATTGGCAATATAGAACATCCATTACTTTAATCTGTATTTATAAGTAGGGACAGGAGCTGCCATAGTGTTTCCCATAGGAAGTGCAATATGAGGGTTTAGCTGCACAACACACGGCCAGATCCCACATGGGTGAGAAATACCTCCTGTTGCTGTTTGTTGGCTGCTCTGGATTCAGGCACTTTATTCCACAGATGGGCAGTTTATGGGTAGGACTGACCAAATATTGACTCTCTGCTCCGAGAAGACGTGCCAGATTGCTTTCCCCTCCCCTGGCGAGTCGCAACTCTAAATCTTCTCTATTTTATTTAACAGGACCCGAGTGACTCCTGAACACCCAAAGAATTGGATATTATTCGGGGAGATGATCACAATGCAGCATCCGTAAATCTCAGCAAAGAACATCTCACGGGGCCCCGAAGTCCATAAACGCTTTTGGGGGGGGAAGCTTTTATACTTTTATATCGGAAACATGAATTGTGGGTGCTGGCCGGGGACAGACTGATATTCCGTAGCCTTTCCGTTTTTGGAGTATATTCGGACTGCTCGGAGGGAGTTTGGGCTTACCGTTGGGGTCTCCGAATGCTGCAGAAAAGGCTTGGTGTAATTCCTGTCGCTGGCAGATCTGTGCTATGCATTGGCGCCTCTGTATTATTGTCCTTATCCTCTTCTTCTGCTGTATTAACGGTAAGTTGGGTCTGCTCTTCTGAGGGCTTGTCTAAGTGCTAGCTATCTGTATAACAGAGCTGTCCCAGTGGCTGCACAGATCCATCTGATCCCCATTGTAAGCAGCAGTCCTGTCCTGCTTTATGGCAGCTGAGATTCTAGCTATCTGTATAACAGAGCATTCTGTCCCAGTGGCTGCACAGATCCTATCTGATCCCCATTGTAAGCAGCAGTCCTGCCCTGCTTTATGGCTTGAAGTATTTAAGGTCCATGAGCTCTTTTAACTGGTCGAGTAGGAACAATGTTACACTGAACTCCAACTATACCCTGCTGTGCGTTTCATTTGCCTCTCAATTGGACAACAGGAGCCATTCCTCTTCTGAATGACTTTATTGTGAGTTACAGCAGTATCTTAGCCTCGTTTAACGGGAGTCTAGAAGTTAAACCAATGGAGCGTGAAAGCCCAGACCCTGCCTTCCCACCTGTATGTCTGTCAGTGACCCTTGACCCAGTGCACCTGCTTTTCCAGAATTAATCCCCAACAGCCTGTGGCTATTTAATGAATAGAGGTTTAGTTTGCCTTATATCCTGCTGGGTGCCCCTATGTATAGTGCTGGGCACATTGTTTGATTAAAGGACTGGAAATTCTTGTTTACTGGGCTCTGTGTACTTTTGTTTCTTACATTAATGCCTGTTTTAAGTTGTAAGCTCTGTTGCCCACAACAATCTATAGTTAATACCTATACCACAATAGCTATGAATATAAAACATTGTTAGTTCACAAGAACTGGAATAAGAAATGATAGCAAGCTCTTTGAAAAAAAACCTTAATTTTTTAATAAATTGTAAGCTCCTAGGGTCTCTATCTCCTGCTCTGCCTGCAGTCATTCAATTTTTTTTTAGATACAGTTTTTAAAGGGGACACCATCTCAATCCACATTTAGCGGTATAATGGGAGACACTTGGAATTGTGTAGTTATATAAGGAGAAGAAAGGGACCCATGGAGCTTGCCCTCTAGTTATGTTTGTGGAAGTCTGTCCCAGTGAGCTTTCCATATAGTATAAAGAGAGACTAGCCCCTAAGATTTAGTTGTATAATAGAAGATCCACCTACAAGGAGTTCACCATTGAATTGCACAAGAAATAAAATCCTGTTCTTTGTGGCTCATCAGCTTGTTGAAAAACTTGGTTTCACCATCTCAATCCACATTTAGTGGTATAATGGGAGACACTTGAGGGGGGAATTCACAAAAGTGTCGGGAACGAAAAAATGTCTTTAAAATGTCGTAGAAAGTGTCGTAGCAACAGCCGACAAATTCACAGAGCATTTCTCCGCCAATTTTCCTACATGTGCGACACTTTTGAATTAGTGTCGTTAAAAGTGGGCGTGGTTTTTCGGCGCCACTTTTCCCGACATTTTTATGAATTACTCGTAAACTCCTTTTTTTTACCGACAATTTTTCAGACACTTTAGGCTATCCAAAATGAAAATGTCAGACAAATTGTCGTTTAAAAAGTCTTGGTAAATGTCGTTTGTACGATGAAAAGATATACGACATTTTAGAAAATTGTCAGACTTACGAGACATTCAGAGATGGTAGCCTTTGTGAATTTGCCGTTCGTACGACATTTTACAAATTTGTCGACCGCCACTTCTGGGTTACTTTTTTTATCGACACTTTTGTGAATTCCCCCCCTTGGAGTCGTGTAGTTGTATAAGGAGAAGAAACTGACCCATGGAGCTTGAAGAAAGAAAACCCTGTTCTTTGTGGCTCATCAGCTTGTTGAAAGGAACTCGGTTTCCATGTTGTGCCATTCCAAAATGCAATTGGAAGCAGTCTATCCCTTTCCTTAAGCTGGCCACAGACGCAAAGATCCGATCGTACGAATCAACATACAATCAGACTTTTCCATCTCCCGACCTGCCACTAACCATTCAGATCAAAGTCTTACAATTCAGATCAAATAAAGTACAAAAGAACAGATCAGCCGATGAAAAGTTATGAAAGTTATGTCCGACAAAGCTAGTGACAGTCTCCCACTGAAAATCGTATGATCAGCAATACACGGAGAGATATTATTGGCAGCAACAGAAATTTTCTAACCTGTCCGATCGACCGAACTCCGCAGTACGAAAAATGACAGGACTCTCCACACACGGTCCGAAAATCATACGAATCCTCGATTCATACGATTTGGATCTTTGCGTCTATGGCCAGCTTTAGTCTTGTTTCTGACTCTTGACACAATGTAGCTCAATGTCGGAACCAGTGAGGCAGTGCAGCAAGTCCAGACAATTAATTTATATAGGGCTCGGGCTTAGAATGATATTTTCTTTTATGAGTCGGAAACAGAAAGAAGCAGTTGCTGGGTATGTGTGTGTGTATGTTTGCTGAACTGTACATTAGCCATATCTGATTGATTCCCGGCTGTGCTATCAATGGAGGAAAGCACCCAACTTCCTGCTCACTCACTACAAACAGTAAGCAGTCTGATAGGCTTTAAAGAGAAAGTCTGTGTTTGTATCAGAAAGAGGTTTATATTGCCTTTTTCCACTAAATATACAGGGGCAGTGGAGTCTATTGCCGTGGGTGGGCTAGGTAACATTCAAAACCAAAAAAAAAATGTAACTTAAAAGACCAATTGCAAATCCTAATATTTGTGAGTTAACCCATTGTCTGTTTCCCATGCAGGCGCTATCCGATCAGACTCCCAGACTGTAGTTGGACGTGTAGGAGAGAGCACGGTGCTGGGGTGCAGCCTCCTCCACCAGGACGCGGGGCGCCCTCCTCTCTATGTCATCGAGTGGGTGCGCTTTGGATTTATGCTCCCCATCTTCATCAAGTTCGGTCTGTACTCGCCCCGCGTGGATCCCCAGTATCTAGGTGAGTGTGTGGGTATATCACTGGGGCCTTTGGAGTAACCTTGTTGTTCTGCGCGGGTCCACAATCAGAAGCATGTTCCTGCTACCTGACCTGCAATAGGCCAACTAACCTTCTGACCCGGGGACAAGCAAAACCGGAAGTGATGTCACATTTGCCCAGAAGTGACGTCACTCCGGTGCCGAATCTTCCCAAAAAAACTGGTAGAAACACAATGGTGGGAGGGATCAAGCCCGAACCTTTATTGGGTAACCAATCTGGTTACCCGCGGATACGGTTGCCACCCGGCCGGTATTTTACGGTAAAACACCTGCCAGGGCCGGTATTACAAATTTACCGGCAATGTAGTTGCCTGTAATTTGTAATACCCTTAAGAAAAAGCCCTTGGCCCGTCCCCAATTCGCTCAGTACTTTCTGTTTTTTCCCCCCCAGGTTTCTGTCCATCGCGTGTGTTGCTCCGCCCCCTTTTCCATCACTATGCGTCCCTTTTACATCACGCCCCACCCCTTTTTTTTCCTGCCCCCCACCGGCCGGTAAATTTTTTTTTAGAAAAGGTGGCAACCCTACTCGCGGCTGCCCTCACTGCCAAGCAATTGGGGACTTTTCACCTGAAACCCGACCACTTTGCGGGTATTCCGAGGGTCTCTACTGTGAAGTTAAAGTGTTAGTTGTCCTTTACCTCTGGCTATGTAAGTAAAGGTGGCCATACACTATAAGATCCGCTTGTTTGGATCTTAACTTGATATTCCCACCATCGGGTTAATCCGATCGTTCTGCCCTAGGGCCAAATGAAAGGATTATAATGCTGAGAATAGGTGCCGACTGGCGAGCAGAGCATCAGCTAGCCAATGGGAACCTCGATGGCAAAGCAAAATCAAATCTGCCCAATTATTTTGACCTGATATCGATTGGGGAAACCCGTCAGATGCCACATACACAAGCAGATAAACTGCCAAATCCGACTAAAGGACTCGGCTATAATATGCCCATTTATGGCCACCTTTTCAAGTGGTCTTTATTTTTTGTAGTTTTTGAATGATTTTCATTCTTTTTCTGACTCTTTCCAGCTTTCAAATGGGGGTCACTGACCCCATCTAAAAAAACAAATGCTCTGTAAGGCTGCAAATGTTTTGTTATTGCTACTTTTTATTTAGGCCTATTCAGGCCTCTCCTATTCATATTCCAGTCTCTTATTCAAATCAATGCATGGGTGCTAGGATAATTTGTACCCTAGCAACCAGAATGCTTAAAATGCAAATTGAAAAGCTGCTGAATAAAAAGCTAAATAAGTCAAAAACCACAAATAATAAAAAATGAAAACCAATTGCAAATTGTCTCAGAATATCACTCTCTACATCAACCTAAAAGTTAATTTAAAGGTGAATAATCCCTTTAAGGCTGTGATAGGCTGGATATACTCTATGCATTTGTGCCCCAGCCAATCAGGACTTTGCACCCTGTAAAGCATGGTAGTTGGCAAGAAAATGGGGCTGGCATCACATTTAAATATTTGCATTGGTTGTCAAGGGTCGCTAGGAGTTGTATGTGAGCTGGGAATCCCGTGTTGGCCGTCTCTATAGAGGCATAGCGTGACCAGGGGGAAGCAGAAATCCCAGTCTGTCACCAGAGCTCGTGTATAGGATTACGGAGTCAAACACCGTCCCCTTGTGAGCTACCTGCTCTAATGAAGCAGCTCTGGCTGGGGGCGGGATTTGCTGAAGAATGAATGCAGGAGCTTTAGTAAATACACACTGGGGGGGGCCTGACTCGGGGTCAGAGGCACTAATGACAGATTGAGGTGTGTTGACTTCACTGAAAGCTTCTGAAATGTTTGCTTGTACATTAACTAGACATACGCTGCAGAATGGATCTAAGCAACGTTGCAATTGGTCATTTCCTATACTTTGAAAAGGGGGGAATCATTCAAAGAACCCATCAGAGTAAAGGATGCCATCTGATAGCTAGGGTCCGTGACCCCCCAGCAAACAAGAGAGCTCACTGATTGTGACATTAGATTCCTGTTAGGGTCAGTGACTGTAGCAACCACGTTGCCGAGGTCCATCCAGATAACAAGTGAAGACCAGTGTTTTGAGCAGTGATTAGTAACTCGGGGTAGGGGGACAAAGTACTCAAAATCGCTTCACCCCCTCCATTCATTTGTATGGCAGTGTACTCCAGGTAAGTGCACCCAGGATTGCCAAACAAATTAATGGGGGGTCATTTTCGGGGATTCCCTAGAAATGGTGCTTGCAGAAAGCAGGTTAGAGACGAGACATTGTTGGATTTTTAAAGGGGAACTCCGGCTTCCCAATCAAAGAGGCCACATAACACAGAAACCCCTAATATACCCATCACAGTTACCTGTTTCTTCAAAAAGTATGAATAAATGCCATTTTCTATGCTGAAATCCAGCTGGTTAACAGTTCTTCTCTTTCCGCCTCATTTGAAATCCTGGCAGGGAAGGAGGGACTAAACACTGATGTTACAAATTGTAACAACTTCTCCACAGCTTACAGACAGCATGCAGGAACTACATCACCCACAATGCATTGCACTGGGATGTTCCTTTCCTTATTGAAATCGCATGTGCAGGGAATTGTGGGGTTTGGAGGATGCAGGCTGAGGACAGATGGCTGTTGATACAAAGTAACAGTAGTCAGTCAGCTCAGCAAAGTAGTCAGACAGCTCAGCAAAGTAGTCAGACAGATCAGCAGGAGAGCAGGGGGCTAGGCTTAGGGAACTAATTGAAAATCATGAAAAGTCTGCATATTTTTTAAATGATGCATATTGCAAAGTTGCTTAAAATTGTGTTTACTTTTCAAAATGCTTAAATTATGTTTGTGTGGAGTTCCCCTTTAAATTGCCGGCAGTTTGTCCAGGGGACTCCATTGAAGTTTAAGGGAGGGGGGGGTGTCAGACGGGATTAATCACACTTGAGAACAGATGGAGAAGAGGAGTTTACAGTTTGTGGAAGAATGGCTGCCCATTGTCTTCTCTCCAACTGCCCCAACGGCTGATGGCAAATTAAAGGGGGCCAGGGCATGTCATCGCTAGCATGGTGCAACTTTATTGTGTGAGCATTCCTACCCTGTATAATACATAGGGACTTGAGCTGCCATATTGATTCCATCACACAGAGCTGTCAGGCACTAATGAGGATTGGATGGCAGAGAAAGATGAGGTTTAAAATTGATAACAATATTAATATATCAACTTAAAATTAATATGTTTCAGAAAAAAACCTTACCTTTGTGGGGGAATTTAATAGGTACCGGATTAAAATAGAATATAACTGTTTTTCATTCTCTCTTTCCTTTTAATAATTTTTCTAGTGGGGAGTGCTTGAGTACAAGCGTTTTCTGCTTTTGATTGGACAGAGGCTGTCATGTGATTTTATCATTGTGTATTGAAATGTTTTTGAATTGGACATCATTTAGCCTATGATTAAAGGGGTGGTTCACCTTTAAATTAACTTTTAGTATGTTAGAATGGTTGATTCTAAGCAACTTTTCGAATTGGTTGTATTTTTTTTTTTCATAGTTTTTGACTTCTTCTGCTGACTCTTTCCAGCTTTCAAATGGGGGTCACTGACCCCATATAAAAACAAATGCTCTGTAAGGCCACAAATGTATTGTTATTGCTACTTTTTATTACTCCTCTTTTTATTCAGACCCCTCCTATTCATATTCCTGTCTCTTATACAAATCAATACATGGTTGCTAGGGTATTTTGCACTCTAGCAACCAGATGGATGAAAATGCAAACTGGAGAGCTGCTGAATAAAAAGCTAAATTCTATAACCACAAATAAAAAATGAAAACCAATTGCAATTTGTCGCAGAATATCACTCTGTGCATTATACTAAAAGTCAATTTAAAGATGAACAACCCCTTTAAGGACTAGTTGAGTCCGAAATGTGTCAGGCAGTGATGCGTCTACATGTTCTTATGTAACTTTTCTTATAGTCAACAATAAAGGAGAAATGTTTTTAATGGAGGTAAGGTCTATATCTTTTTGATTTTGAGTAATTTCTGTGTCTCTATAGAGGAGCCATTAATTCAGCCAAAGAGCAGCTGGGTGTATCGGGTTCCCCCTAACCTGAGAGCTCGAGTAACCGACTCTTGTTCTGAGGAATGGTGTCAGTTTCTCATCAATGTATAATGAGCAGACAGCTGAGGAGCAGAGAAGGGACGTTTGTCCTGGGTCCTTTCTTTTGGCTCCTTATAAAGCCACACAAAGGATCGGAGTATAAGCGCAGAGCAGGTAGTAACGCATGAACATGTGATTTTACACCTTCTATGAACAAGTTCCTATAGGAACATACACTGGCTGTAATTGGCTGCTGGCGTGGCTCCTCATCAGCCCATGTAAGGGGGCCACAATTAATCCCAAATTAATAGCCAAGATTCTGCTACTAAATCTAGAGTGGATTTGAGATGCAATGGGTGGAATGAGAGTGTTAGTGGTCTAGGGCAGGTGCCTTTAGAGGGGTAAAGGGGGTACTGCGATAAAATGGAAAGGAACAATTTTTGGGCCATGAAAGGGACCTGGCTTGTGGGAGTGGGTGGGTTTGATTATAAATGGGATTTAGCCAGGGAAGGTCAGGGGTGGGACCGGGCTTGTGAGAGTGGGTGGGCTTCGAATATAAATGGAGTTTGGCCAGGAAAGGTAAGGGGTGGGACCGGGCTTGTGGGAGTGGGTGGGGTTTGACATTAAAAATGGGTTTTAGCCAGGGAAGGTCAGGGGTGGGACCGGGGTTGTGGGAGTGGGTGGGGTTTGAATATAAATGGGGTTTGGCCATGGAAGGTCAGGGGTGGGACCGCGCTTGTGGGAGTGGGTGGAGTTTGAATATAAATGGGGTGTGGCTAGGGAAGGTCAGGGGTGTGACCATGCAGGGAAGAGGCATTTTTTCCCCCATTTTACTTATTGCCAGGGCCCACCACCATTCAGGGGGCCCAGATGACCAGCGAGCTACTGGGAAAGGACCACCTAACGTAGTAAAATGGGGGTTCAAGATTACAGATGGGGGGCCTGGACTAAGGGTGCCAAAAGTATATCTGTGCCCCAGAAAAACATAAAGGGGGGAAATTCACAAAAAATGGGGATATTGAGACTAAATAAAAGTGGAGATAAAAATGTTGGATTTCCCACTAAATTCACAAACCTCTATCTCCACTTTTATGAATTTGTCCTTTAAACAGACAGTTTTTAGATTGTGTCTTTCGATCAACATTTTAACAACATTTTTCTTGAATTTGTCTTTAGCTCTAACTAAACCTGTCAGTCAGCCATCAAATTGGAATTTTCGGGGTAGGGGGGTTATTTTACCTAGGGAAATTATACATCAGTTTTTTCAGTATAATCTGGGCTTTCTAAATCTGCCTACATGTTTGTGTAATTCCACTTCTGCAACAAGATATAAGGGTCTAAATACAAGAAATGCTATTTTGCATAATATAGGGATTTGTAACAAAAATGTTTTATTATCTTAAGTCAAGTGTCTCAGTGCTGCTAAAACTAAAAAATTGCCTGGGAGGCTTTGGGACACACTGGGAAGAGTTACACTGAGGTTTACTCCTTTTTTAAAATGTTGGGAGAAAATGTCATTTAAAATGACGTTTTTGCTCCATTTTTATGTCGTTTAAAAGACAAATTCATAAAAGTGAAGTCTGTAAACTGTCTTTCTTTCACTAAGATATGAAAAGTGGTGGTTGAGTCGGAATTTAGGCGGATTTCTGTTTGTGAATATGGAGAAAGTATTTTACTCCAGTTTACCACCACTTTTACTCCAAAAACTGTCTCTCTTCACTTTTGTGAATTCCCCCCAATGTGTCTGATAAAGGAGTTTATTTGCCAACAAGTTCAGCCCCATGTAAAGTGCTGGGGTCAGGATTGAATGATCCTGTCCAACTACAAGATTAGCATTTTATTTTTATTTTGCCTGTCTAAATTGGTTACTGTATTGTGAGCACTGAGGCATTCGCATTCTGATTGGGCCTGTTATACCCATAATTTGGGTCTCAATGGAAACCTACAGTAGATGGTGGGAAAGGGCAGAGACAGGGATTAAGTAGTTAAACCCAGTGCATTGTGTTCCTCCGTGACCTGTAATTCGCTCCATCCTATCAGAATCTGCTCTCTGTCTGCTCCAGCTTCTCTGCATTTATCATGGATTTACTAATAATGATACCATTATACAGGCCGTGTATTATAAGGGAGTTATTCAGGGAACTCTGAGTATCACTCATGTATTATAAGGGATAATGTACCCCCTGCTGTAAATGATAAGGATATTAGAAGTCACTGAGGGGTTGTTCTGTGACCATATAAAGGCACAAGGCTGCAGGCTGAGTTATACAGGGAACTCTGAGTATCACGCATGTATTATAAGGGATAATGTACCCCCTACTGTAAATGATAAGGATATTAGAAGTCCCTGAGGGGTTGTTCTGTGACCATATATAGACACAAGGCTGCAGGCTGAGTTATACAGGGAACTCTGAGTATCACTCATGTATTATAAGGGATAATGTACCCCCTACTGTAAATGATAAGGATATTAGAAGTCACTGAGGGGTTGTTCTGTGACCATATAAAGGCACAAGGCTGCAGGCTGAGTTATACAGGGAACTCTGAGTATCACTCATGTATAATAAGGGATAATGTACCCCCTACTGTAAATGATAAGGATATTAGAAGTCACTGAGGGGTTTTTCTGTGACCATATAAAGGCAAAGGCTGGAGATAGAGTTATACAGGCAACTCTGAGTATCACTCATGTATTATAAGGGATAATGTACCCCCTACTGTAAATAATATAGTGAATAAAGTACCCCCTCTTGTAAAATAAAAGGATATTATAAGTTTCCGAGGAGTTTCATGACCATCATGGAACTCCGAGGTAACTTATAATATCCTCATATTTTGCAACTGGGGGTACTTTATTTATTATAATACACAAGTTTCAGTGAGTCATGTGACAGAAATGACATCAGAACTCACCGTTTATAACTGATGACATCAGAACTCACCGTTTATAAGGATATAATTTACATTCTATTCATGGCTTTTGTGTATTATAAGTATATAAGATGACTGAACTCATATAATAGAACAATTTGATAATCCAAGCAAAGTTTCCCACTTCAGTTTAAAACCAAACTGGCAGTGAGAAGAGTGGTGCCTCCCCCGTGGGTATGGGTCTCTGTAATGAAATGATTGTGGGCACCAAAAGACCAATACCAGGAGGAGTACAAGCTGTGAGTAGTCAGTAATTGCTAAGAAGTCTAATTAGTGGGGAGTGCAGTGTGTGGCGTTCACACATGAGTAGCTCCTATGGATCAGCCTCCAGTTAGTGAATAAATGTGTTGTACAGGAGCAGTGCCAGGGAATATCTCTCACTCACTGATGCTCCTGCCACCCCCGGGGGTAATGGGGAGGGGGCAAAAATGAGAGGTATGGTTTCCAGGCTCAGAAGTCTCAGCAAGTAGAGAATGTTGAGTTCTATTCTGTGGGACGGGGTCATTGTCTGTCTCCTGAACACAAAGGCTCCTATTCTTTATCCTCACCCAGGGAGGGGGGCCCAAAACTGTCAGTGATAAATCCAACGGTCAGTTACTAACTAGGTTCCCGCAGGGATGTGTGGGACAGGGAGTGTATGGGGTCAGGGGACTGCAGAGCAAACATATGAACTGTACAGAAGTAGCGCTTATCTCACGTGTGTGTGTGTGCTGATTAGTCTGTTTGGATACAGAGATTTCATATTGCATTCCGTATAAAGGGCATATAATCCTTAACTACACAGGGCTCATTTACTGATCCCACTGGGGGCAAGAGCCCTAACATGGACAAAACTGCACCACTAAGCACCGGTCATGTTGGACACGAGTGCCATAACCAAGCCGCACAAGAGTGAAGACTAGGAGTGGGTAGGAGCTGCCATGCTGATATACCCTTATATTCAGGGGTCCCCAACCTTTTTCACCCATGAGCAACATTCAGATGTAAAAAGAGTTGGGGAGCAACACACACATGAAAAAATGTACCTGAGTGGTGCCAAATAAGGATTGTGATTGGCTGTTGGTAGCCCCTTTGTTGACTGGCAGCTTACAGGTGAGTCTATTGGGCAGTACACCTGGTTTTTATACAACCAAAACTTGCCTTCAAGCATGAAATTCAAAAATAAGCTCCTGCTTTAAGGCCACTGAGAGCAACATCCAAGGGGTTGGGGAGCAACATGTTGCTCACGAGCTACTGGTTGGGGATCACTGCGTCCCAGCCACAGGAATAAGCTTTTATTGAAAAGAGAAACTCCCCTTAGAAATAGTCTGTACAGGGCCCACGTGAAAGGAATCCCTGTTTGTAGCAACTCCCTGACATCAAATGGCTCCCCTCCCCCTCTCCTCTTTTATACCCTGTTTAATAAAGGAGCTGCATTGTCCCACAGGGAGGTGTAATTGGATATGAAAGGCAATATACATATATATATACATTGTATATATGTGTTCAGGCCTTTCCCTGCTGACTATCAGGACTCCAAATGCATATTGTGGCCATGTTGTTGGCTGACTGCCGACCGGGAGCATATGTGCTCAGTGATGTAGGTGAGGTGACTAAAAATGGCAGCTATAAACTTTGCGGTGCAACTGCATTCGGCCTCCAGGTACTGGGGAGCATTCTTTAAAGCAGGGGGAACCAGTAGATTTAAAACCACAAGAAATATAGTTCCTCTGTAAAATGTATTATGTGCCCCAAACATTTAGTTTTCCCCTAAAAAAAAAAACATCTCTGCCTCCATCGATTAGGACAAAAGTGACCTTTACACGTACTTTTCCACAAACTGCAACTGCTGACAGATATAATGACCAATGGCAGAGAGGGAGGCATTATCGATATCATTTGGCTCCGTTCCCTGTATCATTTGTGCCAAAGCGCATGTGTATTTGTATTAGCAGCTCTTATTAGCTACACCACCTGCACTTTTATTATATAGAGCCATATAAACTCAGCCTGGAAACTTAGTTATAATTCCCCTGGTTTGCCCTCACTGATACCATGTGACACACACACATAGAATGATGGGTAAGTGTGAGGGGCCTGTACCAAGTAGTTTATGTGAGGGGTTCCTCATATCTAGGGGTGTTTTTCCCTCACTGATTCACTGATACCATGTGACACACACACATAGAATGATGGGTAAGTGTGAGGGGCCTGTACCAAGTAGTTTATGTGAGGGGTTCCTCATATCTAGGTGTGTTTTTCCCTCACTGATTCACTGATACCATGTGACACACACATATAGAATGATGGGTAAGTGGGAGGGGCCTGTAACAAGTAGTTTATGTGAGGGGTTCCTCATATCTAGGTGAGTTTTCCCTCACTGATTCACTGATACCATGTGACACACACAGAATGATGGGTAAGTGGGAGGGGCCTGTAATAAGTAGATTATGTGAGGGGTTCCTCATATCTAGGTGAGTTTTCCCTCACTGATTCACTGATACCATGTGACACACACATAGAATGATGGGTAAGTGGGAGGGGCCTGTAACAAGTAGTTTATGTGAGGGGTTCCTCTAGGTGTGTTTTTCCCTCACTGATTCACTGATACCATGTGACACACACATAGAATGATGGGTAAGTGGGAGGGGCCTGTAACAAGTAGTTTATGGGAGGGGTTCCTCTAGGTGAGTTTCCCCTCACTGATTCACTGATACCATGTGACACACACATAGAATGATGGGTAAGTGGGAGGGGCCTGCAACAAGTAGTTTAGAAGAGTCGACACTACATGCTGTTGGTGTGTTTATGCCATGTATAAGTGATTAAATAATAAACCAAAGGTTACATGAAATAAACAGTGTCCCTTGGCACATGATGATGCAGGAAATGATAAATAAAAGGGAACCGGGTATAAACGAGGCTCCGGAGAACATGGATTCCAAGGGCCTCATTTACTATACAGCTTCCTCATTGGCAGTTATTCAGAGTGACCAATCCGCAATAAGTGCTGAGAAGTTCACTGCAAATTAGAAAACGATAACAGACACCTGATTGGTTGCTATGGCTGAATGCATTAGGGCAATATAGCGCCCATTTTAGTAAGTTAGCCTCCGTGAATTGGTTCTCTGAGAGGTTCCCGCTCTCCTTGCTGGAGTGACATTTGGCTTAAAAGCTCCAGTTATTTTTTTAAAAAATAAACGGCTCCCCAACTTTTCTGATGGTACAAACAGAGCGATTGAGTTTGAGCTTCTGCTCCATGCCTGATTGAGCCCCCTTTCCATTCTCCTCCCCCTTTCTATTTAATATCAAACTGCGCTCCCCCTAGCAACACGCTTGTTTACTTTCAGTCCCAGAGAAGAAAAGAAAAGCCGTTGCCCGTCCATGTGACAAGCGGAGCATCTCCTAGCCCTGGGTTTCTATTGGACAAACTGGCAGATTGAGGCCCTGGCCTGGCATTGTGCGAATGCTGGGATTTAAATTTCATCGTCATAGTTACCAGGTGGAACAGGAGTGGGGGGGTCGGATTAGCTCAGTTCTGTAGGGCTGAGTCGGTGGAAGGAAGGGTGGGTGGGGGGTGAGTTTGGAGATGGGACACAGTAGCATTTTACAAAGTCCCAAATCAGCGAGCGGCACAGTATTGTGCGTATTCACTGGAGTAAAAAAATGGAAGCCGTTGAAACAGAAGCATCAGCACAATCTGTAAAAATTTAGGCTTTGCCTCTTGTAAAAAAAATGTCTGAGGGACCCCCATTGGCCTACATTAATTCCTTTTAGAAGCCCCAATAGAGCGCAAGCTCCTCTATAGGAACAGTTATAGCACCGGGACAGGAAATCCCATTGTTACCTCTAGAGTGCAAGCTCTCTTTCTTACTCTTGGTCCTCACTTGATGAAGTTTCCCCAATTGGAGGGCTCACCAACTGCTGCGTCTGTAAGAAGGGTGCTTCCCAAATATGGGGCTGTGTAAGTAGCGCCTCTATGGGTGCGACAACTGTACCGCTTTTCATACCCAGCATGCACTGTGTTTGCCAGACCCGAGAGACTACTAGAACCATTGCTTTGGCCAGTGAGGAGGCTGATTGGAAGGAGTTATGTTTATAGGGTGCAGAACCAGGGGGATGGAGATTCATTGAAAACTAATGGTGGCTTTTCTCCTGGCAGCTGTGCATCACTACAGTGTGTTCCACCCTCCCTCCCAGCCAGCCTTTATGGCCTCCGATAAATACTCCTCCTTTCTTAGACCACTATTAAAAGAATACGAGATTTAACTATGTCAATAGCCAAAGCCATAAAAATCCCAAGGAAGACAATGTCCTTCCTCTCCTCGTCCCCTCCCAGAGAGGATTTCTTCTGCATTATGCCCTAATAATAAGCAGGTTTGCTCTCACTTTACTCCCATAAATGCTTGCTAGGACTATGGGAATTGTTTTTTTTCTTGACAGGAAAACTTAATTGTTTGGAGCTGCCATAGTGTTTGCTCCATCAAATTCCCAGTTGTTATGGTCAGTAAGCTTAGCAACCTGTGCTTTTGGTATCAGTACCGGCAGAGATACAATCGAGAGAAGAAAGAGGCAAGAAGTATAATCTGACATAGAAAGGGTCTGGGCAGTAAGAGGAGACCAGGCCCAGAGGTTGGAGCAGGTGGATAGAGGCCAAAGTCCACAGCAGGTGGAAATAATCCAAATTCCAGGAACAAGAATAGGTCCGCACCAGGGAGTCTGAAGAATAAGCAGAGTCTGGTATCGGCCTGGGCAACATATGATGATGATGATGATGATGCAGGAAATAATTAATAAAAGCGGAACCGGAAATCATGGATCCCACAGGCAATGGGGCTCATTTGCTAATATAGCTTCTTAAAGCTAATATAGCAGTGACCAATCAGCAATAAGTGCTAAGAAGTTTACTGCAAATTAGAAAATAACAGGTAGCTAATTGGTTGCTATGGCGCCCATGTTAGTAAGTTAGCCTCAGTGAATTGTTTCTCTGGAAGAGGAGAGGTGCCCACTCTCCATGCTGGAGTAAGGGGTGCCAATTTAAAGCATGTGCTCCTTTCCTAGGGGAGAAGACAGAATAAGTGTAACCAGGTGCCAGCATGCAGCTCTGTTTATGCACCAACCTGTTGGCACAGCCGGTATTATGGGTATTATTACTAACAACAACACAGTATCGGCAAGGGTTGCGCCATCTTTACCTTTGTTCCGTGAGTTGCTGCATCACCCTGGTACAGTACGAGGTGCCAAGATAAACACTGGTATGTGAGCTGCCGTAGGCTCACACAGGCCATTAACCCTTTCCTTTTCACATTGCCTCACTCCCGGCTGGAAAGAGTTAATAAGGGCTTGACTGCCAGTGGCCCAGATTCCATTACAAGCGTCTTTTGAAAGTTTGAATAACGCCAGTTTCTTTTGATCCCTCCCTTTCATCTCTTTCATGCCCTCCCCTCTCGTCCAATCCTATTTATCTCTCAATTGTCCTTCGCCCTCCTTCCTGGGCCCAAACTGCTTTGCTGCTCTCCTCCTCTTCCTCCCTTGCCTTTATGATGATATTAAGCCAATAAGTTTCACCTGCAATAAAGAAATCAGCAAGGTTTCACTTGTAGAGAAGGATTGGGGGATTCAATGGAACTGGGAAAAGTCATGGATAGGTGGATCTGCCTTTCAGCAGAGCTGGTAAAGGAGAATCAAGACAAAGAGGACACCATAGAGCCGATCTGCAATATCCAAAGCCATATCTATTACCCATAAGGCTCATGGCACACGGCACATTCTCCACCAGAGTTATTTATCCAGCTGAGAAGTGACCAAACTCTGCCAATTAACCTGGCATTAGTTGTATTGCCAAGTGTTTTGGGCTGAAAATATTCAAATTCACTTTTTTTTATGGCCCGATCCTTATGGCCCGATCCTTAGGTCATTTAACCATCCCAGACTGCTGTGCCACAAATGAGACGTGGGTAAGGTGGGTTGTCCATATGTACTCAACAGACACTGGAGTTTATTTTTAAATTTTACAAATCATGAATGAAACTCATTGGGGCCCTTTGAATGGGGGTCTAATATTGACCTCTCCTGTATCATCTACACAGGGTCCCCCCAGGGAAGTTTCCTTCTGTCCTCCCAGATGTCACTGCTCCAATATTAAACGTTTCTTTCCGATGCCCCTCCTTGTCACGGGTCTATAATGGGGACCCCTAGATTCAACAAAGGGGGATCGGTTATTCCGTTCCCCCCCCCGCCACCCTTTTCCTTTTCACAGAAAATCATTGTTTATAGGGCGGATACCAGCCAATGAAATCTCTCCACCCTTATTTTCCCAGAAGGCACCGCTTTGTGATGCTTTAACTGCTCGTTGCTAGGCAGTTTGTGTGTTGCTGAGACAACAGAAATTTTACTTTCAGGGGGAAAATAAAAGAGGTAAATCATGAATGAAAGGATTAGGGGCTGAAATGTAGCCCGTATGATACTGAGTTGGAAAACGGCGACACATGGTTCAGAGATGGGATGTCAGATAAATTGTTCCCCCAGTTCCCATATAATAAGTGCTCCCATGATCCACACTGCTGAACTACAGCTTCAACTGTACATTATGGGAGTTACAGTTCTTGACAACTGCTAGGGGATACTGAGAGTCAGGGTTAGACTAGACCATTGGGGGCCCACCCGGTTCCAAACTTCCGTGGCCCCCCGCATGTACGAATGCCTAAGCATGGTGCACACGCGTGAACGTCGGCCAGAGGTGGCCGGGTCTTCTCACCAGCCCATTCCCACCCTGCTGGGAGTTTTCATTCTGCCACACTCCTAGATAACTAATATTATTATTCATAGCAGATAATAATATTCACAAACAAATACAGAGTCATGCTTGTTAGACCACCATTCGGTGTTCTCTCAAGCATAACTCGAGGCCGTCAGATAAATGGATCTTTGCCTGATTTGGGGATAGCCCAAATTGAACTGATTCAATTATTTTATTTGTAAAGTGCTGTTGAGGAGCTGCAGCGCTGTATAGTGCATAAAAGTATGATATATATAAATGTATACATGGGGAAGACAAATCACACATCACAATAAATATATACAGAATCATATCAGGACAAAGAGCTTAAGTGCTACATGGTAAGAGACATACTATAGTGGGAAGGAGGTCCCTGCCCCATAGAGCTTACAGTTTAAGTGGATGGGGGCTAACATACAGGCACAAATTGGAGCTGAAAAAGTGCACAAGGTAAGGCATAGTCAGTAGGCACATGACTAGGCGTTTTCTTGAAGAGATTGAGAGAGGGTTCCTTACTGACAGGCCCAGATTTGTGGCATGGCCGAATTCCAGAGATAAGGAGCAGCAAGATAGAAGGGTTTGAGACGAGAGGTGGCAGTGGATGGTGTGAAGAGAAGGAGGCTCTGAGAGGAGCAGAGAAGACAACCAGGAACGTATATTGAGACAAGAAGGAATGTAGTGAAGAGCAGAGGAGTGAAGGGCTTTCAATGTTAGCAGAAGGGTTTTATATGCTATCATTTGCTACAGGTTTTATTAATATTATTAGAGAAAGAGGGACTGTTCAAAGATGACCCCCAAACAGCGTGCTGAGATAATCGGGTTAGTGGTCATGCCATCAATAGGAATGGTGGAAGGAAGAGAAGGGCTTAGTTTGGGTGGAAAGACCATGAGTCTTGGCCAAGTTGAGCTTGAGGTGGCGTTGGTTCATCCAAACTGTCCCAGGCATTTAAATACAGGTTAAATACAGATTCACTTCAATCTATAATGGCCCCAGAACACACCACAGGATAAATACAGTGCCAATTCAGTGTATAATACCCCAGAACACATGGCGGAATAAATATAGAACCAATTCCATGTATAATACCGCAGAACACACAGCAGGATAAATACAGTGCCAATTCCATGTATAATACCCCAGAACACACAGCAGGATAAATACAGTGCCAATTCCATGTATGATACCGCAGAACACACGTCAGGATAAATACAGTGTCGATTCCATGTATAATAACCCAGAACACACAGCATGATAAATACAGTGCCAATTCCATAAATAATACCCCAGAACACACAGCAGGATAAATACAGTGTCAATTCCATGTATAATACCCCAGAACACACAGCAGAATAAATACAGTGTCAATTCTATGTATAATACCCCAGAACAAACAGCAGGATAAATACAGTGTCAATTCAATGTATAATACCCCAGAACACACAGCAGGATAAATACAGTGTCAATTCCATGTATAATACCCCAGAACACACAGCAGGCAGGATAAATACAGTGCCAATTCCATGTATAATATCCCAGAACACACAGCAGGATAAATACAGTGTCAATTCCATGTATAATACCCCAGAACACACAGCAGAATAAATACAGTGTCAATTCTATGTATAATACCCCAGAACAAACAGCAGGATAAATACAGTGTCAATTCAATGTATAATACCCCAGAACACACAGCAGGATAAATACAGTGTCAATTCCATGTATAATACCCCAGAACACACAGCAGGATAAATACAGGGCCAATTCCATGTATAATATCCCAGAACACACAGCAGGATAAATACAGTGTCAATTCCATGTATAATAACTCCATCCTGTGTGTTGTAGGAAATTCATTGGCGCTGGTTTTGGGAACCTTAGGCTATGGTGGAACACCAGCAAACTGGGGAAGTCCCTATTTAATAAATCATATAAGGCATCATCCTTACACATGTACATTGTGCATTTGAGGCCAGATAAAAGTGAGTTAAACCCGGCCAACAAGTAGACTGTGGTATCCAATAGGAGGCAGATGCAGGAAACAGCAGAAGGGTTAATGGTGCCATAGAAGTTCAAGTAGAAGCCTGTGAGGCTTATCCGCCCGCGTGAGAATCCTGCATTTTTAGCCAATTGAAATTTGGCTAATGTTGTTCTTATCGGATCAGCCGACTGATAATATCCCAGGCAATTAGGGAGATTGAATGTGCTTTTCAGTGAGTATTATCTTCCTTTATGGAGTCCAGATGTTTACTTCCGAGTGGGTTTAGCTGGGGATGGATTTAGCATTTTCTGGTGCCCATTGGAGACAGATTCTTAATTTCTTTCCCATTTTAAATATGTTTGGATAGTTTGTCAGTTTTAAGGCCAGAGCTTTTTTTGTGACTAAGTTCTATCCTAGCACATGCAGGTGAGGACACATCACTGAGACTAGTGGAATGGGGATAACACCATCAGTTTAGGAAGGGGCTCCATACTGTATGGGCAGTTTGTTTATGGAATTCCTTACAGAATTTATTAAACATTCTTCCCAGGGGGTTGGTTGGGTTTTTCTTTCTTTGGAGCAACTTGAGGGGACTTAAATAAATAGAATGCTGATTGAGTGTGAGCTGTATAAATGAAATGCTGGGTGAGTGTGAGCTGTATAAATGAAATGCTGGGTGAGTGTGAGCTGTATAAATGGAATGCTGGGTGAGTGTGAGCTGTATAAATGGAATGCTGGGTGAGTGTGAGCTGTATAAATGGAATGCTGGGTGAGTGTGAGCTGTATAAATGAAATGCTGGGTGAGTGTGAGCTGTATAAATGGAATGCTGGGTGAGTGTGAGCTGTATAAATGAAATGCTGGGTCAGTGTGAGCTGCTACTCCCTATTGAGCCTCTTGGTGTGTGTGTATATTAAGGCTCCTTGTCAATTAATCTGACAGTTTATAAAGCAGCCAATCTAATTGACCCAGAGACCTCTCCTATCAGGGTGAAGTTTCCATAAGGTTTTCTCCCCAGTCATTATTCACATTCCCCAGCTTCTGGACTCCCAGTGATATCTGCAAATCAGCCCAAACCCCATTGAAATGCTCTTCCCTTTAAGGTTCTCTTATCAGCGGAGATGGGTTAATGGCATGGCTCATTCCCGGTCATCCTGGGACACTCAGGATCCTGCAGTGATGCTGCTTTTAGTGATAAAATCTAGGTAACGGCAGTGATAAACTGCCCTCTCCTCCCCCTGCTGCTGTGATGCTTGCCAGGATATATGTGTGTGTGTCTTTTTAAAGGGTTATTCACAGTTCGCTGGCTTTATATGATGTCTAAAGTGATTATTTATAAGTGCAGTGTAATGGCCAGAGCTGGGCCCAGCAGAACACCAGGAAAAATACCATGGGCCCCAGTCCTGTTGCCCCAAGGCCAATAAGTTGGGAACAAACTGAAGTTGCTCAGTGATGATAGGTGGATGCTGGGAGTTGTAGCTGTAAACCTGAGCGTCTCCCGTATCCCACAGTCAGACTGCAGCCTGTAATTCCACAGGAATGGAATCCATCAGAACTCCTGCTTCCCGGGCTTTTGTCACTGTAAGAGGAGATTTGGGACCCTGGGATTCTCCTTACATGGGAAAGTCACAGATTCTGGCATTTCACAGTAAATCCCGCTAAGTCTGGATTAATCGGCTCCCGACATTGAATATCTGGCAAGGAATATGCAGAATTTTAACCCCTGCTCTATCAGATCCCCAGAATCCTTCTTTTAGACACTTTTTTTGTTACACTTTGCTCCCATTAACCTTATAGGGACATTGGGTCTTACTAAGAGCAGCTGTATAAGTACTGGGGCAGCAACAGGGGAGCTTCACCTTTAAGTTAACTTTTAATATGTTATAGAATGGCCAATTCTAAGCAACTTTTCAATTGGTCTTCATTTTTTATTCTTTATCGTTTTTTAAATTATTTGCCTTCTTCTTCTGACTCTTTCCAGCTTTCAACTGGGGGTCACTGACCCTATCTAAAAAAATAAACTCTCTGTAAGACTACACATGTATTGTTATTACTACTTTTTATTACTCCTCTTTCTATACAGACCTCTCCTATTCATATTCCAGTCTTTTATTCAGATCAATGCATGGTTGCTAGGGTAGTTTGGGGCCTAGCAACCAGACGGCTGAAATTTCAAACTGGAGAGCTGCTGAATTAAAAGCACAAAAAAACACAAATAATAAAAAATGAAAACCAGGTGCAAATTGTCTCAGAATATCCCTCTCTACATCATACTAACAGTTAATTTAAAGGGAAACGTCATACTGGCGAGGATAATTTGTTTCACATATTGATGAAATGCTGTGTGTGTATCTGTGTTCCTCTGCAGGCCGCACTCGGATCGAGGAAGGCGCCTCTCTCCATATTGATTCTCTCCGCTCCGAGGATCAGGGCTGGTATGAGTGCCGGGTGCTCTTCCTGGATCTACACCACAGAGAAGAGGATTTTCAGAACGGGACGTGGGTCCATCTCACAGTGAACTGTAAGTCTGATTTTAATAGAATTCCAGATAGATACAGTAGATGTTTCCAAACTTTGGGCCCCCTAGAAGTCGGTGGACTAAAACTCCCTTAATTCTTTTACCCAGACAAAGGAATCTTAGGGAAAATACAATTCTAAATCCATTTAAACTAAACCCTAGAAATGCCTGGCTAAAAATGTCATATTTAATACAGTGAACTTATTGCACGAGGCTAAAGTTTGAGCTTGTCAATAGCAGCAATGATCCAGGACTTCAAACTTGTCACAGGGGGTCACCATCTTGGAAAGTGTCTGTGACACTCACATGCTCAGTGGGCTCTGATTGGCTGTTGAGAAGCTAAGCTTAGGGCTCGTCACTAATTATCCAGCAGAAAATGAGCTTCCCTGGCTGTAATATAAGCTGATGCTACAGGTTTGCTGATTATTCAATTCTGATGCTAATTGCATTGGTTTCTGTGCTGCCATGTAGTAATTATCTGTATTAATTACTAATCAGCCTTATATTGTGACATTTCTATTCTATGTGTACTGTATATTGTGAGTGGGTCCCTAAGCTCAGTAAGTGACAGCAGCACAGAGCATGTGCAGTGAATCAGCAGAAAAGAAGATGGGGAGCTACTGGGGCATCTTTGGAGACACAGATCTTTACTGCTAAAGGGCTGTGGTTGCCTTGGGCTGGTACAGAAGCACAAAGCATCATGTACAACATTTCTAGCTACTTCTTTAGTTAGGGTTTAGTTCTCCTTTAAATATATATCCATAATACACATAAATAGGAAATAAAGGCTCTTGGGGCATGATAGGAGCTGTAGTCCGGACATCCCTAATGTATTTCATGTCATGCCGTCAGGTGATGTATGAGCCAGTGCCAGGGTGGGTGGGGTAAAATCAGTGGACTTTGGAGTAAGGGGAGATGAGTATATTTGTGGCCCCTTGTTATGTCCCAGCTCTTGGGTATAGAGGAGTGGGGAACAGTAACAAAGGTAGGAATGTGCTCCACGCCCGGACACCCAACTCTCGGCACTTCTGTAACTTTACCTAAAAGCACCACACCTGCACTGCAAATGCTCTCGTCAGATAGACTTCTCCAACGCCGGGGGGGGGGGGGGTAGATCAGTAACCCCGGCCCTGTGCTGGGCAGATCAAGTGCAAGGATTTGAGTCTGGTAGAGAAACACTGGCTCCTTGTGTTCCCAGTTATCGAGCCTCAGAGACTGCCAAGTGGTGGGCTGAAGCCGCAGGGGCTGCCATACAGTTCTGTGGGTGGTAAGACCTTGATGTGGTTATCTCTGCTTTGTAAACTTAATCGGGGATACAGCAGTTGGAAGAGCCCAAAGTAGACAGGGAGGGGTGTTAAGTTGTTTCCCCATCTGACTCCCAGGCTCAGGGCTGCTGTGCTGGGAAAATGATCTTCTGCTGCTGCTGTACATATTGGGCGTGTAAAGGGAATATAATACATTTGTCTGTCAGCTTTCTGAGTGATGTTTGTTCCTTGTCCAACTTCTTTACATTGGGTGCAAATTCCTAGACAGGAGTCTACACTGTCACTGCTTTCTGATTGGTGCATTCAGCTCTCCTTTTGCATTGAGCCGTTTATGGCGTACATCTCAGGGTGCTTTTCTAAACACTTTTTCAATTTACTTGAATTATTATTTTTTTTCAGTTTCAGAGCTATTTAAGTTTTTATAAACAGTCATTATAATGAATTCTGTAACAGCGCTACCTGCTGGGCCACCCTGTAACTGTACAGAGAGATATACTTTCAGAAGGAAAACAGAGAAGTGTTCTGATGTTGCTCTGCTCAGGGAAGAGATTGCTAGAGAGATATAATTTCAGAAGGAAAACAGAGAAGTGTTCTGATGTTGCTCTGCTCAGGGAAGAGATTGCTAGAGAGATATAATTTCAGAAGGAAAACAGAGAAGTGTTCTGATGTTGCTCTGCTCAGGGAAGAGATTGTTAGAGAGATATAATTTCAGAAGGAAACAGGGAAGAGATTGCTAGAGAGATATAATTTCAGAAGGAAAACAGAGAAGTGTTCTGATGTTGCTCTGCTCAGGGAAGAGATTGTTAGAGAGATATAACTTCAGAAGGAAAACAGAGAAGTGTTCTGATGTTGCTCTGCTCAGGGAAGAGATTGCTAGAGAGATATCATTTCAGAAGGAAAACAGAGAAGTGTTCTGATGTTGCTCTGCTCAGGGAAGAGATTGTTAGAGAGATATACTTTCAGAAGGAAAACAGAGAAGTGTTCTGATGTTGCTCTGCTCAGGGAAGAGATTGCTAGAGAGATATCATTTCAGAAGGAAAACAGAGAAGTGTTCTGATGTTGCTCTGCTCAGGGAAGAGATTGTTAGAGAGATACACTTTCAGAAGGAAAACAGAGAAGTGTTCTGACGTTGGTTTGCTAATGGAAGAGATTGTTAGAGAGATACACCTTCAGAAGGAAAACAGAGAAGTGTTCTGATGTTGCTCTGCTCAGGGAAGAAAACTCGTGTCTCGCTCCAGTCTCCCAAAATCGATACAAGAGGAAACTTCAAGCGATTTTGGGAAACTGGAGCGACATGTGTTTTACCACCAACGATTCACATTATTGCCTATGGGAAAGCTTTTTACTGGAGAGTGCAGGAGATTAGTTGCCCACAGAAGCAGCGATTTATCCCTAGCGATTAATCTCCTGGTGTGTCACTGCCCTTAGCGAGAGATTCTTTCAGAAGGAAAACAGAGAAGTGTTCTGATGTTGCTCAGGGAAGAGATTGTTAGAGAGATACACCTTCAGAAGGAGACATGTTGTAATGTTGCTCTGCACAGGGAAGAGATAAGAGATACACAATCAGAGTGAAAACAGAAGTGTTCTTATATTGCTCTGCTCAGTGAACAGATCAGGGGCCTCAGATACCCTTTCCTATCTTTCCCTTCTGAAAGTATATCTATTTAACAATCTCTACCCTGAGCAGAGCAACATCAGAACTCTTCTCCATTTTCCTTCTGAAGGTATATCTCTCTCTAACAATCTCTTCCCTGAGCAGAGCAACATCAGAACACTTCTCAGTTTTCCTTCTGAAAGTATATCTCTCTAATGATCTCTTACCTGAGCAGAGCAACATCAGAACACTTCTCTGTTTCCCTTCTGAAAGTGTATCTCTCTAACAATCTCTTCCCTGAGCAGAGCAACATCAGAACACATCTCTGCAGGGTCAGATTGGGGGGCCTGCTGGGCCGGCATGTTACCTGTGTGCACATGTGCTGGCACGTTGCATGTGTGTGTTTGCGCAAACGAGCGAAATGTGTTTTAAGGAGCCTTCCTATGGTGGATGTGGGTGCAGATCAGGGCCGGGGCCCACCGGGTTTTTTCCCAGTGTCCCAGTCTGACCCTGCTTCTCTGTTTTTCTTTCTGAAAGTGCATCTCTCTGACTGTACAGTTACTTACAAGATTCATTACATTGACTCTGAAGCTGAACAAAATAATGTAAATTGCAAAAGTGCTTAGAAGAACCCCCTGTGCAATTTTTACATTACATTTTTAAGGTTTATTTCTCCCTTAATGGCTTGAACACACACATGCTGTATAGTTTGGTAGAGTGTGTATATAAAGTGCAGGTGTGTGTCCCTCTATACAATAGGCACTCACATTCCATACAGTGTGTTACACAAAGTACCTGGGCCCTGTCTGTAGGATTGTGCTGCACACTCGCCAGGAATGTCTCTCACAGGCAGATGAAGTGATTGTAAGCACACATGGCTCTGTACAAAAGGCTGCATTACACACCCCACGGTGGCACCTCTCACACAGCTCACAGCACCCATTCACTTGCTAAAGAGGCTTTTGTCTAAACACAGACTTGTGTATATTGTGACTCTAGTTTCTGTCCCACACAGGAGTCCATATTCTGATCTCTTATTTATTTGAGATGTTCTTGTTCAGTAAAGCAAGCCTGCTACTATATATTCACTTGGCCACTGGGGGGAGCTACACTGCAGGCTTCTATAGCTCACATTGGGGGGAATTCACAAAAGTGTCGGGAACGAAAAAATGTCTTTAAAATGTCGTAGAAAGTGTCGTAGCAACAGCCGCCAAATTCACAGAGCATTTCTCCGGCAATTTTCCGACATGTACGACACTTTTGAATTAGTGTCGTTAAAAGTGGGCGTGGCTTTTTCAGCGCCACTGTTCCCGACATTTTTATGAATTACTCGTAAACTCATTTTTTTTACCGACAATTTTTCAGACACTTTAGGCTCTCCAAAATGAAAATGTCAGACAAATTGTTGTTTAAAAAGTCTTGGTAAATGTCGTTTGTACGATGAAAAGATAGACGACATTTTAGAAAATTGTCGGACTTACGAGACATTCAGAGATGGTAACATCTGCCTTTGTGAATTTGCCGTTCGTACGACATCTTACAAATTTGTTGACCGCCACTTCTGGGTTACTTATTTTACTGACACTTTTGTGAATTCCCCCCATTGTCTCAAATGAGAATAAAGGGGAAGTAATCGCTATGGTTGCAGGGTGGATTGCAGACAGTACACACATAACTTCCCAGCACCACTACTCAACTCAGGGGCCCCCAAACTGAATAGAGACTCTGTGCATGTCATTCTGAAGGCAGCCAATCACCCAGCCCTTACTGCAGGAGGGGTGGGGCTTATGTTACAGAAGAACTTTTTCAGTGTTTAATGAATTATTTTTTTTTCCTGCTGTAGCCCCTCCTTCTTTCCATGAAACTCCACCCGCATACGTGGAAGTGCGTGCGGGAGACACGCTGACGCTAACTTGCGTAGCTCATGGCAACCCTCAGCCTGTGGTCACATGGAAACAAGATGGCGTTGCCATAGAGAGTGGAGATAAGATCCAGGTGAGTGTTCATGTGCTCCCAGCAGCCACAGCCAGGGCCACTGTCAGAAATAATGGGCTCCTACTAATTATTGAGCAGGAGCCCACAATTACAAGGGGACCCCAATAAAAAAGGCAAAATATATTTCAAGCTCCCAGTCTGCCCAACCGTGCATTATGCTGCCACTAACCTGAGTGCCGTTAACATAAATGCCACTAACCTGAGTACCGTTAACCTAAATGCTACTAACCGAAATGTCACCTGAGTACCACTTACCTAAATACCACTAACCTGAGTGCTGTTAACCTAAATGCCACTAACTGGAGCGTCACTAACCAAAATGCCACTAACCTAACCTAAATGCTACTAACCTAAATGTCACCTGAGTGCCACTAACCTAAATGCCACTAACCTGAGTGGCACTGAGTTTGAGTGTAGAGGTGCCTCCTGTATCTGTGGGTACAAAGGTTTGGCACCTACATGGAGCCCCTTTGCACCCCCGACACTCAGCATTGTGCTGCAGATAGTACCCCCACTCATCGGCCATTGTCGTTATTTTAATGACCAGGCTGTATGCATGTTTACTCTTGCCCCTGGAATATAAAAGCGCCCATTCCGCCCATGGCACTGCCAAGGAAAATAGGAGGAACGGCCGAATGATAACAAAGGGCAGTTGTCATCTAATTGTGCCGGAAAGAAATAGCTGTGTAACTGTCTGTGACTCTGCTGCCCTCTAGTGTTCACAGCTGGGACTGCAATATTCTTTATAGACCATAAACATTGGCATCAACATGGGCATCACATGGGCACACCATTCTGAGAGAGGCTGACTGGACATTTGAAATATAGAATGGCTGGCTGCAGAAAGTAGCACAACATCCCTGTGCCGTAATACTGATAAATCAATGCTGTGTGTAGAGTAGGCATTACTTGCCCTTTAAAACAGGTGAGCAGTGCCCTTTGAAGGGGTTGTTCACCTTTAAATTAACTGTTCATATGATATAGAGAGTGATATTCTGAGACAAAGTACAATCAGTCTTCATTTTTTATTATTTGCGTTTTGTTTTTTTTAGTTGTTTCGATTTTTATTCAGCAGCTCTCCAATTTGCAATTTCAGCAGTTGGGTTGATAGGGTACACATTTCCCTAGCAACCATGCATTGATTTGAATAAAAGACTGGAATATGAGTAGCAGAGGCCTGAATAGAAAGAGGAGTAATAAAAAGTAGCAATAACAATACATTTGTAGCTTTACATAACATTTGTTTCTTAGATGGGGGTCAGTGACCCCCCCATTTGATAGCTGGCAAAAAATCATAATTAAAAATAAAACTATTTGTGTATGCAAATTAGGGGTGGGAAGGGGAAAACATTTTTTACTTCCTTGTTTTGTGACAAAAAGTCATGCGATTTCCCTCCCCACCCCTAATTTGCATATGCAAATTAGGATTTGGATTAGAGAGGGCAGAAGGATTCAGCTGAATCCAAATCCTGGATTCGGTGCAATTTTTTTTATTATTTGTAGTTTTCTAGTTATTTAGCTTTTTATTCAGCAGCTCTCCAGTTTGCAATTTCAGCCATCTGGTTGCTAGGGTCTAAATTCCCCTAGCAACCATGCACTGATTTGAATAAAAGACTGGAATATGAATAGGAGAGGCCTAAATAGAAAGAGGAGTAATAAAAAGTAACAATAACAATACATTTGTAGCCTTACAGAGCATTAGATGGGGTCAGTGACCTCCCCACTTGATAGCTGGAAAAATCATAATTAAAAACAAAACTATGAAAAATAAACAATGAAGACCAATTGAAAAGTGGATCACAACTGGCCATACTATACGATACTAAAAGTTAAGCACCCTTTAATTTCCGTGAATACAAATGACTTTCTGTTCAGTAAAATATATTGACTCCGCCCCCTACAGGCGGCTAATGGCTCCGTGAGTATTGTCGGGGTAGAACGTACCAACGCGGGGGTGTACACCTGCCATGCCTTCAGCGACGAAGGGGAGATCATGCACACTAGCCGCGTGCTAGTCCAAGGTATGGATTTATAATTATTGGTCCAAACGTATTGATCCCCCCACACACATAATGACACTGCTGTCTGGTTATTAAAGGGATACTGTCATGGCAAAACATGTTTTTTTCAAAATACATCAGTTAATAGTGCTACTTCGGCAGACTTCTGCACTGAAATGCAATTCTCAAAAGAGCAAACAGATTTTTTTATATTTAATTTTGAAATCTGACATGGGGCTAGACATATTGTCAGTTTCCCAGCTGCCCCCAGTCATGTGACTTGTGCCTGCACTTTAGGATGGAACTACTTTCTGGCAGGCTGTTATCTGTCCTACTTAATGTAACTGAATGTGTCTCAGTGGGACCTGGATTTTACTATTGAGTGCTGTTCTTAGATCTACCAGGCAGCTGTTATCTTGTGTTAGGGAACTGCTATCTGGTTACCTTCCCATTGTTCTTTTGTTTGGCTGCTGGGGGGAAAGGGAGGGGGTGATATCAGTCCAAGTTGCAGTACAGCAGTAAAGAGTAACTGAAGTTTGTCAGAGCACAAGTCACATGACTGGGGCAGCTGTGAAACTGACAATATGTCTAGCCCCATGTCAGATTTCAAAATTGGATATAAAAAAATCTGTTTCAGTGCAGAATTTTGCTGGAGCAGCACTATTTGCTGATGCGTTTTGAAAATAAACACGTTTTCCCATGACAGTATCCCTTTAAATCCTTTAAACTACAACTAAACACCGTTAGGTAAGTAATAACCCAGCCCTATGTGGGACCAACTCAATTAGGAGAAAGCCAGACTGTTTTGGAGATGGGAGGGCATAGGCCTGCTGTGGGCCAAAGAACTGACAATCAAATATTCTATTGCATTAGAGGAATGAGTGTATGCGTCTTTCTGTGCAGGCCCCCCTATCATTGTGCTCCCCCCAGAGAACACCACAGTGAATGTTTCCCAGGATGCCTTTCTAACGTGCCAGGCTGAGGCTTATCCTGCCAACCTCACCTACTCCTGGTTCCAGGGCAGCAACAACGTCTTTCTACTCAAGTAAGTCACTTCTCATTAATGGGGCCCTTTAAAGGATCAGTAACATCAATTTTTTTAAATTATAAATTAGATAGTGTAGAACGAAAAAAAAAAAAACACAGAGACATATTAAACTTTTAAATCGCTGAGTCTTTATTAAGAAATAACTCCGCTTGCGATCCATCTTGCGGCGCTTGATTTCTCCTCCCTGCCTTCCTTATAGGAGATAACCAGGGAGAAGAAATCGAGCGTCGCATGATGGATCACCTTTTCTGAAGAGGAGCGCAAGCGGAGTTTCTGTTATTAATTAATAAAGACTTAGCGATTTAAAAGTTCAATATGCCTCTGTGTTTTTTTTTTTCCATTCTACATTAACGAATTTTTTAATAAATAAAATTGATGCTACTGATCCTTTAAAGTCATTGTGGCCCCAGACCATACCACTGTTAGAGAAAGGGGTAGCTTCAATTCTTTATGGAACTTCCTAATGCCGACTCTTCCCCATCTCGTTCCATAGCCATCTCCAGCCGAGAGTCCGCATCCTGGTGGACGGGAGTTTCCTTATCCAGCGGGTCACCCCAGAGGATGCTGGGAAATACACCTGCATTCCCAGTAACGGCATGTGGAAATCCCCCTCTGCTTCCGCCTACCTGTCAGTGCTGCGTAAGTGCTTCTCTTACCTACAAATGCTGATTCCATCCACTCAACTGGCCAACTGACTGTAGCAAAGGGAACAGATATGCAGCTAATCATTTAAAATAATAAAAGGGGTGGTTCACCTTTAAAGGGGTTGTTCACCTTTAGTTGAACTGTTAGTATGATGTAGAGAGAGAGAGAGAGATTCTGAGACAACAATTGGTTTTCATTTTTTATTAATTTTTCTTAGGGATGCACCTAATGCACTATTTTTGATTCGGCCGAACCCCCGAATCCTTTGCAAATACCGAACTGAATCCGAATCCTAATTTGCGTATGCAAATTAAGGGTGGGAAGGGGGAAACATTTTTTACTTCCTTGTTTTGTGACAAAAAGTCGCGTAATTTCCCTCCCCATCCCTAATTTGCAAATTCCAATTCAATTCGGCCGGGCAGAAGAATTCAGCCGAATCTGAATCCTACTGAAAAAGGCTGATTTCCGAAACGAAAACCTGGATTCTGTGCATCCCTAATTTTTTTATTAGTTGTAGTTTTCTAGTTATTTAGCTTTTTATTCCGCAGCTCTCCAGTTTGCAACTTCAGCAGTCTGGTTGCTAGTGTCCAAATTACCCTAGCAACCATGCAGAGATTTGAATAAGAGACTGGGATATAAATAGGAGAGGGTCTGAATAGAAAGATGAGTAATAAAAAGTAGTAATAACAATACATTTGTAGCACTAGCATTACAGAGAATTTTTAGATGGGGTCAGTGACCCCTGTTGAAAGCTGAAAAGAGTCAGAAGAAGGCAGCAAATAATAAAAAACGTATAAAAAATAAATAATGAAGACCCATTGCAAAGTTGCTTAGAATTGGCCATTCTATAACATAGTAAAAACTTAATTTGAAGGTTCACAACCCCTTTAATTATGTTATGTATAATGGCTAATTCTAAGCAACTTTTCAATGTTTATTTTTTATAGTTTTTGAATGATTTCCCTTCTACTCCTGATTGTTTTCAGCTTTCAAATGGGGGAGGGGGAGTCACTGACCCCATCTAAAAACAAATGTTCTGTAAGGCTACACATTTATTGTTACTGCAACTTTTTATTCCTCGTCTTTCTATTCGGGCCTCTCCTATTCATATTTCCAGTCTCTTATTCAAATCAATGCTTGGTTGCTAGGAGAATTTGGACCCTAGCAACCAGACGGCTGAGATTACAAACTGGAGAGCTGCTGAATAAAAAGCTAAATAGCCACAAATAATAAAAAATGAAAACCAATTGAAATTGACTCAGAATATCCCTCTCTACATCATAGTAACAGTTAATTTAAAGGCAAACAACCCTTTTAAGGTCTTTTGGTTTTTTGGGATATGAATGATTCCACCTGTGCTATTGCCCTGTGAAGGTTCTAATGCTCTAATTGCTCTAATTGTGTAATGTATGTAATGCATCTCCCGGGGCCCACTCTACATTCCCATACAGATCCAGCCTATGTAACAAACATGCCAGCAGAGACCTACCTTCCCATTGGGATGCGCGGTGTGATCAAGTGTCCCGTCAGATCCAACCCACCCTTACTATACGTCAACTGGACCAAGGACGGACACCCCTTAGAGCTGGACAAGGTACGGACCTCTGAATTCAGAGCACAGCCATGTGACTGGTGAGGGGCAGGTTTGTACTGAAGAACACGGGGCTAATCCTGCATGTCTGCTGCTGTGTAAATCTGAGCAGATGTCTACTTGCGCCATCTTGTGTTTAGTTTTGACACTGCTCTGACATGCTACTCTCATACTGAAGGGAATATATAAGCAGCTGCTGCCTTATTGCCTCTGAAAATTACCTGATATGAGTGGGGATACACAGTCCCGGTACAGTAGGTATGTGGGTAGGTAGTTTCTGTGCAGGTGGGGGAAGGGTGGCATATACAGTCCCAGTACAGTAGGTATGTGGGTAGGTAGTTTCTGTGCAGATGGGGGAGGGGAGGGATACACAGTCCCAGTACAGTAGGTACAGTAGGTATGTGGGTAGGTAGTTTCTGTGCAGGTGGGGGAGGGGAGGGATACACAGTCCCAGTACAGTAGGCATGTGGGTAGGTAGTTTCTGTGCAGTTGGAAGAGGGGTGGGAATACACAGTCCCAGTACAGTAGGTACAGTAGGTATGTGGGTAGGTAGTTTCTGTGCAGTTGGAAGAGGGGTGGGATACACAGTCCCAGTACAGTAGGTACAGTAGGTATGTGGGTACGTAGTTTCTGTGCATGTGGGGGAGGGGAGGGATACACAGTCCCAGTACAGTAGGTACAGTAGGTATGTGGGTAGGTAGTTTCTGTGCATGTGGGGGAGGGGAGGGATACACAGTCCCAGTACAGTAGGTATGTGGGTAGGTAGTTTCTGTGCAGTTGGAAGAGGGGTGGGAATACACAGTCCCAGTACAGTAGGTACAGTAGGTATGTGGGTAGGTAGTTTCTGTGCATGTGGGGGAGGGGAGGGATACACAGTCCCAGTACAGTAGGCATGTGGGTAGGTAGTTTCTGTGCAGTTGGAAGAGGGGTGGGAATACACAGTCCCAGTACAGTAGGTACAGTAGGTATGTGGGTAGGTAGTTTCTGTGCAGTTGGAAGAGGGGAGGGATACACAGTCCCAGTACAGTAGGTACAGTAGGTATGTGGGTAGGTAGTTTCTGTGCATGTGGGGGAGGGGAGGGATACACAGTCCCAGTACAGTAGGTACAGTAGGTATGTGGGTAGGTAGTTTCTGTGCATGTGGGGGAGGGGAGGGATACACAGTCCCAGTACAGTAGG
Source organism: Xenopus petersii (assembly GCA_038501925.1). Taxonomy (NCBI): domain Eukaryota; kingdom Metazoa; phylum Chordata; class Amphibia; order Anura; family Pipidae; genus Xenopus; species Xenopus petersii. The sequence continues at coordinate 6,618,394 of CM076686.1, read as the reverse complement.
TATGTGGGTAGGTAGTTTCTGTGCAGTTGGAAGAGGGGTGGGAATACACAGTCCCAGTACAGTAGGTACAGTAGGTATGTGGGTAGGTAGTTTCTGTGCATGTGGGGGAGGGGAGGGATACACAGTCCCAGTACAGTAGGCATGTGGGTAGGTAGTTTCTGTGCAGTTGGAAGAGGGGTGGGAATACACAGTCCCAGTACAGTAGGTACAGTAGGTATGTGGGTAGGTAGTTTCTGTGCATGTGGGGGAGGGGAGGGATACACAGTCCCAGTACAGTAGGCATGTGGGTAGGTAGTTTCTGTGCAGTTGGAAGAGGGGTGGGAATACACAGTCCCAGTACAGTAGGTACAGTAGGTATGTGGGTAGGTAGTTTCTGTGCAGGTGGGAGAGGGGAGGGATACACAGTCCCAGTACAGTAGGTACAGTAGGTATGTGGGTAGGTATTTTCTGTGCGGGTGGGAGAGGGAGGGATACACAGTCCCAGTACAGTAGGTACAGTAGGTATGTGGGTAGGTAGTTTCTGTGCAGGTGGGGGAGAAGCAATAAGAAAGAAGGGATGTTATACATGAATATGACTGAGCTGTTATTATATTTTCTCGTGTGTTGTCAGTACCCAGGTTGGTATGTGGATGAGGACGGCTCACTGGTTATAGCGACAGGGAATGACGATGCTCTCGGGATCTACACGTGTTCCCCGTATAACAGTTACGGCACAGCTGGGGTGTCTCTGCCTACGGAGGTGATCTTAAAGGTACAGGAATCTGTCTTCTGCCTAAATCTCAGAGTTTGATCCAGTGCTGGGACCTTATCAGACAGTATTTGTGCTAGCAAGCCTCTGATTGGTTACTAGACCCGGAACAAGCTGTTATAACATTGAGCCCCTATGTCTTTGTCATTGTGATGCTTTTGTCCCCCAGGAGCCTCCGTCATTCATCGATGTCCCCATTGAGGAATATTTCCAAGACGTGGGCAGAGAACTGGTGATTCCTTGTTCAGCCGTGGGAGACCCTCCTCCTCTCATCCAGTGGTCAAAGGTGAGACTCCACTTAGAATAAAGTGAATAAAATGGCGGCACCTATAGACCAGTAGTTAATGATATGAGAGGAGCAGTCTGTTCTTTCTCTGAAAATCATAACCAGCCTACAACTCCCTGACACCTTCCTTCTTACTTATAAAGTGACTCGTCTCTATGATTGTCCAGCCACGTGGCACCCTGAGAGCCTAAACAGCAGCTTAAACGGATGGTTCACCTATGAGTTAACTTTTATTATGTTATAGAATGACCAATTCTAAGCAACTTTTCAATTGGACTTTTTGAATGATTTGCTACAAATATATTGTTATTACTACTTTTTATTCTTCATCTTTCTATTCAGTCCCTTTCCTGTTCATATTCCAGTCTCTTATTCAAATCAGTGCATGGTTGCTAGGGGAATTTGGACCATAGCAACTGGACTGCTGAAACTGCAAACTGGAGAGCTGCTGGATAAAAAGCTAAATAACTCAAAAACCACAAATAATGTAAAATGAAAACCAATTGCAAATTGTCTCAGAATATCCCTCTCTACATCGTACTAACAGTTAATTTAAAGGGGAACAACCCCTTTAAAGAGAGGGAAAGCTACAGAGGCATTTTAGTGCTGCAATAGTGCAAGAATGCTATATTTATTCTGCAAAATGTAAAAAGCTCTAGAAGCTTTCTCTGTTTGTTTAGTATAGCAGCTGTCATATTAGCTTGGTGTGACATCACTTCCTGCCTGAGCCTCTACCTGCTCACTCATAGCTCTAGGCTCAGATTAGAGCAGGGAGGGAGAGAGGAGCAAACTGAGCATGCTCAAGCCCTAGCCCTAGAGGTTTAAGCTGAAAACAGGAAGTCTGATACAGAAGCCCATGAGTACACAATAGAAGGAAAGAAATGTGCTGTTTCTTTTGACAGAGGACTCAGAGCAGCATTACTTTGAGGGTTTACTGGTGTGTTCATATAGACCTTTCTGTTAAGGCTTACTAAGGGGGTTATTTACTAAACTCCAAACGCAAAAATCACGAAAATGTGTAATTCTTTTTAAAAAAATCTATTTTTTTCGGAATTTATTAAACCCAGAGGATGGAAAAGTCAGAATCGGAAAATCCGGCATTTCAAACCTGTCGAGGTTGCACATAAGTCAATGGGAGAAGTCCCAATGATTTTTTGATGTGTGCTGGGTTTCGTCAATACCCCAAAGTTCTCTGAGTTTTCAGGTGAAAATTCCGAAAAAATCATGAAAATCAAATAAAAAAATCAGAAAAAATAGTGAAAATCTGATTTTTTTTTTTACTGCAAAGCAAATTTTCGGGAAAATGTAATAATAAATAAGCGTAAAAAACCCGAGCGGATTTGATCGTAGTTTGTAGCGGGAAATATTGAGATAAATTCGGACTTTGATAAATAACCCCCTTCGTTCTAACGCCTTGGCTTGTTTAACTGTACATGTGAATCTGGTGATTCTCCTCTGTAACGTAGAGATGAGAGCTGCGGGGCCCGTGTTGTTGGTGGGATGTGATACAAACACGGCTCTGATCCCAGGGAAAATCTCCGCTGTTTTAATTGGTATTGAGCCATCTTGTCTGTAATATGTTTCCCCAAACCAACCATACGACCTGCCTGAGGCCCAGTCATCTGCTCAACCCTCCTCTCTTGTGGCTCATTGATTGTTACAGAGGACATAGCAGGAACCCTGTTGGACTACAACTCCCAGCATCCTACATCAGACATATGAACTAAGGATGCACCGAATCCACTAGATTTGGCTGAATACTGAACTGAATCTTAATCCTAATTTGCATATGCAAATTAGGGGTGGGAAGGGGAAAACATTTTTTACTTCCTTGTTTTTTGACCAAAAGTAACACGAGTGCCCTTCCTGACCCCAATTCGCATATGCAAATTAGCCCGGTTTTCGAACCGAATCCTGGATTCAGTGCATCCCTAATATCAGCGGCGATTCTGGGGCTGCAACCGCCTGAGGCAGCAGCCCAGATGCCGCCCCCCTCCTCCTCCCGCTCCATGCTTAAAAATTTGCGTCAGAGCGGGTCTAAGGGGGCAGTATCACTAGTGCATCAAGCGCAATGGCGCTATCTGCACTAGCGGAGCCAAATTTCTGGGTTAAAACCCGGAAGTTTGGCTATTAAAGTTACAAGAGGGGGCTTTTTGCCGCTTGTTGCTGCCTGAGGCAAGGTGAGACCCTCATGGCAGAAGCGGCCCTGCCTAATATGAACATTTTAAGTCAAAGTGTGCAGAATGCTTTGCTGCTGATCTAATCCTCCTCTTTTGCTCCTCAGCTGGGACTGCCTGGGAAAAGCGTCGCTCATATGGACTCAAACAGCAGTCTGGTCTTCCGGCCCCTCACCAAGGAAGAGCATGGAGTCTGGGAATGTACGGCAACCAATCACGTGGCCACCATTAGCGCTCGGACTGCCATCTATGTGCTGGGTAATTATAAACCTACTTGTTTACTAGGGATGCACCGAATCCAGGATTTTATTTGGGATTTGGCTTTTTTCAGCAGGATTCGGATTTGGCTGAATCCTTCTGCCTGGCTTAATCCTAATTTGCATATGCAAATTAAGGGCGGGGAGGGAATCACGTGACGTTTTGTCACAAAACAAGAAAGAAAAAAAATGTTTTCCCCTTCCCACCCCTAATTTACAAATGCAAATTCAGATTTGGTATTCGGCCGAATTTTTCGCAAAGTGTTCTGGGATTCTGCTGAATCCAAAATAGTGGATTTGATGCATCCCTAATGTTTACTGGTTCTATTTAGGTTTTTTGGGGTTCTGTGTAAATGGGGGTTGCAGATGTGCAGCTGGGGGGCTCAGCAATGTGACGTTGATTTCTGTTTGTGTTTCCAACCCCCACAGGTACAAGCCCACACGCTGTAGCCAACGTTACTGCCCAGTCCCTCATCTCTTCTGTGAATGTTTCCTGGCTTCCCGGATTCGATGGCGGTTATTTGCAGCGGTTCAGTGTGTGGTACGCCCCACTGTGAGTGTATTCATAAGGGTGGGGGTGTGCCCTGGCTTGTGCATCATTTACACATGGAATGTAGGGCCACCATTAGCCTTAGGGCTACCTTGTGCCTGAATGCAGCTTCCCCAGGAATGTCACTGGCACAAGTGCTTCTTGAAGGATTTGCCCTAATAAGCAACAAACATCTTGTCATTCTGCTGAATGGAGCACAATGGCTGCACAGACATAGTTACAAGTCTCTGTAATTCTTCTCTCCATGTGCCCCCCCCCCCCCGGTGCCATGTTTAAAGGGGAACTATTGCAAAATGAAAGTTTAAAGGGCGTGTACATCTTTGACTTAAATTTTAATATGATGTAGAGAGGGATATTCTGAGACAATTTGCAATTGGTTTTAGTTTTTTTTTTTATTATTTAAGGTTTTTCAGTTATTTAGCTTTTTATTCAACAGCTTTTTCAGTCATCTGGTAGCTGGGATCCAAATTACCCTAGCAACCATGCATTGATTTAAACAAGAGACTGGTACATGAATAGGAGAGGATCTCACTAGAATGATGAGAAATAAAAAATAACAATAAATGTGTAGCCTTACAATAACAATAACAATAAATGTGTAGCCTTACAGATCATTTTCTTTTTAGATGGGGTCAGCGACACCCATTTGAAAGCTGGAAAGAGTCAGAAGAAAAAGGCAATTTATTATAAAACTATAAAAAATAAATAATGAAAACCAATGGAAAAGTTGCTTAGAATTGGCCATTCTATAACATGATAAAAGTTTACTTAAAGATGAACCATCCGTTTAATATAAAGTTCATCATACGGAAATAATAAACTTTCCAAATACAATCAATTAAATATTCTGCATCATTTCTGAAATAATCAAGTTTATCTTCACTATTTCTCTCTCAGCATCTGTTTCTCTTCATTCTCTCTTCATTCAGCAGTTGGGTGTCAGATAATCATTGACAGTTAGATCCAATATATCTTATAGGGGGGCTCCTTTTGCCTAGAAGATGTATTAGATCTCACTCTATTAAACTCACCAGACATCATGTCTCTCTACATGCAGAATTTGTGCAAAAGGCAGTTATTTTGTTACATTTTTTTTGTAGTGGAATCAGTTATTTGAGTGAGCTCCAATTCATCTGCTAGGCAAAAGGAGCCCCCCTATAAGATATATTGGATCTAACTGTCAGTGAATATCTGACACCCAACTGCTGAATGAAGAGAGAATGAAGAGAAACAGATGCTGAGAGAGGGATAGTGAACATAAACTTGATTATTTCAGAAACAATGCAGAATATTTAATTGATATATTTAGAAAGTTTCTTATTTCCGTATGCTGAAACTTATATTCAATTTTCATTTTTGCAATCGTTCCCCCTTAATGTTTCATTGTGTCCCACAGGGTGAAGAGACTGACTCGTGGACACCACGACTGGATCTCACTATCGGCTGCTGTTGGTGCCAGTCACTTGCTGGTGGAGAATCTGCAGACAGACACGGCCTATCAGTTCAGCGTCCTCTCCCAGAACAAGCTGGGCACCGGGCCCTTCAGTGAGATAGTAACCGCCACTCCTCTGAGTGAGTGTGGGGGCAAAGTGGGGTGAAAGGGGCAATGGCAATCAGTGAGTGGCCCTATATCCTGCATCACCTATTGATGGGCAAATCCACACCAAAAATCGCTATTTCTTGATCTAGCCTCTAATACATATATACTAAAGGGAAACTGTCATGGGAAACAATGTTTTATTCAAAACACATCAGTTAATAGTTTCTCAAAACAGATTTTTTTTTTATATTTAATTTTGAAATCTGACATGGAGCTAGACATATTGTGAGTTTCCCAGCTGCTCCCATCATGTGACTTGCTCTGATAAACTTCAGTCACTCTTTACAGCTACACCAAAAGTTGGAGTGATATCACCGCCCCCCCCCAGCAGCCAAACAACAGAACAATGGGAAGGTAACCAGATAGCAGCTCCCTAACACAAGATAACAGCTGCCTGGTAGATATAAGAACAGCACTCAATAGTAAAATCCAGGTCCCACTGAGACACATTCAGTTACATTGAGTAGGAGAAACAACAGCCTGCCAAAAAGCAGTTCCATTCTAAAGTGCTGGCTCTTTCTGAAATCACATGACCAGGCAAAATGAGCTGAGATGCACCTACACACCAATATTACAACTAAATACACTTGTTGGTTCGGGAATGACATTTTATATTGTGGAGTGAATTATTTGCAGTGTAAGCGGTGTCATTTAGAAATAAAAACTACAGAAGGCATTGGTACATGTTTAAAGTAATGTCTGATGTTGCAAACAAAAACAGCAGCCACTGCCTCTTCCATTCCCTCCTCTTCTACTTCTGCTTATAGTTCTACATTTCTCATAGATTTCCCACTTAGCACTGTGCCACCTCCAGTGCCCACATCAGAGCCTAGCGACAGCCTTTCCCCGCCCCGCTACCTTTCAGCCAATGAGACGTCAGGAGGGGTGTTTCTGAAGTGGTTGCCCCCGCTGCGCTCTTCGCTGCCTCTGCGTGGGTACGGCCTGGAATTCCGGAGGGATGAAGGAGCCTGGGAACTACTGGATGAATCCATCCCTGAGTCTCAGACTGAACTTGTGGTGCGCAAGCTGGTCAAGGTGAGGCTGGAGTTAAGTTCTGATTCAACTAAACCAAACTCAGAAAATTAGTACTGATGTTGAGCAATATAAACACTAGGGGGCAATGTAACATAATGGAGACCAAAACTGCACATCATATTCTAGATATGGCCTTATCAGTAGTGATAGGCGAAATAAATTTGCCTTGTGCGAATTTACAGCGAATTTCCGCTTTTCGCAAAATTTGCGAAACTCCCATGAAAATTCACCAACATTTTTAAGCTAAGATTAGGGGTTGTCATAAATTATCAAGCAGAAAATGAAGTTCCCCTGTAATATAAGCTCATGCTACAGGTTTGCTGATTATTAAATTCTGATGCTAATTGCACTGGTTTCTGTGCTGCCATGTAGTAATTATGTGTATTAATTACTAATCAGCCTTATATTGTGACATTTCTATTCTATGTGTACTGTATAGTGTGAGTGGGTCCCTAAGCTCAGTAAGTGACAGCAGCACAGAGCATGTGCAGTGAATCAGCAGAAAAGAAGATGAGGAGCTACAGGGGCATCTTTGGAAACACAGATATTTACTGCTAAAGAGCTGTGGTTGCCTTGGGCTGGTACAGAAGCACAAAACTTAATGTACAACAATTCTACCTACTTCTTTAGTTAGGCTTTAGTTCTCCTTTAAGGATTCTTAATAATTACTTGGGAGAATGTTTCACGTGTGCTGCCATCTTGTTCCGATGGACCCATGCTGATCATTATTCATCTAACAGGATACCTTGTACGAGTTCCGGCTTGTGGCGTTCGCAGGTGATTATATCAGCGAGTCCAGTAACAGTGTAAATATCTCTACGGCAGGTCAGTATGAACCACTGGCATGGAATGTTTTGAAGCATAAATAAACATTAGGCTGTAGTCTGATATTACCCATCACCAAGCCAGAGGGATTTGGTTTTTAAAGGAGAAGAAAAGCTACTGAAGCAGTTTATTGCCAATAGATTAGCCACAATAGTGCAAGCTATAACATTATATTTATTCTGCAGAATGCTTTGCCATACCTGAGAAACAGCTCTAGAAGCTCTCTGTTTGTTTAGGATAGCAGCTGCCATATTAGCTTGCTGTGACATCACTTCCTGCCTGAGTCTCTCACTGCTCACTTTGGGCTCAGATTACAGCAGGGAGGGGGAAAAGGGAGGGGGCGAGGGATAGAAGAGCAAACTGAGCATGCTCAAGCCTGTGCCCTGGAGGTTTATGATGAAAACAGGAAGTCTGATACAGAAGCCCATGTGTACACGGAATTCCTGTGTTTCCTTTGACAGAGGACTTAGAGCAGCATTACTTGTGTGTATTTATATAGACCTTTCTGATAAAGCTTACTTAATTTTAGTCTTTACGTCTCATGTTTATCTTATAGCATAAAGACTGCTATATTTCCTGGGGTACTCAGGGTACAAATAAGCACTCACCCCAAATCTCCCCCTAACTGACCTTCAGGCTGGGCCCCCTTAGCTCATAACAAGGTTACAGATATAACATTGGGGTGTCACCCTGCTATAGTTCCAGGGGTACCCAGGGTACAAATAAGCACTCACCCCAAATCTCCCCCTAACTGACCTTCAGGCTGGGCCCCCTTAGCTCATAACAAGGTTACAGATATAACATTGGGGTAACAGTCACCCTGCTATAGTTCCAGGGGTACCAAGGGCACAAATAAGCACTCACCCCAAATCTCCCCCTAACTGACCTTCAGGCTGGGCCTCATAACAAGGTTACAGATATAACATTGGGGTGTCACCCTGCTATAGTTCCAGGGGTACCCAGGGTACAAATAAACACTCACCCCAAATCTCCCCCTAACTGACCTTCAGACTGGGCCCCTTTAGCTCATAACAAGGTTACAGATATATAGAAACACTGGGGTAACAGTCACCCTGCTATAGTTCCAGGGGTACCCAGGGCACAAATAAACACTCACCCCAAATCTCCCCCTAACTGACCTTCAGACTGGGCCCCCTTAGCTCATAACAAGGTTACAGATATATAGAAACACTGGGGTGTCACCCTGCTATAGTTCCAGGGGTACCCAGGGTACAAATAAGCACTCACCCCAAATCTCCCCCTAACTGACCTTCAGGCTGGGCCTCATAACAAGGTTACAGATATAACATTGGGGTGTCACCCTGCTATAGTTCCAGGGGTACCCAGGGCACAAATAATCACTCACCCCAAATCTCCCCCTAACTGACCTTCAGACTGGGCCCCCTTAGCTCATAACAAGGTTACAGATATATAGAAACACTGGGGTGTCACCCTGCTATAGTTCCAGGGGTACCCAGGGTACAAATAAGCACTCACCCCAAATCTCCCCCTAACTGACCTTCAGGCTGGGCCTCATAACAAGGTTACAGATATAACATTGGGGTGTCACCCTGCTATAGTTCCAGGGGTACCCAGGGTACAAATAAACACTCACCCCAAATCTCCCCCTAACTGACCTTCAGACTGGGCCCCCTTAGCTCATAACAAGGTTACAGATATATAGAAACATTGGGGTAACAGTCACCCTGCTATAGTTCCAGGGGTACCCAGGGCACAAATAAGCACTCACCCCAAATCTCCCCCTAACTGACCTTCAGACTGGGCCCCCTTAGCTCATAACAAGGTTACAGATATATAGAAACATTGGGGTAACAGTCACCCTGTTATAGTTCCAGGGGTACCCAGGGTACAAATAAGCACTCACCCCAAATCACCCCCTAACTGACCTTCAGACTGGGGCCCCTTAGCTCATAACAAGGTTACAGATATATAGAAACATTGGGGTGTCACCCTGCTATAGTTCCAGGGGTACCCAGGGTACAAATAAGCACTTACCCCAAATCTCCCCCTAACTGACCTTCAGACTGGGCCCCCTTAGCTCATAACAAGGTTACAGATATATAGAAACATTGGGGTGTCACCCTGCTATAGTTCCAGGGGTACCCAGGGTACAAATAATCACTCACCCCAAATCTCCCCCTAACTGACCTTCAGGCTGGGCCTCATAACAAGGTTACAGATATAACATTGGGGTGTCACCCTGCTATAGTTCCAGGGGTACCCAGGGTACAAATAAACACTCACCCCAAATCTCCCCCTAACTGACCTTCAGACTGGGCCCCTTTAGCTCATAACAAGGTTATGTACTAGATAGTAAGACAGACAGACAGACAGAATGTGGTACCTCTATATTCAGTAGCTATATTAGATCCATAAGTGAGTGACTAATGGATCTAATATAGTGCAGTTCAGTTGTATACCACTGGCTCTGCAGACAGATATATGAGACATAATGAGACTCACCCGCAAGACGAGTATTGAATATACAATAGGCAGAGAGACCAAACTATAATATGTTGTGTTTCGTGCTGGAAGGCATAGATTTCTTTGCAACTCTTTTTTTTTGCCAGCACCAAACAACTCAATTGTGTCTTTGTTGGGCAGGGATGAAGGTGTACCCATCGAAAACTCTGAACCCAGAGGTGCAGCAGAAACCCTTGATGGCCGGCGTTGTGGGAGGGGCCTGCTTTCTCAGCTTGGCCATTGTTCTCAGCACTGTGGTCGCCTGCATGATGAACAGACGCCGGCTCAGGCGCCGCCTCAAGCGCAGACAGCAAGGTACAGAAAGGGCCTGGGAGTAGGTTCTACTCACATATATATATGGGTGGTGGGCGGGGTGTGTGCAAGCTTCAGGGCAGCTCCCTTTAACTTAAAGGGGTTGTTCACCTTTGAGTTAACTGTTAGTATGATGTCGAGAGTGATATTCTGAGACAATTTGCAATTGATTTTATTTTTTTATTATTTGTGGTTTTTGAGTTATTTAGCTTTTTATTCAGCAGCTCTCCAGTTTGCAGTTTCAGCCGTCTGGTTGCTAGGGTCCAATTTACCTTAGCAACCATACACTGGACTGGAATATAATTGGGAGAGGCCTGAACAGAAAGATGAGTAATAAAAACTTGCAATAACAATATGTAGCCTTACAGAGCATTTGTTTTTACATGGGGTCAGTGACCCCCCATTCGAAAGTTGGAAACAGGCAGAAGAAAAACGCAAATAATTTAAAAAACTGTCGAATATTTATAATGAAGAATAATTATAAAGTTGCTTAGAATAATAATATACTAGAAGTTACCTTAAAGGTGAATCATCCCCATTAACCCCCACATCGCCCATTAGCCAGAACAGAATATGTCCAAGAAGTGATTTGGCTGCATCTTTTTTATGTGAGTTTGGGCAAACATAACACCAGCAAAGGCAAATATATAGTCCCAAAGCAACGTGCAGTGTCTCGCCCATGTCCATGGCTAGTGTTTTTATAAACAGGCCACTCATCTGTTGGCCTCACCTCCAGCACTAGATCATTGCGTGTGACTGTTAGTTCTGTGCCACCACAAAGCTCACATTCCGCTCTTCCATTTCTCCTCAATCCTGTCCGTCCTGCAGCCTTTCATGCACATCATGTTATTGTCCCCCCCCCCCGCATGCTTGTGGTTTCCCCCACATGCTCCTTTCATCATCCAAACCATGTAGTGGAGTGTCACATCTGGGGACAGTTACGGGGGGTGGAACTTCTGAAAGCGATGTTGAGACTCTGGATTGGGGCGAGGGCTTCCAGAAGCAACACTGTATTAAACATATGGGGGGTGCTATTTATAAACACTGGGCAAATTTGCACCTAGGCAGTAACCCATGGCAACCAATCAGAGGATTGCTTCCAGCGTTCAACCTACAGCTGGCTGAAAAAAAACTGACTGGTTGCTATGGGTTACTGCCCAGGTGCAAATTTGCCCAGTGTTTATAAATGAGCCCCAAGGTGTCTTGCAAGTCTATTGGAACCTTTAAATAGGCAGGGGGCTGCTAAATCACTTGAGATTCCAGCAGATGGGGAATTTAAATTACATTTAAAGGACAAGTAACAAAAAAAAAGTAAAATAATTTGTTCGTATACCACGCAAAAATAAACCAAGACTAATTATGAAACTTTAAAATCGCACAGCCTGTATTAAGAAATAACTTCCCACCAGGGAAGAGAAATCGAGTGCCGCACGATATATCGTCGCATTTTCTGAAGAGGAGTTTCGATAAATTATTTCTTAATAAAGGCTGTGCGATTTTAAAGTTTCATTTGTCTTGATGGCTCTTTTTCATGGGAAAACTAACAAATTTTTTTTAAAAAAGGTTTTGATGTTGCTGGTCTTTTAATATAAACCGTGAATGAAGGATCTCCTAGAAATGACCCACACTCGTCCTGCAGGGGGAGCCAAAAGTATATCTATTTTCAGGCCAAACACAGCTCTATTTATTACGTGTCATTTTTCATTAACCAATAAGAACATCTCCCAGTACTGACCCAGGGAGAGTGAATGCATAGTAGTTCCTGGTTCACATATAACTTTCCCAGCACTTCCATGGTCATACAGGAACCTTCCCAAGTAGGCAATTCCAGGATCCTCTCACTTTTGGCCTTGGTAGAGACTCTAAATTCCAAGTACTTCATAAACTTCTCTCCACCATCGTCATGAAAGACCCTCCCTCTTTAGAAATAAATCCAGCCTCCTCCCACTACAATTCCAACTAAAGAAATGGATTCTTAGTACTTCCTGATCCTAGGCTGCTCTCTTTCCTATGGTCAGACAGGAACCTCCCCCATGGCATATGAATCCAGGCTCATCCCAGTATAGATATTGGATCTCCATAATTCCTGACCCTGGGCTGCTCTCTTTCCCATGGTCAGGCAAAAGACAGGATTTGGTCCCATAGCATCTGTTGATCACCCTAGAAAGAATCCTTTCTCCATCATTCATCCCCCTACAGAGATCAATGAATCCTCCAAGACAGGGGTCAGGGATAAAGCTAACCTTATAGAGCAGAGGTCCTCAACATTTTTTAGCAATGAGCCACACAGTTGGGGAGCAACATAAGCATGAAAAAAGTTCCTGGAGTGCCAAATAAGGGCTGTGTTTGGCTAATTGGTAGTCCCTATATGGACCAGCAGCCTACAGGAAGGTCTCTTTTGGTTTTATACAACCAAAACTTGCCTCCAAGCAAAGAATTCAAAATCAAGCTCCTGCTTTGAGGCCACTGAGAGCAACATCCATGGGGTTGGGGAGCAACATGTTGCCCACGAGCCACTGTTTGGGGGTTGCTAGTATAGAGAGTCACTATCTTCTCCTATTTGTGGGTCAATGTGGCTAATAAAGTGGCAGACCCCCCCCCCACACACACACACATATTTTACTCCTCTCCAGGTTAAGTCAAGGACTTTGATTTAATTTTGGGATGGGCTTAAGGAGATTCAGGTATGAGTTGGTGTAGAGTTAAGATGGGGTGATGATTATGAGGCCAGATATCTCCTTCAGTCTCCAGAGCTGGTGCAACAGGGTAGACCGTCCCATATCCCGGTTGTTGCTGTTGTTTCCTACACATGATATTGGCTGTAGATACTTAGAGGTGGTGAATAGGTCACATTGTCACAAGATGTTTTCCGCATTTGATTCCCTGTTGTGTTCTCATAACCTTCCAGATACACCAATGGTCTTCTCCCAACCCAAGAAAGCTTCTCCTTCACAGTAAGTGTCTCCATGCCCATGATGTCACCTCCCGTCCGCTCATCTCATGCTTTGAGTCTCTAGCATTTTCCATGAGTGCCTTCCCCATCTAGTGCTCTCTCTCTCTTTTGGGTACAACCGTAGAATAGTTTGACGGTACAATTAGTTGGATGCTGTATGTGTGCTGTAAGTTGTATGTATCATGGTGTCTTCATGATCTAACTCATGGTGTCTTCTCACCACCACACAGCTTGAACCTTTACTAGGGATGTACATAATCCATGTTTTGCCCAGTTTACCTCCAAATCTAGTTACTCGAGTATAATCAAGCTGGTCAACACAAGTGCCCAGCTGCCAGCGGGCACTAATAAACCCTAGCAACTAACCTCTCTTGATTGGACACAATCAACCTATTAATTTGATGGTCAACAAGCCTATAAATCGTAACACCTAAATACTATTCTTGGTATCGATACATCTCTGAGGCAAAAGAAGGATTGAATTCATCCCATGCCATGGTAGGACGAGTAGTCATATTAGGCACTGGCATGCAATGATGCCGTCTATACAAGAGATATGATTGGCTAATACACCAACTGCCAACCAGCAGCTTCGTACATATCCGCTGTGATATAAGAATTTGTTACTGAGGGTAGTTGTAATAGAAAGTCTCATAGATACATATTTTCATCCCCAATTTGGGATTGGGGAGGTGTTTATAACTTTATTTGTTGTTTTCCCAGAAATTCTAATGGCTCTAACAGCCCCGACAGTCTTATGAGGGTCAAGCTACACGCGTCCCCCTATAACAGCCTGCGCCGGTCTCTACAATTGGCCGAGAGACCCGGGAATAACCTGGGCATAACCACCAGCGGGAAGTATATGATATACGAGTCTCACATCGGAGATGCTTTTCCGTTGGAGAGAATCAATCGCGGGCCAGATGGACGCTTTGTGGTGGAGACTGAGACATCATCGGGGAACATCAGAGGTTTCCCGTATGTGACTGAAACCGACCTGTACCCAGAATTCAACGCTAGGGAGTCTTCGGACCTGAGTCAGTGCTCACAGGTTAAGACGTACCTGCAAGCTTGCCAGCTCCCTGAAGGGGGTGCAGTGTCATGGAGGGATGAGGTAAAGTTGAGACCCCAAGCTACGGGCCAGTCCAGAAAGGAGGTGAGAGATTCTGGGTACCGCAGAGGAAGGTACTTTGGCTGCAGCAGTAGCCCACTGGAAGAAGCCATACCTTTCCGCATTTCGGACATTAGCCCTGTGACATCTTCTGTGCCTCTTCCCTATAGTAAGATAGAGGAGGCCCGATGCAGAGATTCTGCCCAGACAGAAGAGGATTTGGAAAGGACCATTTATACCCTCAAAGGTTCTGAGCATGACGGTTACTCAACGTTGAGTGGTGTAGGGAGAGAACCATCATTGTTGTTACAAAAGCCAGTAGGGGGCGACGAGGCAGAGAGTCGGCTGAGACAAAGCCTGTGCACTCAGAGCGGGATTCTCCAATACCTCAGCCTTCCCTTCTTCAAGGAGATGAGCGTGGATGGAGAGTGGCCCTCTGAGGAGGAAGAGAAACACCGGTGCTCAGAGTACAATTCTGTAGGGACCACAGAGCAGGTCGGCCCAAATGCACTTGCTCTAGAGGATAGGACGTTAATGGATGTGGAAGGAAGGAGTGGGGCCCGGAATCCAGAAACCCCTTGCGTTCCACACTCCTTGTCACCTCTTGATTACGTAACCAGTAAGCAAGAGATCCCTGTGCCTGTAAAGTCTTTCCTGAAACCCCAACAGCCAAACTCGGGGCCTGCGAAAGCGGTTCTGCCGGGAAGCTTCATGTGGGCTCATCCCCCCGAAAACTCTGAGCGTTTAAAAGTCGGGCAGAGAGCGCACTGGGGTGCAGGAGACGTTGCCTTGGACAGCAGAGCTGAGAGCCACCTGCCCTCTGACTGTGAGTGCCCCCTCAACGACCAACCCCTCTCAGTGTTCACCGACTTCCAGGCCCTGGAAAAGCAAAGGCCGCCATTGGACAAGTCTCTCTTTCTGCATGGCTCAGAGAAGGTGATGAGGAGTAGCCTTACTAGTCAGAGCAGTGGCAGAGGTAGCGTCTCCTTCCTCAGGCCCCCCTCACTGGCACAATCTGTTGGGGGCAGCTACCTCAACTCACCATTAGGTGAAACATCCAGCTGGCACAGTGGTGGTGGATCCCAGGGATCGAGTGCTGAGGACTACAGGCACCGGAAAGATTCACTATTGGCCACTATAAGCAACAGGTGAGGTAGGGGGCTGATAACCAATTGTTTTCCTCATCCTACTTCTGGGGAACAATTCCCTCGTATGTATTTATACACAACAGGATTGATGGTACAGTTTAAAGGGGAAGTAAATGTTTTTCTTTTTTTAATCCGGTTCTGTTAAAAAGCTGTGCAACACTAGGCTTATCATTTGAAGTCTGGAAGCCATTGTGTTGTTGAGGTGTTGCTGGCTAAAATTAAGTAAGCTTTATCAGAAAGGTCTATATAAATACACCATTAAACCCTCAAAGTAATGTTGCTCTGAGTCCCCCATCAAAAGAAACACCACATTTCTTTCCTTCTATTGTGTGTACATGGGCTTCTGTATCAGACTTCCTGTTTTCAGCTTAAACCTCCAGGGCTAGGGCTTGAGCATGCTCAGTTTGCTCCTCTCCCCCTCCCTGCTGTAATCTGAGCCCAGAGCTATGAGTGAGCAGGGAGAGACTCAGGCAGGAAGTGATGTCACACCAAGCTAATATGGCATCTGCTATTCTAAACAATCAGAGAGAGACTCTAGAGCTGTTTACTCAGTATGATAGAGCATTCTACAGAATAAATATCGCATTCTAGCTTGCACTATTGTGGCTAATCTATTGGCAATAAACTGCTTCAGTAGCTTTCCTTCTCCTTTAAGACAACCTGTGGGCTGGGTGTAAGTGTAAGTGACTGTGCGTTTGTCTGCAGGAGGAACACTTCAGTGGATGAGAATTACGAGTGGGACTCAGAGTTCACTTTGGAAGCGGATTTGCTGGATGCCCTGCAGGATTACCGAACCACTAATGGAGGCCGGCCTATCTCCACAGTGGACGAGGGAGAGGTGAAAAGGCTGAGTGAGTTGTATTAAAGACCCTATATATATATCCTTAACAGACAGTGTGGTATAAGGCTAGAGCTTATTATGTGCCCAGAGCTTTCCTGCTCTGTACATATGATTGGGGGCTGCCATATTGTTTCAGTGTTCACATCAACTGTGGGGTACACACTGAAGAACTGGAGGGTTCAGCTGAACCAATGTGGGTGTGGTTGGGCAGCATTCCACCCCCTAAAATCCTGCTGCCCTAGACCTGGGCCTTTCCACAAATCCGGGCCTGGTGGGTGTAAATAAAAAATAATGAAGTAGATACAATTGCTCCACCTCTTTCGAGCCAGTTCATGCATTGAAGGTGAAAAGAGTTCAAACACACCTAGAGACCCATTTATCAAACGTCACAATTCGAAATCATGCGTTTTTTTTTTTTAATCCTAATAAATGCAAATATCTAAAACAAAATATTACCGACCCGAAAACGCAAATTGAATTCTAAACGAACTAAACTCGAAATGTCAGGAAGGCTATTAACACCTTCACTGGACCTCTCCCATTGACTTCTACATGAACTCGGGAGGTTTTAGGTGGTGAATAGTCAAATTTGAATGATTCCCTGGGTATATGATTGATAAATCTCGAAATTCAAATTCTAATCAAGTTTGGATAATTCACAATTTTAATTTGAGTGTTTTGACCATAAACACAAGGGATGCACCGAATCCAGGATTCGGTTCGGGATTCAACCATTTTCAGCAAGATTCGGATACGGCCGAATCCTTCTGCCTGGCCAAACCGAATCCAAACCCTAATTTACATATGCAAATTTGGGGTGGGGAGGGAGATTGCGTGAGTTTTTGTCACAAAACAAGGAAGTAAAAAATGTTTTCCAATTCACTCCCCTAATTTGCATATGCGGATTCGGTTCGGTATTTGGCAGAATCTTTCACAAAGGTTTTGAGGGTTCGGCTGAATCCAAAATAGTGGATTCGCTGCATCCCTAATTAAAACTATTTGAAAATTCGAATTTTCAATTCGACCCTTAATAAATCTGCCCCCTAGTATAAGGTGTTAGCCGATTGGCCAGAAAACTTTGAAGGGGAGCTTAAGCCAAAAGCGTTCCAACATACCTAGAGGAATTTCTAATTCATGTTTTTTTTTTTAACTCTCAGTTTTAACTCCCATTTATTCCCAGGGTATAGGTTTGATAAATCTCGAAATTCTAATCGAGTTTGGATAATGCACAATTCGAATTTGAGAGTTTTGACCATTCGAATTCCAATTTTCAATTCGACCCTTAATAAATCTGCCCCCTAGTATAAGGTTTCAGCCTATTGGGCGGAGAACATCCCTATATTTGTATCTGTATGAATGGGTGGGAGCTGCCATACCGGTTTCCCTTAGAACTTACATAAATGGGGCTGTAGGGAAGGGTTCTCTAAAGCTTTTCAGTGTTTCAGTTGGTTGCATACCAGGCTCTGTAATGTACCCTATATGTAATTGAACACGTCTGTTTTGTATACAGAGCGTAAAACCGCAGAGGAACACACGTGCTTGGCCCCATGCCTTTATATAGACACACAGGCTATTGGATCAGCTGTGCTAGCAAAACAGCAGCCCCGATTGGTTTCTCTTGTTATCCCATGTCTCTCCCTACTGTCTCACTTGGAAGAGAATTAATTTGGCAGGAGCAACGGTTATCCTTTAACCCTTCATGTGCCTCGAAGCTGATATCACCACGGAGGCGTGGGGCGAAGAGCGCACAGGAATCTCTCAATCTGCTCGCCACATGTCTGTCTTTACTAGGAGACAGTCCGTTGCTCAATCCACCACCCGGTTGTAAAAAGAAATTCCACTGCTAAAATCAGGGGTGTCACTATAGGGGAAGCAGATCTTGCAGATCTTGATCACGATAAATAGGGGCAACTGATTGAAAAGCAGTTTAAGGGCAGGGGCACATGGGCAGATTTGGGGAGATTTAGTCGCCTGGCGACTAATCACCTCTTCTGCGGGGCGTCAATCTTCCCGAACTGCCTCATGAGGAAACTTCGGGGTGACTTCGGAAATCAAAGCGCCACGAGTGCATTGGCTGCAGACATTTTCTCATTATAGCAGGGGGATTCTCATTATAGAGGCGATTAGTCGCCAGGCGACTAAATCTCCCCGAATCTGCCTGTGTGCCCCTGCCCTAAAGGGTTTGTTCCCCTTTAAATGAACGTTTGCTGTGATGTAGAGAGGGATATTCTGAGGCAACTTGCAATTGGATTTCATTTTTTATTACCTTTGCGTTATTTAGCTTTTTATTCAGCAGCTCTCCAGTTTGCAATTTCAACCATCTGGTTGCTAGGGTCCAAATTACCCTAGCAACCATGCACTGATTTGAACGAGAGACTGGAATACAAATAGGAGAGGCCTGAATAGAAAGATGAGTAATAAAAAGTAACAATAACACTATATTTGTAGCTTTTTGGAGCATTTGTTGTTTAAAGGGGACCCGTAACCCAAAAATATGTATTCAAATCCTATTTTATCATGTTAGTCAAGCAAAATAAACTTTAATTACACAATATAAATTATTTGAATCTCGTTTCCTTCAGTCCTGGAACTCATAATTATAACAAGCAGGCAGGAGCCATTTTATTAAGACAAGTCTTGTATCATCTCAGAATCTTGTTTGTGCACCTAAGGCATAGAGGAGGGGCAGACAATATTTGATTGACAGCTGAGATGTTTAAATGAGTTTACAACAGCTATGAAGCCTTTAATAAAAAAAAAGAATTTGGATTTCATGTTTAATTTGAAAAGGACTTTTAATATACAGCTTTTTATGTCTGGGTGACAGGTCCACTTTAAAAGGGGTCAGTGACCCCCATTTGAAAGCTGGAGAGAGTCAGAGGAAGAAGGAAATTAATTCGAAAACTATAAATAATAAACAATGAAGACCGATTGAAAAGTTGCTTAGATTTGGTCATTCTATAACATAGTAAAAGTAAAATTGAAGGTGAACCACCCCTTTAAATTAAGCTTAGGAAAAAATATGGGGCCCTGGAATGATTTTGCCGTGGGGTCTTCTAGTTGGCTGGAATGTTTCTCTAATCTCTAAAGCATATTTATAACCCCCTCTGATACCTTCTCCTTAGACGTGAAGATCCCGGCAGAGGCGCCGAATTCCCCGGCTGGTTCGGGGTCGGTGGATGCCCTCGATAGCCGCTACCCTCAGCCTTTGTCCAGCCCAGAAGAGCGATGTGCGGCCCTTAAGGAGGAGTTTTTGGAACACCAGAGGCGAAATCGCGCGGCACAGAAGGTGCACACAAAGAGTAAAGACTTTGAGGAATGTTACGAGCAAGCCACACTGCTATGAACCCCTCACCCCCACATATCGTGGGGTCTTCAGCGTGGCAGATCCTACCAGACCAGAAGGGACACTGTTACTGCGGCATTATCAAGTGGGAGTTTTGCCCCACGTCTCCTGTGTTAGGCATCAGGTTTACCAATACCTGCCAATGTTACATCAGGGTTATCACATCAGCCAATCAAAACTGTTTTGTTGCGTACGGGCAACCTGGAACGCCAGCTGTCTTACATGCACATTACGACTGTTCCTCCTCTCTCACTGAGAAGTATTATGTTGCAGTTTATATTTTGCTTATCGTACCCCCCCCCTATACAGGGAGTAGATGATCACAGATCCGACTCCTGCTCCAGCTGTACCAATGCAGAGACAGGCTGCGGCCATTATGGTGCTCATAGAGGAGATTATGTTGTATATTTCAACAGGGCTTTAGAGGATCCATGTAAAAAAAAAAGAGTTATGTACATTTACATTTTCTTACAGAAAAATCCAGATCTCTGGTAATCATGGTTTGAGGAGAATAATGATGTTCCACTTCAATGTGTGCGGTTAATAAACATACTGGCTATCGACAAGTGCCAAAAAATAGCAATGCTGCGACTGACCAATCAGAAGCCAAAGAATCTCCTAGTAACGGATTCTGATTGGACGTTGAAGTGACACTGTAACTTATGAGTAGGCCACTATTTATGAAGGTGACATGCCAGTGAGGAGAAGGTGAGAAGAAGGTAGCCACATATCTGTTGGCATTGGCCTGCCCCATATACAGTGAGCTTAAGCCAGTGGCACGCTTAGTATTTTTAAATGGTTTCTTTTGCCTTTGCTTTCTTCCCCTCCAATCGCAGCGATGTCTGGTATGTAGGACACTGCACATGACTTAACCCTGTATTTTTTTCATTGCTTCTGGAATGTGACTCCTGACCATTTTTTATGCGAAAGAGTAAAGCACACATTCCAACTGGTGAGGTTCACTGGGAGACCAAACGGCAGCTGAATTACATCGCTCTTTACCCCCCCCCCATAAGGTTCAGTTTGACAGGCGTTTTTTTAGCCTCTGTTGCGTTAACTGTAACCCCTTTACTGATAGGATGCTTCAGGCACTTAACAACCACTGCCGATGTCCCAAAAAACCAGCACAAGCAACCGTAAAGACATCTACAAAAGTTTGGAAATGTTTGGCAAGTTGGCGACAGTAGGCAGGGCAGGAGGTTAGAAGTTTTGTTTGGAGAGGTGTTGATGAAGGGTTCACATTAGAGAACTTATCATAATTATAAATATATAGTGGTTGGTCTGTTTTGGGGTGGTTAAGCCTCCTTAAATCTTCTTCATTCTCTACCTATGAGTGTAAGGCAAGATAGCGGCAGTAGGACGGTATGGCGGCCATGGGCAAAATGGCAACAGTAGGAAAGGAGTGCTAATCCTGTAACATCACAGTAACTTGAGTCACTAGTGTGTCCAACAAGGGGGCGTTTCATCTGTGAATGTGGTTCTCTTTCGATTTCTATCCTAAATTTACATCTGAGTTGGGGCCAATCAAGTCAACCATGTTGACGTACAGTGGGTAAAAGTTTAAGTGAATACCAAGACAGGAATGACTCAAAACTGATATTGAGAATTACTTGGTGGGCTTGATGTGAAGACAGGGAAGAGCTTAGTGGACCTGAGACGAAGATCCCGGCAGGGTAGAGATTAAGCTGGCCATACAAGAATAGAGGTCGCTAACGATCAGATCATATGGGGGTTGCTTGGGAGAAGATCGCAAAAAATACCCTGTTAATGTTCTTGCCCTACAAGTAGGACTTTGTGGAAGTGAAATAAAGGTAGGGAAGCGCTTGAGATCAAGAATGATCACGGCTTTGTTAACTCAAGGTCCAGGCAGGGTGGCCAACACAAGCATTGATCAGCACATCAATGCAGTCCTGACCCAAGTGGATTTTTATACCCGCCCAATAGATATCTGGGCAGATATCATTCACATGGGCAAACCAGAACACCTTACATTTGATCTGGATTGGCCCAGTCAACAGTTTTAATATCGATGTGTCTGGCCAACTTTAATGGACTTTAGAGATTAAGATTGTGAAAAGTTTAAAGGAATTCTGATCAAGACCGGAAAAAGCGCAAGACAAGGAGGACTAAGATAAAGGACTAAGATCACAACTAGGAAGTAGATTTAAGGTCTGACTAGTTCTTAAAAGTTAGATTAATTGCCGGGCTTGGGAAATGGGCTAGAATTAGCTGAATACATATGACCCTGGGTTGTGTAGTACGATATTGCTTCCAGGTTGTATCTATATGAGTAAGACCTGCAGAAAGAATTATCTTTTCTTGCCCTTTAAATCCCATATCTTTATTAAATTTCCACTGGAAGTGTAATATCCTTTATTTATTCCATATCTCAGCAATGTTCCAGTATTATATTTAAAGATAACAAATATGTTTCTTTGCTCAAACCTGACTACACACTGTTAAAAGTAGGAGGCGAGCAACAAAGCATAAATCCAAGGGAACATATCCAGAGGCAGGGGAAGTGATAATTATATCACAAAACCCCATCTTTGGAGGATCTTACAAATGCTACAAGTCTTGGCAGCCTCTCCCATAATGCACTTGAAATGCGGCCAAGGTACAATTCTGCACATTTTGTCTTAAGACTCCAATTTCCTTATTTTGGCAGATCCTCAGACCCGATTGGATTTTCGAGACGCCCTGTATGTAGAGTGGCCTGTCTATGGGGCCATTCCAGCAGCTTGCCTGACCAATCTGTGGCTGAAATTGAGCAGATAGCTATCAAATCCTGTTGGATGAGAGCTACATTGGTGTGATGATGTGGTCCACTTCTGACAGGTCTCCCTAGGCCCCCATTATGATCCAAATTTTGGCCTGGAGACCAAATGATCAGAGTGTTGTTAGGCAATTCAGGTACCATGCATGTCCAGTTTAAGCCTAAGTTTGTAGGAGTTGTCAACATCATCTGCTGGGTGCTACTTTGGGCATCCCAAGCCAAGGTTATTATGCAGATAAGCTTCACATTTTAAATAAACTTTTACCATTTTTTAAGGTCTTCAGCTCCAGCCTATTCCTCATTTATGGGTCAGTTGTGAGTTACGATCACATCTCCGCCCTGTTTATTGACTTAATGCTTGGTCCTTGGATTAGTAGATGATCTGGATCTTCAGCCATGGTTCTTCAACCAGTTCTTCGGCTAATCTGGAGACACAACCATGTAAGGAGGGTGACATTTTTGTTTTGGGAGGCTAGGACTAGAAGGCTTTCTTTGACTTTTTATATCAATATATAGCACTCCGTTTGGAGAGGCTTAGCCTCCTTAAATATTCATCATTCTTGACCTATGGACACAACTCCCTGTATTCTCTGGTCTATGCCAATAATCAGTGTACAACCATTATATTATTGTAGCAAAACCAGAGCTGGGTTAGTTTTAATAGTACAATACTTGTCAGTGAGGGGGGTTAGTAGTCATGGTATTAATTAAATGACACTCGACTGCTTCTCAAGCCTTAAAATCTCCAAAACGGTCCAATCTCACAGTCCTGTGTTTGAAGCCTACAGTATATTGGGGGAATGGCACTGAACATGGAAATGTCTCCTTATTCGAATATTATATACGTTACCCCTAATTAAGTGTGTGCTGCCATATTGTTCACTTTCTTAGAGGTCTGACCATGTATGTGGACAGACCATGGTGTTCTGAGAAATGAAAAACTACACTCCCTGTAGTTCTGATCGTTCAGACATTGAGCCAAATAAAGGTGGCCATAACATTTGCAGTCACATATCGACACATAGTCAACATATGGCCACCACTGTTCTTCTTTAGAGCTACACAGACAGACTTTTACTTTAACCATAGGCAAGTTCCCCTTTAAAATCGCTAACATCTTTCCAAAAATATATAAACCATGTTCAGACCTTTCCGAAGACATTCCGTCAGTAAAATGCCTATAATAAAGAAAAATAATTGCAAAAAAAAGCCAGATTTATACTTTCTCTGCGTGCACTCATATAAATTTAAAAAAAAAAATTACAAAAAGGGCAAATCCAAAGAAAATAATGGGGATTGGATTATATGTTTTTTTACTGTTGATCTTACCTTGGTTGTTTTTTCTTGTTTTTTTTTTTAAGATGAAATATGGCGTTTTCTGTATAAAAAATATTTTGGCAAAAAAGAAATGTTTTGTTTTGTTTTTTACTGACTTTCAGATTTGTCTGATACCAATGAGAATTTTCTGGTATTGTATAAAATGCAAATGTATGTATAGAAGAAAAACAAATATTTTTATAGGATAATTTTTTTGCTATTTTAAGAGATTTCAGTGGTTTGGGGAGAAAAAAAACAATAAATAAATGTTACGGTAATAGGTCGGCGTCTTGTGATTTTGTTTGGACTCATAGCTGCCATCACCGAACTTTCAGAAGTAGAACTTCACCCTCCCTGGTTCCTCAGCTAAAATGTTCCACCTCCATGTGATTGGTTGTTGTCTGGGTGGCTGAAGGAGTGGCCCCAAATTGCAAATGGAATATGAGCATTGTGGCGCTTGTACGACTTCCAGCTAAATGGGTGGATGGAAAACACCCTCAACTGCCCCTCGAATGAACTGAACGTTACTTGCCTGGATCATGCTGGGTCAGAAGGTAATCGGGGGTCGGGCCACAAGTGTGCTACTAAGGTTCAAGCCATTTCCATTTAAGATATGAAGAGGCACCATTTGTCATTGCCCTTAGGGATAACAGATGGAGCTAGAATGGAAATCTATTGATGCAAGGCATTACATTAGGCCACCATACACTTCAAGGTCACCAGAGAAGCCTCCACTCCTCAACAATCCGTGTTGAACCATCCACATGACACCCAAGGCACAGTCTGGATCTGATAGACCTCATTCCGTGTGTGGCTTAAGAACAAATGACTACGCCCTACCCAATGGCTGAATAGGGAAAAAAGCCAAATATCATTGAGTGAGGCAGGTGGTGCTTTGTACTGTAGAAACTGAGGTTTGTGTGGGATTAGTGTGAATAAACTCATGCTCAAGCAACTTTTTGAATTTGTTATAGCAGTGCTGTGCAAATTATATTCTGGGCTCAAATCAACAAAGAGCTTTGATCACAAGAGTTGTCATCACCATTGGTTTTGGAGAGCTACAGTGGAACATCTGACTGCTCTGAACATACTGACTCACTTGTTGTGACACATTGTGTCCCTCAGGCCAAGAACCTTACAGGCAAAACAACACAAAGCAATAGAATATAGAATAGCTCTGTCTACAAACAAAACAAAGCACCCGCCTTCAGGTCCTACTCTAATAACTGTGGGCTTATAGGAGACCATCTCATACCTGTGGTCCCATGGGATTTGGGTCCCCAATCTCATATTGGAGACCCCAAGGAGACAATCTCATAGCTTTAGTTACAACAGGAGACAGTGTCCTGCCTGTGGGTTCCATAGGAGACAATCACATACCCAGGGTCAGACTGGGACGGCGGGACACCAGGAACAAACCCAATGGGTCCCCAGCTCTTGTGGGCCTTGTCGGCCAAGATCTGTACACAGAGATACTTCTTTCGGGCGATCATGGCAAAAACACTGCAGGCGTGGGTGCATGCACACACACAGTATAGCGTGCCGTCTCAGAAGGGGGGGGCAGATTCCGGAAGGGGGCCCTGGGACAGCAGCCCCAGTCCGACCCTGCACATACCTGTGGTCCCATAGAAGACAATCTCACACGTGGTCCCATAGGAGACAATCTCATACCTTTGGTCCAACAGAAGACAATCTCATGCCTGTGGTCCCATAAGACACAATCTCATGCCTGTGGTCCCATAAGAGACAATCTCATGCCTGTGGTCCCATAGGAGACAATCTCATACCTTTGGTCCAACAGAAGACAATCTCATACCTGTGGTCCCATAAAAGATAATCTTATACCTTTGGCCAACAGAATACAATCTCATGCCTGTGGTCCCATAAGAAACAATCTTATGCCTGTGGTCCCATAAGAGACAATCTCATGCCTGTGATCCCATAGGAGACACTACCTGTGTGTCTATAGGGAACAGACTTACACCTGAACAGACTTACACCTGTTTTAAGAGTCAAAACCAGCAGTGCTGGTTGTTCAAATAACTCAGCCTTTTTACAATGTGTAATGAATGTATATTGGGAAGTTGCTTAGAATGGCATTTTATTAGGCAAAAACTTTTCTTTGGGTGTTCACGCAATAACAACAAAAAAACTAATTTTAGAGAACCGGCCCCACAAGACACCTACAAGACCGCACTGGTTTCTGTGCAACCACACAGAAAGCAGCTAGAAAATTCACGGCTTATTAGCCATTCAGTGTTGGGGGTTTGTCTCTGGGTTTAAATGGATCACAAAACTCTCTTCTTTCATTGCAACCATCCATAAGGTGTCTTGTGTGTGTGTGTGTGTGTGTGAGATGCTGAAACCTTGTGTTGCTGCAGGTGCGGGTGCTTTTGTATGCACCTTCAGTTTCCCCTGGGGGGGGGCGGAGTGCCATTTGGGCTCCCTACATTATAAGGAGCACGTTTATGGCTTTAATTTACTCTGGGTGGGTTTTAGTTGCCCCTGGTGTCAATGTCACCCCTTTTCTCATTACGCAAGCACCCCTACATGGCTTCTTGTTCATGAGGGGTGTCCAGCAGTGCCTGTCCATAAGATAAGCTGCACTGCTCTCCCCATTACTATGGAATAAATCAGTTGTATATCTCTTCCAGATGATTCAGAAGAGGGTAGCACACCCAAGTTGAAAAAAAATAATTTATTGCAAAAAAGAAAAAATAACAAAAATTACAAGAAAATATATTTGGTGAGCCCAACGCGTTGGGTCTTCCTCAGGGGCACAAATAATCAAAAAAAAATCAAAATATAGATATTTTTTTATTTTGTTTGATTATTTGTGCCCCTGAGGAAGACCCTTAAGGTTGAAACGCGTTGGGCTCACCAAATATATCTTCTTGTCATTTTTCTTTTTTTGTAATAAATACGTTTTTTTCGACTTGGATGTGCTATCCGTTACTTACAATATTTAGCAGTTTAACTTGGAGACCCTGATGGGGAGCCTCCTATGGATTAGCACCCCACATTTTCATTCTGAGGTTCTGCGCCTTCTCTCTTAATTTTGCAGATTCAGAAGAGGGGGCAGCCGTTCCTGGGGGATATATTTGACTGATATGTTATGGCAGTTGAAAGGTCCTGGTGGTGACCCCCTCTTGGTGGGCCCCTTTCATCCATCCGCCACCATACGCCTTGATCCAATAAGGAAGGGGCTCCCCCTGGCTCTCTCCCTGTATTGGGGCTCATAGGTCTTTAGTTACTGATGAAGAATGAGAGTTGTGTCTGGGAAGCAGAGGGGGGCACAGGTCAATGTGCTGAGCTGTGTCTCACCCCCTAGCCCCCTGCACTCACATCTCAGCATTTTGGCTGAAGTGTCTCATCACAAAGACATCCATTTCCTCTCTTTCCATATTTGGTTATTTTCACACAGGTCACGGAGAGAAGGAATGCGGCTGGGTGGGTAGAAAGTGACGTGTAGTGGGGGGATTGAGGCACGAGAGGGCAGGTGCTGCCTCATGATTAGACAATAACCCCCCCCCTCCATCCATAAAAATATGTAGAAAGTTGTAAAATAGTGTTTTTCTGCTATTTATAGGCTGACATGCCCCGGGCCTTTACACAGGAAAGAAAACCCTCCTCGCCTGCTGTGTACATTATATTCACATTCCAAACTCAACAAAGGGTAAGTTTTCCCTGAGTGCAGAAAAAGGGGGAGTCCCAAGTATCTGTCTATAGCTGCTGTAAGGCTATTTACATTGGAACCTATTCCTGAAGCCACCAGATACTTATTAGAATGAAATAAATGACAAATTAATTGTATTTCAGGAAAAGTTCTATTTCAATGACTTGAAGACCTACGTTCAATGTTGTAGAAGAAAAAATGTAACTTTTACACTGTGGCACCTATTCTGGGGTTCTTTACTGGGGAGGCGCCATTTTGTGGCAGCTTCCCTGTGTATCCCCAGTACTATCAGATTATATTGTGCATGGACTCTGTAAGGAATAACTGGGAGCTGAAGAATAATGGTAATGGGGCTGTAGTGTTCCCCAGCCAAGTACCTCAGGCCAGTACATTTAGAGACGAGTGCCTAATAAATTGGCACCCACTGGTGAAATGTAGGTTTCTTGGCTTTTTATGAACTTCACAAACACAAACCTTTTTAGGAAAGAAAGCTGCTGGGAGCATTTACATACACAAGTGTGGTTTAAAGAAGTCAAAATAGGGGTCACTGGGCAAAGAGCCTGTATTGTGGGCACCTGCAGATCAGTGGGGGTAGTAGGGCTAGAGAGCAAGGCTAATTGGTAGCAGCAGGACAGACTGTTAACAGTGGGGCAAGATGGAAATGGTGAGGCAAAGATGGAGATGATGGGACAGGATGGAGATGGTGTGGGCAAGATGGAGATGGTGGGGGCAAGATGGAGATGGTGGGACAAGATGGAGATGGTGGTGCAAGATGAAGATGGTGGAACAGGATGCAGATGGTGAGGCAAGATGGAGATGGTGGGGCAAGATGGAGATGGTGGGACAAAATGGAGATGGTGGGACAAGATGGAGATGATGGGGCAAAGATGTTGACTGGCAAGTGATATGGAAATAGTAGAACAAGATGGCAGCAGGAGGACAAGAAGCTGACAGAATGCCAGGATGGAGACAGTGGGGCATGGGGAAGACAATTGGGCAAAATGGTAACAGTGTGGTAAGAGGGAGACAGTAGAGCAAGATGGCTATAGTGGGACATAATAGCAACAGAAGGAGAAGATGTTGACTGTGGGGCAAAATATAGACCACAGGGTGAGATTGGGCAAAGTAGAGCAAGATGGGGCACAGTAGAGCAGGATGGGGCACAGTAGGGGAAGAAGGGGCACCGTAGTGCAAGATGGGGCACAGTAGAGCAGGATGGGGCACAGTAGAGCAGGATGGGGCACAGTAGGGGAATAAGGGGCACGGTAGAGTAAGATGGGGCACAGTAGAGCAAGATGGGGCACAGTAGGGGAAGATGGTGCACAGTAGAGCATGATGGGGCACAGTAGGGGAAGATGGTGCACAGTAGAGCATGATGGGGCACCGTAGTGCAAGATGGGGCACAGTAGAGCAGGATGGGGCACAGTAGAGCAGGATGGGGCACAGTAGGGGAAGAAGGGGCACGGTAGAGTAAGATGTGGCACAGTAGAGCAAGATGGGGCACAGTAGAGCAGGATGGGGCATAGTAGGGGAAGATGGTGCACAGTAGAGCATGATGGGGCACAGTAGGGGAAGATGGTGCACAGTAGAGCATGGTGGGGCACAGTAGGGGAAGATGGTGCACAGTAGAGCATGGTGGGGCACAGTAGAGCAGGATGGGGCACAGTAGGGGAAGATGGTGCACAGTAGAGCATGGTGGGGCACAGTAGAGCAGGATGGGGCACAGTAGGGGAAGATGGTGCACAGTAGAGCATGGTGGTGCACAGTAGAGCAGGATGGGGCACAGTAGGGGAAGATGGTGCACAGTAGAGCATGATGGGGCACAGTAGGGGAAGATGGTGCACAGTAGAGCATGGTAGGGCACAGTAGGGGAAGATGGTGCACAGTAGAGCATGGTGGTGCACAGTAGAGCAGGATGGGGCACAGTAGGGGAAGATGGTGCACAGTAGAGCATGATGGGGCACAGTAGGGGAAGATGGTGCACAGTAGAGCATGGTGGGGCACAGTAGAGCAGGATGGGGCACAGTAGGGGAAGATGGTGCACAGTAGAGCATGATGGGGCACAGTAGGGGAAGATGGTGCACAGTAGAGCATGATGGGGCACAGTAGGGGAAGATGGTGCACAGTAGAGCATGGTGGGGCACAGTAGGGGAAGATGGTGCACAGTAGAGCAGGATGGGGCACAGTAGGGGAAGATGGTGCACAGTAGAGCATGGTGGGGCACAGTAGGGGAAGATGGTGCACAGTAGAGCATGGTGGGGCACAGTAGGGGAAGATGGTGCACAGTAGAGCATGGTGGGGCACAGTAGGGGAAGACGGGGCACAGTAGAGTAATATGGGCCACATTAGAGCATGATGGGGCACAGTAGCGTAACATAGGGCACAGTAGAGCATGGTGGGGCACAATAGAGTAAGATGGGGCACAGTAAAGCAGGATAGGGCACAGTAGAGTAGGATGGGGGCACAGTAGGGGAAGACGGGGCACAGTAGAGTAATATGGGGCACAGTAGAGCATGATGGGGCACAGTAGGGTAATATGGTGCACAGTAGAGCATGATGGGGCACAGTAGGGGAAGATGGGGAACAGTAGAGTAAGATGGAAGCACAAGGAGAAATTAGTTGACTGTGGGGAAGGACAGAGATAATAGATGGTGACATTTGGGCAAGGTGGATTGAGCAAGATAAGATGGCAGCCTCCTGAAAGTAACCCTGGTCGACTATGACATTCAGATGTTCTCAATACAGTGGGAAATAAATGGCAGTGGCTCATAGCAAGTTATACCCCTACAATTCCATAGAACTGAATGTGCCATTGTGTCACTGACCCCTTCTAAAAACAAATGCTCTCTAAGGCTACAAATTTATAGTTATTGCTACTCATCTCATCTTTCTATTTCAGACCTCTCCCATTCATATTCCAGTCTCTTATTCAAATCAATGCATGGTTGCCAGGGGAACTTGGACCCTAGCAACCAAATGGTGGAATTGCAAACTGGAGAGCTGCTGAATAAAAAGCTAAATAACTCAAAAACCACAAATAATAAAAAATGAAAACCGGTTGCAAATCGTCTCAGAATATCCCTCTCTACATCATACTAACAGTTCATTTACAGGTGAACAACCCCTTTAAGTGAGAAAAACTCATTCCCAGACTCCTTAGCACAAACAGAGGAAGCTGAGGCGTACATATGGTCACACACAGGCCATATTTACTGCATTATTTGGCCCGGTCGCTAGGCAACGGTGCTTGTGCATTGTCAGGCAGTTGCATTGACCCATGGACTGAGACAGGCAGGGCCTGGGGTGGGGCACTGATACGGCTGCCGTGTAACTGTATGACATGGATCTTTATGTCTCGGGCTGAATGAGGAGTCTCAAGGGGACACAGATGTACAAGCTGTCAATTAGGGGCGGCAGTTGCACCCACAGAGGTTACAGGAGGAATGAGTCATATATATATATAGATGTAATTCTGTGTATGAGAATAAAGGAACAGTGTGTGGCTTCCAGTCTGTGTTTGTATTGTTCCCCCATAGATGGCACATCCATAGTAACAAGCTGCACGACTAGGGTTAAATGGAAGTGTAAAGCCCGGGGGGGGGGGGAGTTAGCAAGAAGGGTCAGTAGTGGGGGATCCTGTCTATTGGGTCCATGAATATTTAATAACACAGGCCTTGCTGTTACACGGGTCGTTTTAATGAAATATAACTCCTAATATGATTCTAAAACAAAAATGGTCCCTATCTGTTAGAACGTGATTGCATCAGGGAACTGGGACCTGCAAGTCTCACTTCTTCCCTCCCACACAGACCCAGAAGAGCAGAGACAGAGTTGTTGTGAGGCAGTCGGCTTTTTCATATAAATGTCTGGAAAATGTATAAGAAGAGGTGCACAATGTACTGTTACCCCTTTATAGCTCTGCGCCTGCAACGTTTTATCCCTAGTTCACCAATGTGTCTGTAAAATATTGGCATGTACTCTTAACCTGTAACTGTCTGCACCTGTAAAATCTTGGCATGTACCTCTCCCCTGTAACTGTCTGCACCTGTACATGTTGACCCGAGATCACCTGTAATAGCTGCAATGCCTCACCTGTAACTATTTGTAATATCTTAGCATGCCTCTCCCCCTTACCTATAACTGTCTCACCTGTAATACATTGGCATGTACCCCCTTACCTGTAACTGTCTCACCTGTAATATCTTGGCATGTACGCCCTTACGTGTAACTGTCTCACCTGTAATACATTGGCATGTACCCCCTTACCTGTAACTGTCTCACCTGTAATATCTTGGCATGTACGCCCTTACGTGTAACTGTCTCACCTGTAATACATTGGCATGTACCCCCTTACCTGTAACTGTCTCACCTGTAATACATTGGCATGTACCCCCTTACTTGTAACTGTCTCACCTGTAATACATTGGCATGTACGCCCTTACCTGTAACTGTCTCACCTGTAATATCTTGGCATGTACCCCCTTACTTGTAACTGTCTCACCTGTAATAACTTGGCATGTACCCCCTTACTTGTAACTGTCTCACCTGTAATATATTGGCATGTACCCCCTTACTTGTAACTGTCTCACCTGTAATATATTGGCACATAACCTCCTTACCTGTAACTGTCTCACCTGTAATATCTTGCACTTGATTGATTGCCATGGGGGGGTTATTTTGGTTGATTTCATTGGTTTAATCAATTCATTTATTTTATTGTCTCTGTTTTTATGTAGACAGGTCCCCACAATGACTTTGTCTCTCCTCACTGCCCCCCTCCTGGCCTTCCCCCGTGAACAACATTAATATAAAATCCCAGTGATCTAATCCCAGTGTCCCACTCCCTTTCCTGTTCATATAACTATACACAGTATATATATAATTATACACAGTATATATATATAACTATACACAGTGACAGGCGATAAGAACCAGAACCAATTCCCTTCCCAGCCTGTTCCATATCATTTCCACTTGTTTATTCCTCATACAATAATCCCCATCAACTTCATGGGCCACATCTATCCAAGGGGAAGTTTTCCTACTCTGCTCAACTACAATAAAAGGCTTTTCTCCTATTGCTCCAATGTTTATTTAACGTCTCACAATTATTAGGGCTGCAAAAGATTTCTATTAATTAGTGCCCCACTTTACATAGGAACGAGTAGGGGTTATATGCCTTAGACCCAAGTGAATCAGCACCCCCTGTGGTCAAACTATCCTAATAAAACCCCTAATGCCTGAGAACAGCGGGTGCCTCCATTTTTGGCCAAACTCCAGTCCTAGACATTATATATTGGGGGTTTAGGTTTGTGCAATGTGAATGGGGGTGATAAGGGTTAATTGGGAACCTCAGGAGAGGCAGAGGGTCAAATGTACTTGTCATATATATTGGGAAAGAGTAATTTGTCCCTTGTTTGTCCCTGAGCCATCGCTTACCCAGGGCCAAAGGAATGTACGGGGGGGCGGGGGGGAAGCTTTAGTGAGTATAGGAAATAAAGGAATCACTACTAATATTTATTTCACTTATAATCATAATCAACCCCTGTAACTATAGCAGGGTGACACCCCAATGTTTCTATATATCTGTAACCTTGTTATGAGCTAAGGGGACCCAGTCCGAAGGTCAGTTAGGGGGAGATTTGGGGTGAGTGCTTATTTGTGCCCTGGGTACCCCTGGAACTATAGCAGGGTGACACCCCAATGTTTCTATATATCTGTAACCTTGTTATGAGCTAAGGGGGCCCAGTCTGAAGGTCAGTTAGGGGGAGATTTGGGGTGAGTGCTTATTTGTGCCCTGGGTACCCCTGGAACTATAGCAGGGTGACACCCCAATGTTTCTATATATCTGTAACCTTGTTATGAGCTAAGGGGGCCCAGTCTGAAGGTCAGTTAAGGGGAGATTTGGGGTGAGTGCTTATTTGTACCCTGGGTACCCCTGGAACTATAGCAGGGTGACTGTTACCCCAATGTTTCTATATATCTGTAACCTTGTTATGAGCTAAGGGGGCCCAGACCAATTCCTAGGGAATATGAAAAGGCCAGAATACCTCCTAGGCTTACATATACCGGTAAGCATTGATTAGAACATACCATTTCATGCATGGCTGAACTAGGAATTACTTCTTGTTATGACATTCATGGTCTGGTGAGTACATGTGGTATTTATTTGCCAGTACAGTCCATATCAGGTGTAGATAAGCATTCAGCAGTTATGACACAAACATGGAGCCTGTTTACTGTAGCTACCCTGATTAATGGCATATATATTGATATTTATAGCTGTACCCAGTAAACGGGGCTCCAGTAGTTAAATAACTTGCGCAAACAGCAGGCACTTTGGACTTTGTCTGCAAGACACCAGTGAAGAGATAGCAAACCCATAGGCTGCTGGAGGGCCTTGTCTTGACCAAAGGGCTATATATATATATATATATATATATATATGGACAAAACTGAAACCCACAAGTCTTGGGTCCTTAAAGGATTCTGTTGTGGAGCACAGTAACATAGCTCTGTCATTGGGTAACATATTCCATATACACATCTATTTCTAAATGGAGTTCTTCTATCTCGTCCTGGCTTCTGTATCTATTCCTCGTGCCCTTGTCTCCCCCCTCTGTAACCCCACTCCCTATCTAACCCCCACCCCATAAAGATATATGACTATAATGATAAGATATGATTCTTCCATACAAACAGTGACTATTGTGCCAGAACTTAGAATAAAGAGCAGGAAAGCTGGTCATTCTGCCCCTTAGGGAGGTCACCAAACCAGCAGGTCAATCTTTGTCTGATTTAGCCACCCAATGACATTTTCAAACATGACCAATAGACACCTCAACAATTTTTGACCATGTCAGCAGTTATTATTGGCTCATGTATGACCAGCTTTTGTGTATTAAGATTAACCTTTAAGTCCTATTCCTTTAGCCTGGCTCACATGGGTCGATAATAGCTGCCTACGTGGCCATTCCAGTCCAAATTGGCATCTTATCAACTTGAGTCTGGGACCCTCAGAAGGTTCTGCCCAACAGAAATCTGGCCACATCCCATCCCATCAGTGCATTGAAGTGGTTTTCTCCTAACTGGTCTCTATAAGGTCCTATTATGATCTAATTATTGGCCTGGTAGCCAATCGGGTCATCCTAAATTGGCCGTCACATTGAGTAAATTGGCCTCCAAGTGATATCAAGCCATAGATCAGATCTCCAAATGGCTTTGCATGAGACCCCTGTGTGATTCAAGCGTTGGTAGATGCCAAATAATCAGATAAGCCCATCACTTGGTGGTGGCACCTCCCAGACTAAGCATTCTCCAATCAATATCTCTTTGAAGTTTGCTCAGAGGATGGAAAATACCATTGGTCAAAGACTGAATCGGTCATGAATTATGTTCTTTCCTACTGGCTCAGCAATATCCAATCAAACGTTGACTTGAAGGTCAAATGATCGTCAGTTGTGTGTTGAAACCAGCAGATTGTATGGCTGGTGTTACTAGTCCTATTTAAGGGTAACTAGTTCCATATAAGAGTTTAGAGTCATCTACAGACACCTTACTTTCTGTTTAATACTAAGTCACAAAAGGAAAGCGCTTGGACACTGGAGGTGGCCTTTATGGAGAAAGGGTCCAAGAGTCTTTAAAAATTCGTTCATTCTTTATTCTGTAATAAAGAATATTTGATCTATACAGGAACATTTAAATGCAATAAAATGATACTGACATTGATAATACTTTATTGAAATCAGTTCTTGGCTCTGATTTTTAGACTAATCCTTGGCTTGTAGATAAAGGGATTCCACCCCCCTCAAGCGTAAGTCTTACACATTTTTGGAAACCCAAGTCTGTTGTTTTGGGAACAGGAAGATTTGGACAGTTTTATAGTGTTTGCTGAACGCCAGATGACTGTGGAGAATAGGCTTCTCTCCCCAATACCTTCCCATATAGATCCACAATAGGCCCACCAAGAACCGAGCGCTGCTGAAAGAAGCAGCGGTTTTATGGTGTCCCTGGGGCCGGAATCTTTACGTCGGCTGTCAAGGAAGCCCTTAGAAGTGTAAACATAAGGGGGGAAGTCAATAGTCTGTGTAATTTAAATGTATCATCAGCTGCTGTTACATGAACAGGGTCCTGTCAGGTACAAATGATTAACTGCTCAATGAACTAAAGTCTCTTTTTCCAGGCCTGGCTCTACAGAGCTAACTGTCAGCTTGTTGCCTGAGGTTCTGTTTCTATTTTGCAGCCAGTTTCACGGCCCTCTTGCTGTGTAGGTAAGAAAGCATTTGCTTTGGCTCCACAGATTCATCCTACTTGCACAGCCAAAGCGCCATGAAATTGACTAGCTTCTGCCCATATAAAGGAATACAACGATACAGAAAAAGGGAACGCTCTGGGCACACAATAAGCTATAGCCTCAAACATTATCGTGCAGCGACACGTTGCTTCCTGTTTCCTGACTCCATTCTCCAGAAGTCCGGAAGAACTTCCCCCCCGAATCAACTGGGTTTGGCTCATGCAAGGACATCTGCTGGGCTAATCATGAGTCGGTGAAACAGGGAACCCACCAGAACCTGCTCATAAACTCCTGGGCTTGCTGCTGCATAGGTATCATTTGGCCAACCCTGGCTTATCCAATCCTTGACTCAGGGGTCAACAACCTGATCCAGCCCCCCCCACAGGTCCAATAAACTGTGACTGTCTATGGTATCATACAGCAGTCCCTCTGGCAGTTGTCTATACCGATGGATCAAAAGTGACCCATTGGACAAGGGCCACATTAACAAGCCCAGATATTGGTTGGCCTGTCTCAAAGTAGCACTATTAACACCAATCCCTCTCATGGGCCTCATGCCATGCACTGAAGACTCACCCGGAGAGGACAATTTGGCACCTTTTGTCTGCCCACGTATTGCTCTTTAAGCTGCTGGTACCAATGAACCAGTTTAGTCAGGGACCAGTTATGCTGATGATCCAAATGGGCTCCTTCCTCGCTCAATCTATTATTGTCAACAATATCAGACTAGGGTGTCCGGGGCCCACTGGGGCTCCCATCTCGGGGGCCCCTGACGCCAGTCGCCCCATGTATCTCTTCCATACAGCACCCCCATTGCCGCACAGCATGGACCGCATTTCCTCCTTGCAGCCGTGATCAGGGCGGGTTATGCCAACCCTGTATTTGCACCTTTTTCAACTTTTTTCTTCCAGCTGTAACCACCACAAGAATGACGTGAGTAACACGATGAACGTCCCACACTCTAACTGGCCAATTCCAGCTTGAGTGGGCCATTTGAATTCCAGCTTGAGTGGGCCATTTGCAGTGCACAGATAGCATGTTAGGTTTAGGAAACACATATATAAGCCATATATGAGAAACAATATGAAATAATTGACTGAAAATGTTTTTAAGAAGGAATCATTAAGAACCCACTAAAGTTTGGATGCATTTTATACCAGTGATAGTTCCCCTTTAAGTGGCTCAAGGCTACTGTAAGGATTCCTGGATCGGAATACAAAGAGCCATGGAAATGACATTATAAGCAGGGATATCACTGCATCTGCCCCCCAGGATCATATTTCACATATTATGAAGCTGTAATTGAGTAATATACTATGTGGTTCCATCCAATTACATTACAAGGCAAGGATAATTGTATCCTGGGGAGGAAATGACGGACATTATTCTGGCTCCTATACATACAGTAATGAGCAGGGAAGCCAACTGGCTGCTCTATATAGAGGGGAGTATGTGAGATGTTTTAAAAAAAAACAATTAAAAAAGATAATTCCCCAAAATCATAGAACGATAAATACAGTGCCAATTCCATGCATTGAACCCCTAGAACACATTCCAGGATAAATACAGAGCCAATTCCATGTATAATACCCCAGAACCCACAGCAGGATAAATACAGTGACAACAATTCCATGTATAATACCCCAGAACACACAGCAAGATAAATACAGTGTCAATTCCATGTATAATACCCCAGAACACACAGCAGGATAAATACAGGGCCAATTCCATGTATAATACCCCAGAACACACAGCAGGATAAATACAGTGCCAATTCCATGTATAATACCCCAGAACACACAGCAGGATAAATACAGGGCCAATTCCATGTATAATACCCCAGAACACACAGCAGGATAAATACAGTGCCAATTCCATGTATAATACCCCAGAACACACAGCAGATAAATACAGTGTCAATTCCATGTATAATACCCAGAACACACAGTAGGATAAATACAGTGCCAATTCCATGTATAATACCCAGAACACACAGCAGGATAAATACAGTGCCAATTCCATGTATAATACACCAGAACACACAGCAGGATAAATACAGGGCCAATTCTATGTATAATACCCCAGAACACACAACAGGATAAATACAGTGCCAATTCCATGTATAATACCCCAGAACACACAGCAGGATAAATACAGGGCCAATTCCATGTATAATACCCCAGAACACACAGCAGGATAAATACAGGGCCAATTCCATGTATAATACCCCAGAACACACAGCAGGATAAATACAGTGCCAATTCCATGTATAATACCCCAGAACACACAGCAGATAAATACAGTGTCAATTCCATGTATAATACCCAGAACACACAGCAGGATAAATACAGTGCCAATTCCATGTATAATACCCAGAACACACAGCAGGATAAATACAGTGCCAATTCCATGTATAATACACCAGAACACACAGCAGGATAAATACAGGGCCAATTCTATGTATAATACCCCAGAACACACAACAGGATAAATACAGTGCCAATTCCATGTATAATACCCAGAACACACAGCAGGATAAATACAGTGCCAATTCCATGTATAATACCCCAGAACCCACAGCAGGATAAATACAGTGCCAATTCCATGTATAATACCACAAAACCCACAATAGGATAAATACAAGGCCAATCCCATGTATAATACCCCAGAACACACAGCAAGATAAATACAGTGCCAATTCCATGTATAATACCCCAGAACACACAGCAGGATAAATACAGTGCCAATTCCATGTATTATACCTCAGAACAAACAGCAGGATAAATACAGGGTCAATTCTATGTATAATACCCCAGAACACACAGCAGGATAAATACAGTGCCAATTCCATGTATTATACCTCAGAACACACAGCAGGATAAATACAGGGCCAATCCCATGTATAATACCCCAGAACACACAACAGGATAAATACAGGGCCAATTCCATGTATAATACCCCAGAACACACAGCAGGATAAATACAGTGCCAATTCTATGTATAATACCCCAGAACACACAGCAGGATAAATACAGTGCCAATTCCATGTATAATACCCCAGAACACACAACAGGATAAATACAGTGCCAATTCTATGTATAATACCCCAGAACACACAATAGGATAAATACAGGGCCAATCCCATGTATAATACCCAGAACACACAGCAGGATAAATACAGTGCCAATTCCATGTATAATACCCCAGAACACACATCAGGATAAATACAGTGCCAATTCCATGTATAATACCCCAGAACACACAGCAGGATAAATACAGTGCCAATTCCATGTATAATACCCAGAACACACAGCAGGATAAATACAGTGCCAATTCCATGTATAATACCCCAGAACACACATCAGGATAAATACAGTGCCAATTCTATGTATAATACCCCAGAACACACAATAGGATAAATACAGGGCCAATCCCATGTATAATACCCCAGAACACACAGCAGGATAAATACAGTGGCAATTCCATGTATAATACCCAGAACACACAGCAAGATAAATACAGGGCCAATTCCATGTATAATACCCCAGAACACACAGCAGGATAAATACAGGGCCAATTCCATGTATAATAATCCAGAACAAACAGCAGGATAAATACAGTGCCAATTCCATGTATAATACCCCAGAACACACAGCAGATAAATGCAGGGCCAATTCCATGTATAATACCCCAGAAAACACAGCAGGATAAATACAGTGCCAATTCCATGTATAATACCCCAGAACACAAAACAGGATTAATACAGTGCCAATTCCATGTATAATACCCAGAACACACAGCAGGATAAATACAGTGCCAATTCCATGTATAATACCCCAGAACCCACAGCAGATAAATACAGTGCCAATTCCATGTATAATACCCCAGAACACACAGCAGATAAATACAGTGTCAATTCCATGTATAATACCCCAGAACCCACAGCAGATAAATACAGTGCCAATTCCATGTATAATACCCCGGAACACACAGCAGGATAAATACAGTGCCAATTCCATGTATAATACCCCAGAACACACAGCAGGATAAATACAGGGCCAATTCCATGTATAATACCCAGAATACACAGCAGGATAAATACAGTGCCAATTCCATGTATAATACCCAGAATACACAGAAGGATAAATACAGTGCCAATTCCATGTATAATACCCCAGAACACACAGAAGGATAAATACAGTCTCAATTCCATGTATAATACCCCAGAATACACAGCAGATAAATACAGTGCCAATTCCATGTATAATACCCAGAACACACAGCAGGATAAATACAGTGCCAATTCCAAGTATAATACCCCAGAACACACAGCAGGATAAATACAGGGCCAATTCCATGTATAATACCCCAGAACACACAGCAGGATAAATACAGGGCCAATTCCATGTATAATACCCCAGAACACACAGCAGGATAAATACAGTGCCAATTCTATGTATAATACCCCAGAACACACAGCAGGATAAATACAGTGCCAATTCCATGTATAATACCCCAGAACACACAACAGGATAAATACAGTGCCAATTCTATGTATAATACCCCCGAAAACACACAATAGGATAAATACAGGGCCAATCCCATGTATAATACCCAGAACACACAGCAGGATAAATACAGTGCCAATTCCATGTATAATACCCCAGAACACACATCAGGATAAATACAGTGCCAATTCCATGTATAATACCCCAGAACACACAGCAGGATAAATACAGTGCCAATTCCATGTATAATACCCAGAACACACAGCAGGATAAATACAGTGCCAATTCCATGTATAATACCCCAGAACACACATCAGGATAAATACAGTGCCAATTCTATGTATAATACCCCAGAACACACAATAAGATAAATACAGGGCCAATCCCATGTATAATACCCCAGAACACACAGCAGGATAAATACAGTGGCAATTCCATGTATAATACCCAGAACACACAGCAAGATAAATACAGGGCCAATTCCATGTATAATACCCCAGAACACACAGCAGGATAAATACAGGGCCAATTCCATGTATAATAATCCAGAACAAACAGCAGGATAAATACAGTGCCAATTCCATGTATAATACCCCAGAACACACAGCAGATAAATAAAGGGCCAATTCCATGTATAATACCCCAGAAAACACAGCAGAATAAATACAGTGCCAATTCCATGTATAATATCCCAGAACACACAGCAGGATAAATACAGTGCCAATTCCATGTATAATTCTCCAGAACACACAGCAGATAAATACAGGGCCAATTCCATGTATAATACCCCAGAACACACAGCAGATAAATACAGGGCCAATTCCATGTATAATACCCCAGAAAACACAGCAGAATAAATACAGTGACAATTCCATGTATAATACCCCAGAAAACACAGCAGGATAAATACAGTGCCA
The DNA here is from genome assembly GCA_038501925.1 of Xenopus petersii. NCBI lineage: Eukaryota > Metazoa > Chordata > Amphibia > Anura > Pipidae > Xenopus > Xenopus petersii. The sequence goes on along the minus strand of CM076686.1, from coordinate 6,577,234 downwards.
ATTCCATGTATAATACCCCATAACACAAAACAGGATAAATACAGTGCCAATTCCATGTATAATACCCCAGAACACACAGCAGGATAAATACAGTGCCAATTACATGTATAATACCCCAGAACCCACAGCAGATAAATACAGTGCCAATTCCATGTATAATACCCCGGAACACACAGCAGGATAAATACAGTGCCAATTCCATGTATAATACCCCAGAACACACAGCAGGATAAATACAGGGCCAATTCCATGTATAATACCCCAGAAAACACAGCAGAATAAATACAGTGCCAATTCCATGTATAATACCCCAGAAAACACAGCAGGATAAATACAGGGCCAATTCCATGTATAATACCCCAGAAAACACAGCAGAATAAATACAGTGCCAATTCCATGTATAATATCCCAGAACACAAAACAGGATAAATACAGTACCAATTACATGTATAATACCCCAGAACCCACAGCAGATAAATACAGTGTCAATTCCATGTATAATACCCCAAAACACACAGCAGATAAATACAGTGCCAATTCCATGTATAATACCCCAGAACACAAAGCAGATAAATACAGGGCCAATTCCATGTATAATACTCCAGAACACACAGCAGATAAATACAGTGCCAATTCCATGTATAATACCCCAGAACACACAGCAGGATAAATACAGAGCCAATTCCATGTATAATACCCCAGAACACACAGTAGGATAAATACAGAGCCAATTCCATGTATAATACCCCAGAACACAAAGCAGGATAAATAAAGTGCCAATTCCATGTATAATACTCCAGAACAGTATGGGACAAAGCAGTCCTGTGTGTAACCATATTTTCCCCAAATAGATCCAGCAACCCCTGTACAAACCACCTAAAGACAAAATTAAATTAAGCTTATTTCGAAAAGTGTCATTTTTCGGCTGATGTTCAGCAGAAAGTCAGGACGTCAGAGCAGTGAAATCACAGGAACAAATTCTTTGCCTGTTTTTTTTTTTGTGTGTCCACCCACACCCACTTCTCTTTGATTAAAGCTGACATCATCGCTTTTTTTCCTGTCTGTGGGGCAGGGCTGAGCCAGTGAAACAGACAGAGAGGAGTGAGGAATCAGTGAGTCGTGTTCACTGCAGCCTGGGAAGTGTTTGTAGTAAGGTAAGTCTCTCTCTCTATCAGGGCTGGGGGAAAGCACTTCATAGACTTTGCTAGAGAAGCCAAGACGGGGGTTAATGGTTTTAGCAATGAGCCAATGTCTCTTTCCATATATTTGTATAAAGTGTATTTGATGCATTCACATGTGTTTTATCAGCAGGAATCACAATGTATCTACATATAGAAAGCATCTTATTAGCTGGCAATTTAATATGACATTTAGTGGCATATTTCCAATTGTTCCTACTAACTAAATGGTGTATGTAATATATATTTGTACTGACTCTCTGCACCCCTAAACCTCTAAAGGTTGAGATCGGGGTTTAAAGGGGGGATTCAGGGTTATTTTTAGGAGTGTGTCTGTTTCTGAACCTATTTTATGTTCTGTTAGATAAATGCAGAATTAGAAGGAATCACAAGGCACCCTCCCCAGCCTGTATCTCTTATCCCCAGGGAAGCAGCTGTTTAACCTCCGCAATGCCTTTACTAACCTGGGTGTGGGGAGTAAAGGGTTAATAGGAAATGCCAGGCAGCAATGGGAGATTTCATCCTAGGGGAAAGAATTTGGGTCTGTAGGAGAGTGAGAATTGCTCAATAGCAGATATAAATGGCAGCCAGAATGAAATGTTTGTTATTATCCCGTATTACACACACACACTTACTGCTACTGGAATGTGTCTAAACAAGGGCAACTGCAAAGCCGTAACTTCTAAAATAAGTTGGCTTATAATGTGCCCAGGACGTTCCTTCTCTGTATATTTATGTATTTATACCTACAGGTTGGAGCTGCCATACTGCTTCCCCTTAGGACATTTCCAGTCTGCGTATCAGAAGCAGCTTTCTTCACATTTAGCAACAAAAACACACAACCGTTAGTAGATGCTGATACCTGTGCGGGACGTTGTCCCTTTAACAAGCAGTGTGGCAGCTCCCGATAATGAGCTTAAATGCATTTATACAGGTTTCCTGAAAGCAATAAAGCCTAGTGTTTGTGTGTGTGTGTGTGTGTGTGTGTGTGTGTGTGTGTGTGTGTGTGTGTGTGTGTGTGTGTGTGTGTGTGTGTGTGTGTGTGTGTGTGTGTGTGTGTGTGTGTGTGTGTGTGTGTGCAGAACAGTGCTTTGTTGGATGCATGTATGTGAATGGGAGCTGCCATACTGATTGCCCTTGCCCAAAGCAAAGGTATACTCTTAAAGGGGTGGTTCACCTTTAAGTTAACTTTCAATTTGTTATATAATTGGCTACTTTTAAGCAACTACAATGCTATGCAATATGTTGGCGCTATATAAATACATGTTGATAATAATAATAATAATAATTTTTCAACTGGTCTTCATTTTTTCTTTTTTATAGTTTTTAAATCATTTGTCTTCTGACTCTTTTCAGCTTTCAAATGGGGGTCACTGACCATATCTAAAAACAAATGCTCTGTAAGGCTACAAATGAATTGTTATTGCTACTTTTTATTACTCCTCTTTATATTCAGGCCTCTCCTATTCATATTTCAGTCTCTTATTCAAATCAGTGCATGGTTGCTAGGGGAATTTGGGGTCTAGCAACCAGACTGCTGAAATTGCAAACTGGAGAGCTGCTGAATAAAAAGCTAAATAAGCCAAAAACCACAAATGATAAAAAATTAAAACCAATTGCAAATTGTCTCAGAATATCCCTCTCTACATCATATTAACGGTTAGTTTAAAGGTGAACAACCTGTTTAATGAATATTGCAGTATATATTGACGGTTACAAGGAGGGCAGTTGCTATTACCTGGTTTATAAGACCTATGTAAGGACGAGGGTTTTAAGCATATGGTTAATTTTCAGATCAGCAATAGAGCCTGTGACTAAGTGGCCCATGGAGGCATGAAACGCGTAAGGCTTTTTAAGAAATAATGAAGCAGCAGAAGTTGAGTGTGGGCCAGTTTGTGGGGTTTGAAGGAAGCAATATAGTGGGTCTGTGCAGGCAATGCTCACACTAAGCTGTGCCTAAGGCCCAATAAATAGGCTATTATTTGGTACTTGGTGTAAAGGAACCGTATCAGCCTGGGTGTGGAAAGATCTTGGCTTCAGATATAATCTCTTAATGGGAAGGAAACAATACAGGGCTGGGGCAGTAAAGCTGATAACAAGGTGGGCAGATCTCCTTGGCACAAGTTAAGTGGGTTGATCCTTATCCCTGTATTACTATATAGGATACATTCCCTATTTATAAGTATGTTGCACTTACTCCTATGGCCTGGCCGATAAAAATGATGGCTGATCCCAATGTTATTAATAGGGGAAAAAGTTGAATATATAGGATTTTTTTTCCAGAAAAGGTGGCAATCCTACTTATTCCCCATATGTCTTACTGAACAGGCATTTTTATCTTCATAACAGTATCAACTAGGAACAGCCACACTACCTATACAACAAGGCATTCCTGCTAAATTGTGCTTAGTACAGGGAATACCTATGCTGCCATAGTTTTATGGGATCTCTCTGTACAGACTATGAGCAAACTTAGGGGACTGTTCCTGCTGAATTGTGCTTAGTACAGGGAATACCTATGCTGCCATAGTTTTATGGGATCTCTCTGTACAGACTATGAGCAAACTTAGGGGACTGTTCCTGCTGAATTGTGCTTAGTACAGGGAATACCTATGCTGCCATAGTTTTATGGGATCTCTCTGTACAGACTATGAGCAAACTTAGGGGACTGTTCCTGCTGAATTGTGCTTAGTACAGGGGAATACCTATGCTGCCATAGTTTTATGGGATCTCTCTGTACAGACTATGAGCAAACTAAAGCTGGCCATAGATGTAAAGATCCGATGGTAGGAATCATCGTACGATCGGACTTTCCCATCTCCCGACCCGCCACTAACCATTCAGATCAAAGTCTTACCAGTCAGATTAGTTAAAGAACAGATCAGCAATGTTCTGCCCCTGACAACAATCGTACGATATCTATGTCCAACCAAAGCTAGTGACAGTCTCCCACTGAAAATCGTACGATCGGCAATACACACAGAGATATTATCGGCAGCCGACAGAAATTTTCTAACCTGTCCGATCGACCAAACGACCGATCTCCGCCGGACGAAAAATGTCGGGACTCTCCACACACGGTTCGAAAATCGTACGAATCCTCGATTCGTACGATCAGATCTTTGCGTCTATAGCCAGATTTAGGGGTTGTTCCTGCTGAATTGTGCTTAGTACAGAGGAATACCTATGCTGCCATAGTTTTATGGGATCTCTTATCTCAGATGAGATAAATCAGCCCCCTCAGGGCCAAAGCAGAAACAATTATAAGGCATATCTGACGTAGCTGTAGGGCCTGCAGCAAGTATCAGGATGAACTCACACCTATGTTAGACTCAAGGGGTCGGATAAACAACCCTGAGTTCCTTTCATTTTGTCATGAGCTGTACAAGACATGTGCACCTGCCAGTAAAATATTTATTATGGAAAGTTAATAAAAATAAATGTTATATAAAGTTTAACAGTATGCGGGGGAGTTGGGTGGGATAAATCATGTCATCCAATGTGTGGTCTTCAGGCTATAAAGTTCTGTGACTTCTGCTTCCCTTCTGCAAATATAACATTCCTGCAGGGGTTTGATTGGCCCTTGGGGTACCAGCCAGGAGATCTTCCTCTAGTCTAATCACCACCCCGGCTCTCCTGCCGTGGATCTCCTGTCCAATCTCAGTGCGGTGGAGTTTAGTGCGGCCTGGCTTGCCACATTGACTAAACAGAGCCATGGTGGAGATTAGACTAGCCATCTGGATTGAACCTTTAATAGTCCATGTATGACCACTGTTATGAGACAAACATAGATTTGATTAAAACGAGAAAGAGTGATGGATAAACTGTAGTGTGAAATGCGTGGGCACCAAAACTCCTTTTTAGTATAGGGAGGATTAAAAGGTTTCCAGACTTGCCTTATTCCCGATAATGCTACGAGACATTTGGGAATAAATGATCTCCTCACCTGCCAAGACTGATTTTAGGATTCACTAGCCCATCTGATGAGTATCAAGGCTGCGGCGGAATGCGTGGGCACCGGAATCCATTACCAGACAGCAGCAGAATTGAGTGGTTTTAATGTCTACAAAGTAACTCGCTGTCTGAAGGTAGAATCCTGGTTTTTATACTCAATCTGTTTAGGATTTGGGGGCTGAAGGTTTTATGAAGAGCGGAGAGAAAACCCATTAGGACAGGCATGCTGGGCAGCCTTGTGCAATCACCGCAGGAATTTCTTCTCTGCTCTTAGGTTTCCTCCTAACTCCAGGCTGTGTTTTCTTGACACAGACAAATTTATCAAACTGGATTTTACAACAGAGGCACATTCCTAAATGTGGACAGTGGCCAAAGAGGAAGCCTATACAGACATTCATATACTGTAGGTCCTCTTTTTTGCTGCTTGGACTTTCATTTAAACAAACAGCTCTATGTCCACTATAGACCTGTCTTTATGGGATGGAGGTGTAAATAAGGGGCACGGTCACCATCTTGTCCTTTTATAACTAAATACTGGTACTTAGGTATAATATGGCAAGATGTTTACAGCAGAACAAGATATAGACACAACGGTACAAAGAGTAGGGTATGAAGGTGACAGTAGAGCAAGATGTCAACAGTAGGGTAGAAGGATGATAAGCAGAGCAAGATGGTGACGGCACAGCAAGAGGATGAAAGTAGAATAAGATGTAACATAGTAAGTTAGATTGAAAAAAGACACACGTCCATCAAGTTCAACCTTTTAACTTTTTTTAACCTGCCTAACTGCCAGTTGATCCAGAGGAAGAAAGTAGAACATGATGGGGACAGAAGGGCAAAATGGAGACAGTAGAACAAGATATAGATATGAGGGGACAAACGGTAAGGTATGAAGGTCACAGTAGAGAAACATGGCAACAATAGGGTAGAAAGATGTCAAGAAGAACAAGATGGTGACAGCAGAGCAAGAGGATAAAGGCAGAACATGATTGTGTCAGTATGACAAGATGGTGACAGTAGAACAAGATGGTGACTGTAGAACAAGATGGTGTCAGTAGGACAAGATGGCGACAGTAGGACAAGATGGCGACAGTAGAACAAGATGGCGACAGTAGAACAAGATGGCGACAGTAGAACAAGATGGTGACAGTAGAACAAAATGTGGCCAGGAGGGCAAGATGGAGATGGTAGACAAGAAAGGGACTGTAAGACTAGATGGAGACCAGAGGACAACAGTAAGATAGAATGGAAACAGTAGGTTGTGATGGTGAAAGTTGAGCAAGCTTTTGACATTAACAATAACACATTATTACTCCGCTTGTGGCCCCTCACTACCAGTAACCACCCACTTGAGCTTTTCTAACTTGGTCTTCAAGCCCTAGTGCGACCTGCTCTAATAATGGGGCACTAGGCAGGCACTTTGGAGTCTTTATTTAACCCACTTCTGATGTACAGAGAGCAGTCTTGTGTCTTGGTTCTAAGTTATGTCTTCCTGATTAATATGTGATTAAAGCAGGCATGCTGCAACATCTAATCCTTCAGTTCTGCGAGGGCCCCTGTGTTATCAGATTGTTGGTCAAGAGGTCAGATTAGACCAGTTTGGCCCTCCACTCAAGTGACGGAATATCGTCAAAGATCCCTTTGTTTAGAGACCTCCGTAAACAAGTGGGGAGAGTCACCCCAAGATTGTGCTATCCATCTTTTTGTAATGAGGTTTTGTTCACAATTGAGTTTGAGACGTATTCAAGTATTTTTGGGTTCAAGGCCTCCTTAGTGGTCCAAAATATGATCCGTGTCCCTCTGGGTTTATAACAATATTACAGGTGCACACACACGCTATAGTTCCCTCTCCATTGCACTGGACCTTAGGAGGGCAGCCCCCCAGTTTTACAGAGTTACAGAGAGGTGCAGCAATGGTTTCTTGGACCGTACTTCATGTCTGCCTCCCAGCAGGCCCGTATAATTTATAATACTACGTGAGAACATTACTTCTGGATTATTTGTGGCTCCGCAGGGGATTTAAGTAAATACAAGTCATAGCGCAGTGATGGTTTTGCAGTCTGTTGGCTAATAATCAAAGACTATTCTGTAACATTCATAAAAACACTATTAATTGTATTGGTGCCATCTGCTGTATTCTGTAATAGCCTTACAATAGGAATGCAGGAGCCGCTCTCTGTACTTGGCCAACGGCAAAAGGAAATCTTCATTCAAGGTTTCTAAAGGCACACGTGTTCTCTTAACTTCCTGATCATATCCTGCAACAGGAAACTACAGGAAGTGGGGTTGGTAAGGCAATCGACCCCCATGATCGTGCTTGCAAAACTCATTTTGTTCTTATCCTGTCATGGTGTAGAGCCGTCACCCGTTATTTATCGGGGCTTTTATTTTAGCAAAGTATTTCTTCAAAAAGTTTATCAAATTCCGTTTCAGCAGTGGCCCTTTAAGGAGAAGCCATGTCTGCTATGAACTATTTAAAGGGACACTGACAACTATATAGAAAATTTAGCAGTTCCATCGGGATATGGAAAGCTTTTATAAGGAGCCATATTATTAGGGTTATAGCCCTCTGAAAACCCAGGCTGGACTAAGTCTATAGTAAATGTAGAAGCACAAGGCTGCTGCCATTCTTCTCTACAGGAACACACTAGTGTTGCCACCTTACCCCACTGGGAGCTCAGGGTGGGTGGCTGACCAATGGCATCACAGGGGCGGGATGATTATGTTGTGGGCGGGAAAGTGATGTCACATGGGCAGGACAGTGATGTCACACGGGCGGGTCAGTGGGCGGAGGTATGACGTGGTGGTTGGTGATGAGCCAATCACTGCGTCAATGTTAGGGAATCCTGCTTTTTTTTCCAAATTAGGAAAACCGGGCAGGCAGTTTTGACCTGGACTGCTAAATTCCTAGAACACTGCACATGCTCCGTTCCTGCGACTGTATTTTAGGGATGCACAGAATCCACTATTTTTCACAAAAGATTCGGCCAAACTGAATCCTAATTTGCATATGGGGTGGGAAGGGGAAAACATTTTTTACTTCCTTATTTTGTGACAAAAGGTCACGCAATTTCCCTCCCCGCCCCTAATTTGCATATGCAAATTAGGATTTGGTTCAGACGGACAGAAGGATTCGTCCGAATCCTGCTGAAAAAAGCTGAATCCTGGATTTGGTGCATCCCAACTGTATTTCCGAAAATACAACCCTCACAAGAATAAAAATGCAGTTCCCGGTTCCTAGGGGAATGACACTGCAGAATGCTCAGTCCCTATGCCTTTCAGAAAACAAGACTAATTACTAAGAATCCTGTTTTGGCCTGTTCCAGAAAGCTAAAGGTTTTTTTTTTTTTCCCATAAAAAAGCTTTTCTGCAGAGCCGCGTTCGTGGCAGGATAATAAAGGAGGCTGCGTGCTTCCCATGTGTACAGGATAATGGCGAGGCTTTAGCTCTGTTTATTTACATTGGCCCAGGTTGTTTAAGATTGGATGAAAGATGAAAACCATGATCACAAAAGAAATCGAATACTAGAAAAAAAAAAAAATTCCAAAGATTTTCTTTCCTTTCTCGGACGGACACACCCCATCCCAGGGAAACGATCGAAAAGTTTTCGTTGGTTGGTAGAAAGGTGGCACAGAAAGTGAGTAAATGTACAGATGGAAACACTATCAGTCTTGGCTGCAAAAGTGTCAGCTCTGTGTCACTGCTCAGTGGTTAGGGCCACGCCGAGAGCTTGGGGAACAAACTGCTGGGCTGAACAAAATGGGGACAAACATATTCTGATCTATCACATAAGGGATATTGTACCCCCTACTGTAAATGATAAGGGTATTAGAAGTCACTGAGGGGTTGTTCTGTGACCATATAAAGGCACAAGGCTGCAGGCTGAGTTATACAGGGAACTCTGAGTATCACTCATGTATTATAAGGGATAATGTACCCCCTACTGTAAATGATAAGGATATTAGAAGTCACTGAGGGGTTGTTCTGTGACCATATAAAGGCACAAGGCTGCAGGCTGAGTTATACAGGGAACTCTGAGTATCACTCATGTATTATAAGGGATAATGTACCCCCTACTGTAAATGATAAGGATATTAGAAGTCACTGAGGGGTTGTTCTGTGACCATATAAAGGCACAAGGCTGCAGGCTGAGTTATACAGGGAACTCTGAGTATCACTCATGTATTATAAGGGATAATGTACCCCCTACTGTAAATGATAAGGATATTAGAAGTCACTGAGGGGTTGTTCTGTGACCATATAAAGACACAAGGCTGCAGGCTGAGTTATACAGGGAACTCTGAGTATCACTCATGTATTATAAGGGGTAATGTACCCCCTACTGTAAATGATAAGGATATTAGAAGTCACTGAGGGGTTGTTCTGTGACCATATAAAGACACAAGGCTGCAGGCTGAGTTATACAGGGAACTCTGAGTATCACTCATGTATTATAAGGGGTAATGTACCCCCTACTGTAAATGATAAGGATATTAGAAGTCACTGAGTGGTTGTTCTGTGACCATATAAAGGCACAAGGCTGCAGGCTGAGTTATACAGGGAACTCTGAGTATCACTCATGTATTATAAGGGATAATGTACCCCCTACTGTAAATGATAAGGATATTAGAAGTCACTGAGTGGTTGTTCTGTGACCATATAAAGGCACAAGGCTGCAGGCTGAGTTATACAGGGAACTGTATTATAAGGGATATGTGCCCCCAACTGTAAATAAAGATATTAGAAGTCAATGACGAGTAAAGGATCAGTATCCTCAATTTGTTTTTTTAAAATATTTTTTATTTAAATATTTTAGAAAATAGGGATACAGAAAATAAAAAGGTTGGGGGTAGGGAGAGAAGACATTCTTTTAAAATATTATTACTTTTATACAATATGGTATTAATAGCTTTTCTTTATAATCTTTATGATAAAAAGAAAAAAAACACTTGTGAATCTTGGGATTTATACAGGGTCTGACTGGGTCAGTTTGTCACAGTAATTTTTATAAAGAGAGAAAAGAAAACCCCATATATTTCCCTGAAGTATCACTGAGGTATAATTGACATTTGATTAGGGAAATATATGGGGTTTTCTTTTCTCTCTTTATAATCGTAATCCGTAATACATTTTTACTAATGTTTCATGATTTTCTACCAGATATTGATCAGGGAAGCCCGTCAGAGGGCCCCATACACCAGGCAATAAACTGCTGATTTAATCTGTCAGACGCTGATATCTGCCTGTGTATGGGGACCTTAATACAGATCTAGAAAGGCAGAAGGTACAATTTTCATTATGTTAATACAAAAGCGAAAGCTATGGGACTAAAGGTGGCCATAGACTTAAAGATCCGCTCGTTTGGCGACATCGCCAAACGAGCGGATCTTTCCCCGATATGCCACTAAACTGCGTGGCTATATCGGGGGTAATTACGGCCGAACGATCGAATTACGATGCGCCAAGCGGCTCTGACGGGTCGGTCGGGTAAAAATCCAACCTTTCCGATCGATATCGTGGCCAGATATCGATCGGGATGACCCGTCGGAAGCCCCCATACACGGGCAGATAAGCTGTCAAATTGGTCCAAACGACCGATATCAGCAGCTTTATTTGCCCGTGTATGGCCACCTTAAGTCAACAGGATTTTTATTAACAATGCCGGTGTGTTATTATATACTGAATGCTGCTGTAAGAGCCTCTAATATGGATTATTATTTGGTTATTAAGGAACAGGTAGGATCAAGCCTTCAGCTGTCTGTGATTCCTGCCAAAGCACCTGGAACAATGTACAAAATGTGGCAGTTTACAAGCTGACAATTTCCAATATAGCGGCGCTGGGCTGATGGGGTGTGTGATCGGAGGCTGCAGCCATTCTTATACTGAGATCTATCCCAGGCCGGGAGGGTCTTAGTAGAGTCAGGGGGATTTCTGGATTCTCTTTTATTGCCATTAAATTCACCTGTGAACATGAAAAGTAGAACAGTCGCTTCCCAGACGTTTATTTGACATGGGGGCCTGGAAAGATTAATGAGCCAATAAACCTCTTATTTGTTGGTTACTTTTTGGGCATAAAACGCCTTTTCCACAAAATCTGGATTACTGAACCCAAAGGGCAAGTTGCTTTATATGAAAGAGCTGAAAATGCATACAGAGGGTTAATATTGTATGTTTGGTGGAGAAATTTATTTTAAGGGTCGGTTTACATTTAAGTTTACGTTTTTTAGTATGTTATAGAATGGTCAGTCTAAGTAATTTTTCAGTTGGTCTTCATTTTTATAGTTTTTGAATTATATACCTTTTCCTTCTGATTACCAGCTTCCAAAAGGGGGTCACTGACCCCATCTAAAAACAAATGCTCAATAAGGCTACACATATACTGTTATTACTACTTTTTTATTACTCGCCTTTCTATTCAGCCCCTCTCCTATTCATCTGCCAGTGTCTCATTCAAATAAATGCAAGGTTGCTAGGGTAATTTGGACCCTAGCAACCAGATGGCTGAAATTGCAAACTGGAGAGCTGCTGAATAAAAAAACTAAAAAAAAAACCACAAATAATAAAAAATGAAAACCAATTGCAAATTGACTCAGAATATCATTCTGTACATCATACTAACAGTTAATTTAAAGGTGATCAACCCCATTAATGTACATCAGACTTCCTTTTTGTAATTTGATTGGAGGAAACCGCAGGAGAACTAGATGCAGTTTATGGGCTTGGACATACAATTCCACTGTGGCCCTAGGACATGGCACATCATTCTACGCTGATGGTTGTAAAAATATAGGAGATCACCAGGGAGGGACAAGAAACAATGATCACCCCCTGGACATTAAACCCAGTAGGAAAGATATTATCACCACTGGAATTCAAGCTAATAGCTCCAGGGAAATTAACTTTGTACCTGCTCTCCAAGGAATGTTTCTATTGTTTACACCAGGCAGCATGGGGGGAGGCCTATAATCAATTTGATTAGATCTGGTAGTCGTACCCTATAGCTTGGGACCCAATAATCAGGCCCTTAGTTGCCCTCTCTTTGATTTGGGGCACCCTACTGGTGTGCAACATGTAAATATTAGACATTATTATTCAATATGACATGCCTGCTGTACTTTTATCTATGACCCCCACATTGGGCAAATGCCAAATCTCCCCCACTCTAAAACTCCAGGCTTCCAGCTACAGGACCTCCCCAGGCTCTCATCTACAGGAGTCACAAAGGAAGCTTTGGTAATGGAAAATTAACAACTTTAATTAGTGTTTCAGCTCAGTCAGCAGATAAGAATAGGCCTAAAGCCATTTATAAAGGAGGGGTTGAAGCTTCTCAAACATCTCCTGCCCTAGAGGCTGATTATACAGTAAAACCTAACATGGAGATTAATGTGGGTGACGGACATGCCCCCCCTCCATAATGGACCTTTCCATGGTGCCGCATCATGGAGCGCCTGTGGGTGCGATGGAACATGTTGCTCAGCGTTAGATGATCTCATGGTTTGCTCACACCCATTACAATCCCATTATGATTTAAGAAGGTGAAGTCATTGTTTGCTGAGACTGCTGTTACTTCGTGTACTCGATGTAGGTGTTCCATCAGCCTATTGTTATTATGCCCTATATTTCATGCTTTAATGTTGTTTTTCTTTGGAATTGGTCGGGGAACCCAAGCACAGCAGTGCCAGCTCTATAGTCATGCCATGCCCATTAGCACAATGGCTTGCTTTGAGGTTAGGGCATAAGGAGAAACAAGAAGTAAGGACACCTTTGATGGTGCTGATGTGGACCTTTTTGGAGTTTGGATTCTGCTTGAACAGATGGAATAAGAGTGTCAGTTGTACTTATAAAGGCCTGTATCAACCCTACACACAACTAGGACAACTTGTATTCAGTGAGTCTAAAAACATTAGAACATACAGAGCAGAACCAACCTGCAGCCCCTCAGGGCATTAGAGCTTTCACAGAGCTGGACCCAGAACCAACCTGTAGCCCCTGAACTTTCAATGAGTTAGACCCAGAACCAACCTGTAGCCCCTTAAGGCATTAGAAATTTCACAGAGCTAGACCCAAAACCAACCTGTAGCCTCTCAAGGCATTAGACCTCCCACAGTGCTAGACCAATAACCAACCTGTAGCCTCTCAAGGCATTAGACCTCTCACAGTGCTAAACCAAGAACCAACCTGTAAGCCCTCAAAGTATTAGAACTTTCACACAGCTAGACCCAGAACCAACCTGTAGGCCCTCGAGGCATTAGAACTTTCACACAGCTAGACCCAGAACCAACCTGTAGGCCCTCAAGGCATTAGAACCTTCACTGAGCTAGACCAATCTGTCAGAATTCTGAAAATGAATGACTGAATATAGATTTCTAGGAGAGACCTGTATATCTCATCAACTGTCTGGCAGAAGGTGCAGCAGTTGCCAGCTGTGTCCTACAATGGACCAGCCTCCTAAATGCCGGTATCTCTTTCTTCTAACATTAACATTTAACATTTAGACACTGCACTATCATCCAAGTAAATATAGGACTAATCCTGTGTTTGCAATGCAAATAATGATGTTTGCTCCTCAAAGCAAACAATCAGCTGATGCTTATTTTGCTTAGAAGAACATGGAAATTGGCTTCCCAAGAAAGGAATGCAGAACTGCTGATGAATTAATAGATCTGACTTTGTAGTGCTTACACTCTGGCACATTAGGCATTACACTGGCACATTGGGCATTTTCTCTTTAGGTGGGCAAACTCCCAAAACCACCCCTCGTCCGTGAACTTGACTTCCAGGGGAGCATCTTTGGCCCGAATATACGTGTTGTCATTAAAGACAATGGTAAGCATCTTGAATGACTTCTTAAGGTCCAATTTGAACATCTCTGGGGCTGACCAAATGGAAATATCCCACTCACTGGTCAATGGTGTATACAATAATAATATGGTACAAGATTTGTCGGTTGGCATTATCAAGTAAAGTATGGACCCCAGTCAACAACCAACTGTAGTAATACAATACAACTGTAATAATAGATACTGTAATAATACAATACCGAAATATTTATACAATCGGTAAAATTATTGAACGTGGAAGCTGGTTTATGAAGCTGCTGGTTGTGGTGCCCACTACCAATCATACTTGGTCATTGGATATTGACACTTCAATGTGCTCTAGAAGAAGCCCCCTACAGGATCTCAAATGACCCTTATCTTGTTGAGTTAAAACACCATGCATCCAAAACTGTTGTCTAAGAAGGTGTTCGTAGAGTGGACATAAATTTGTGAAGCATTACATACAATAGCACTCAGGCCGTACTGCCAGGGGAACAATGTTTCTCTTGTGCAACTCATTTCCTTCTGTTACTTGTCATATTTGATAAGAACCTCCTGGTTTCTAAAGTGAACAAATACGACAAAGTGATCTCCCCGGGCCTGTCAGAAAGGCAAAGCGTGTAATATACTATACCCAGGCCTGTCATAAAGGCAGGACGTAAAATAAACTCTCTCTAGGCCTGTAGGAAATGCATGGCGTGCACGTGCATTATGGTCTCCCTGGTGTTGTAGGAAAAGCAGGTCTTTCACTATTCTCACTTACAGCCAGGAGTACAATAGTCTCCCCCCGGACCATAGGAAAAGAGGGAGTGCCATAAACTTCTAGCATTGTGTGTTATGTGAAGGCTGCAACGAGTTCATCAAGATAAAAGCAACTTTAATCCTGCATGTAAAGGTATATGGGGCTATAAAGCCTGTAATTATATGGTTCCTTATTTAGTAGGGCTTCAGCAAATACCTGGAAGCCAGTGAGACGCAAGTAAAAACAATGCAAAATGTAATTAAATGCAATAAATAATTTTAATTTCTTGTGTTGGATAAAGCTGGATATCTGGCAGGAGAGCAAGTCTTACAAATCAGCACAGCTGCCAAATCCCAAATATATAAAGATCTATTCTGTTCACTGATCCCTTATTAAAAACATAGGCAGTGATAGTTGTTTTTCAGTAACATATAGCATGCATACTGACTTGTTTAGGGTCATAATTACCCCTCTTCCTTTTTAAAATACCCAAAACGGAAGACTGTACTAATGCCTCATGGCCCTGCCACTACTGGAGACAGCCCTGTTGAAGGATGATGGATTTCACAGTCCAGCAATGGTTGGAAAGGTTCTTGCTGGTTAAATCTACTCTGGTGTTGTAGGACATCCTAATGAGGCCTTCTTGCTTTATCGGAGTATTGTAAATGTATTAAATTGGTTGCAAATCCTTCTATTATAACTTCCACTGGTGTTTAATACTATCCACCCATTTCCTCTATGGTAGAACTTGGCAACATAACAGTTATTGCATTACCTTGCCTGTATAAGGTCATGCTTTGTTGTATTTCTTTATCTGGACACCCAGTTTGTGTGCCTCTTGCAATTCCTCTAACAATGGGTGTTAGAGGAATAGGGTTGCCACCTTTTCCCTATTAATAACATTGGAATCCACCATCCTTTTTACCGGGCCAGGTGGCAACCCTACCTGCGAGTAAGGTCTCAGTAGACCCTGGTAATGGTGGGATAGTCAACAGCTTACTGTTTACCATTACTGTCAAGGATGGGCATGCTGCTTGCCTTTATACTGGGTAGATGCTCACCTGGGCAAATACTAGGTTAGAAGGACTTTTCCTTCTGACGGTTACTAATATGTTGCCAAGTCATGTCCATGTCCATGTAGAGCTCCAGCAGATATAGAGAAGACAACCCCTAAAGGTTGCCATACATGGGCAGATTTGGCCCCTTTAGATCAATTCAGCAGTTTATCTGGCCAACAGGCCCACCAACATCTGGCCAAAAATCAGCCATTAATTGGTTGGGCAGGTTTCATTTTCCTATCAGACAGGGACCACATCCGCCCTAGGGCCAAGGGTTGGATTAAAGCCAGATATCGTCCACCTTATCATATCATACTCTTGCAACCTTGCTAGCTTATGGGGAAATATGTAAAATTGTAAAAAAAATTGGTGGAGATTGTATTCTCCTTGGCATACTCATATTTTTAGTAGTTCCATCTTGGCCTTCACAGTACATCTAATACATAAACATTTCACCATACAAACACGGATATCTTTGTTAGGAAATATATGAACTGCTATTAATTTACAGTTCCTCACAATTTCCATAATTGCTAGTGAGGCAATCTGGATTTTCTCCAAAAGTAATGAATACTTCTCAAATATGGAGACAAAGAATTTCCCAGAACGTGACCCCTTGCTTCTGCACAGAGCAAGTATCTGGGAATCTTGCCAACTAAACAGCAAGACATTGATTGTGTGAAGCGGTAGCATTTGGGTTCTACAAGGGCTGATTTAGTGGGTCTATAACATTTGGGTTCCGCGGGTACTAATTGTGTGGGTTCTTCAAGGGATGATTGTGCAGGCTGGTAACATTCATGTTCTTCAGGAGACGATTTTGCTTTTTGTTAACATGTAGGTTCTTTATGGGTTGATTATATGTAAGCAATATTTGTGTTCTGTAGGGGTTGATTGTATGGGTCTATAACATATGGGTTCCTTGGCATTCTGTGGTCCATCAAAGGATGATTGTGTGTGGCAGTAACATTTGTGTTCTTCGGGCGATGATTTTGCCTTTTGTTAACAATCTGGTTCTTTAGGTTCAGAAATATTTTGGGTTTCCTCAGTAGATTAAATTTTCAGTTTGGCCAAACTGAGACACAGGCCAATGTGAAGAGAAGTACAGAGACAATTTGATAATTATTTGATTTGCTTTGGCAACCAGTCCAATCAGAATCTGTAAAATCAACTTGTCAGGCTCAATAGGATTATAGAAGTGACGGGTGCAACCAATTGACAACTGGCTAATGGTTCAGAATATAGATTTATAGATGAATTTTAAATGAAGTATATTTCATCTGAGTAGTAAAAACTAATGGTCCAGGGTGTGGGGTTAAAGATATCCACCCAAAGTTACTGATAAGATTAGGAATTATCAGTAGAGACATGAATCACTGGGCAGCTGAAACCCACAAAATAAGCAATATGATCTGACTACTGCAGGCAAGAAAGTGATTTATTTGGGTTATCTGTCCCCATGATCTGTGTAGCAGGACTCCTCAGGGAAGAGACAGAAAAGGAAACTTTTTTTTTTCCCCAAAAAAGGTAAAAAGTTTGAGCGAACCCTCACTGCCCTGTATAATCCATGGGATTTAAAGCAGATCTGACTATTAAGCCTTGTCACATGGCATTTTTTAAAATGTTATGTGTCAGGCTCAATGCTAATCTGGTCTCGTTCCCCTTGCACTGACTTAATACTCCTCTGTAAATTGCCTTTGGCTGCTGTGTATATGCACGGCAGTGATGGAAATTGATACACATATTGGCCATACATGGATCTGCATTGCAGTTACCCATCCAAGCAGCCCTGATTTGAGTTTCAAATGGAATTCTAAAGGAGAAGGTCTCAATGGAAGAGGCAGGATCTGCTGATGCTTAAATCTGGCCATAGTTGGGTTGATATTGACAGATAATCTGGCCATTCTTGATCTATTGACCAGTCTAGGAATACCGTAGTCCAGTTCCAAACACAATTATGCCCAGAAGACTTGTGCCCAGGTCAGTGACACAAGGACAAGGAAGCCTTGTACTAGGAAGATGATCTTTTATCAAGAGTCTTGAGTGTCTGAATGACGTACAAAGTAGGACGTAAGTGGTGCTGCTACTGGTATTGACACAGTTCGAAGACTAAATACCATTTTGAACCACAAAAAAGATGGAAGCTCCCTTGACATAATTTTCTTGTGAGCTGAATGGGTGGGACATAGATTTAGAAACACTGGTGGATCACATTGGCCAAGAAACACATTGCTGTGTAGAACAAGTATTGGCCTTGTGAGTTGCATTAGTTCAACTGATCCAGCCTGTTGGTTGACCTCTGACTTCTGGGGCTACAATATATAACTAATGATCTTCTGGTCACTGGGTTGAATTGGGGGGTCTGCCGGTATGTTGCTAGTATTGAGTAGACTTGCCTTTCCCATTAGTGGAGCTAAATATGCTTTATATCACATGCTGTATTAAAAACTAACCAGCTTAAGGTTTTAAGGTTTTGTCCTTTTAACAGGCCGCCATGTTCTGGCACCACATTGGCAATTCTCCGTAGAGATTCTTTGAGTTGATTTCTTGCGCACATCAAATCCATCGGTCTCCGGTTGAACAGCTGTGGTTGTGCCGTGTAGCAGGCAGTAGCATAGGATCCAGCTTGGGACTTAATGATGGAAATGGGGCTGGCTGAGAATTGACATCTCTGGGAGTAATATGTTCCTTGCATTGTCCCCTGAGTAACATACAGTAGGTTTTTCCATTAATAAAGGCTGAACGAGGCTGAAGTTCCATGTTCTTGGCAGGACTAGCTTGGAGGGATCAGTCACTAGGCTTATATAAAAAAGGAATATACAGTTTTAGAATAATACCAACCAACAACTAATGATCCAATGAAAGGTGGACAGTAGAAGTGAAAACACGGTAATCACCTGGGGCCCCAAACAATACTGTGCTACATCAAGCAGTGGGAAGCAACAGTAGAGATGTCGCGAACTGTTCGCCGGCGAACTTGTTCGCGCGAACATCGGGTGTTCGCGCTCGCCGGAAGTTCGCGAACGTCGCGCGACGTTCGCCATTTTGGGTTCGCCATTGTTGGCGCTTTTTTTTGCCCTCTCACCCCAGACCAGCAGGTACATGGCAGCCAATCAGGAAGCTCTCCCCTGGACCACTCCCCTTCCCTATAAAAACCGAAGCCCTGCAGCGTTTTTTTCACTCTGCCTGTGTGTGCTGAAGAGATAGTGTAGGGAGAGAGCTGCTGCCTGTTAGTGATTTCAGGGACAGTTGAAAGTTTGCTGGCTAGTAATCGTGTTGATACTGCTCTGTTATTGGAGGGACAGAAGTCTGCAGGGGTTTGAGGGACATTTAAGCTTAGGTAGCTTTGCTGGCTAGTAATCTACCTTCTACTGCAGTGCTCTGTATGTAGCTGCAGTGGGCAGCTGTCCTGCTTCTGATCTCATCTGCTGACTGCTGCAATAGCAATAGTCCTTGTAAGGACTGCTTTTATTTATTTTTTTGTTGTTTTACTACTACTACTACTACTACTACTACTATAAGAGCCCAGTGCTATTAGTCTAGCAGTGTTGGGGAGTGGGACTGGTGTGCTAATCTGCTGCTCCTAGTAGTTCAGCAGCACCAACTTTAATTTTTTTTTTTTTAATATTCATTCTTTTTTTATTTAACTTTTTTTTATTTTACTACCGCTGTAGTAGTGTATAAGTTGACCTTTTAGGCATTATTTGCCCTGTAGGCATTTTTTGCCCAGTGTGTTATTCAACCAACTGCTATCTAGCTGTGTGCCCGTGTTCACATTCTGTCTAAATATCCATAATATTACCGTCTCCAGAAAAAACACCGGAGTGACTTTTTTCAAGCAGCCATAATAAATTTTACGTAATCCGTATCCATCGCTGTAGTAGTGTATAAGTTGACCTTTTAGGCATTATTTGCCCTGTAGGCATTTTTTGCCCAGTGTGTTATTCAACCAACTGCTATCTAGCTGTGTGACCGTGTTCACATTCTGTCTAAATATCCATAATATTACCGTCTCCAGAAAAAACACCGGAGTGACTTTTTTTCAAGCAGCATTCTTATATTTTACGTAATCCGTATCCACCGCTGTGTATACGTTGACCTTGTAGGCATTATTTGCACAGTGTTTTCTTCAAACCGCCATCTAGCTGTGTGAGCTTGTTCACATTTTGTCTAAATATTGATAATATTATCGTCTCTAGAAAAACCACTTGAGTTACTTTTTTTCAAGCAGCATTCATATATTTTACGTAATCCGTATCCACCGCTGTAGTAGTGTATACGTTGATCTTGTAGGCATTATTTGCACACTGTTTTCTTCAAACTGCCATCTAGCTGTGTGTATTATCGTTTCCAGAAAAACCAACTGAGTTTTTGTTGTTGTTGTTTTTTTAAAAATAATGCCAGGCAAAGGCAGGCCGCCACGCAGAGGCCGTGCTAGGGGCCGTGCTGCTATGCAATCCTGTGGCCCTAGCAAATTGCCCAGTTTTAAAAAGCCAATGACCCTGAACTCCCAAAATGCTGAAGAGGTAGTTGACTGGCTTACACAGCACACCCCATCCTCTACCGTTTCTAACTTTACCACAACATCCTCCTCATCCTCCACTGCTATGGCCACCCCACGTAACACTTCCTCCACCACCGGTGCCCCTTCTTCACTGGAGTCAGAGGAGTTATTTTCCCATGAGTTTCTTGAACTGAGTAATGCGCAACCATTATTGGCAGAAGAAGATGAAGGAGATGAGGACGTTACACCAGATTTAATTCTGGCAGAGAACACGACAGAGATGGACATAATGATGAGTGATGAGGAGGAGGAGGAGGTCCCCGCTGCTGCTTCCTTCTGTGATGTGTCAGAAGAAATTGATGCATCTGAGGAGAATGATGATGAGGAGATTGATGTTTTGTGGGTGCCTAGTAGAAGAGAGCAAGAGGAGGGTAGTTCAGATGGAGAGACGGAGAGTCAGAGAGGCAGTAGGAGAATAAGACTTAGAAGAAGCAGGGAGGCCAGCCCGCAGGGATCAGTAGGGCAACAACATGTATCGGCACCTGTGTTCAGCCGGCCAATGCACCCGCCATTGCCGCCAATGCCGCCAACTTCTACTGTTACCGCCAGATCGCACACTTCCAAAAAGTCAGCAGTGTGGGATTTTTTTAATGTGTGTGCCTCTGACAAAAGCATTGTAATTTGCAATGAGTGCAGTCAGAAACTGAGCCTTGGTAAGCCCAACAGCCACATAGGTACAACTTCTATGCGAAGGCACATGAGCGGCAAGCACAAAGCACTTTGGGAGCAACACCTCAAAGGCAACAGGCAAACTAAAAGCCACACTCCTTCTGGTCCAGCATCTTACTGCTCTACCTCTGCTCTCCTTGACCCATCTGAACCACCCTCCACTCCGCCTTCCACCTTGACCACCTGTTCCCATTCCCAGTCATCTGCCACCAGCCAAGTTTCTGTGAAGGCCATGTTTGAGCGTAAGAAGCCAATGTCTGACTGTCACCCCCTTGCCCGGCGTCTGACAGCTGGCTTGTCTGCACTCTTAGCCCGCCAGCTTTTACCATACCAGCTGGTGGACTCTGAGGCCTTCCGCAAATTTGTAGCAATTGGGACACCGCAGTGGAAGGTACCCAGCCGCAATTTTTTTTCTAAAAAGGGAATACCACACCTGTACCAACATGTGCAGAGCCAAGTTACCGCATCTCTGTCACTTAGTGTTGGGCCAAAGGTCCATATGACTACTGACGCATGGTCCTCCAAGCATGGTCAGGGCAGGTATGTCACCTACACTGTCCACTGGGTGAACTTGGTAATGGCTGGGAATGGGAAGCAGGGAATGGGTAGCTCAACAACAACAACAACAGTGGAGTTGGTGTCACCGCCACGGATTGCACGCGGTTCTGCCACCACCTCTACTCCTCCATCGCTCTCTACCTCGTCTTCTTCCTCTTCTTCTTCTTACTCTGCTGCTGGGTCCTCCTTCTCCTCCTCCACACCTGTGCACCCCCAGCTCCCCCTAGGCTATTCGACGTGCCAGGTACGCCGTTGTCACGCTGTCTTGGGGATGACGTGCCTGGAAAGCAAAAACCATACCGGATCTGTACTCCTGTCATCTCTGCAGTCACAGGCCGATCGGTGGCTGACCCCACACCAACTGCAGATCGGAAAAGTGGTGTGTGACAATGGAAGCAATCTGTTGGCAGCGTTGAGACTGGGAAATTTAACACATGTGCCCTGCATGGCACATGTGTTAAATTTAATAGTCCAACGTTTTGTCTCCAAGTACCCAGGATTCCAGGACGTTCTCACCCAGTCCAGAAAGGTGTCGGCCCATTTCAGACGTTCCTACACAGCCATGGCACGCCTTGCTGACATTCAGCAGCGCTACAACATGCCAGTCAGGCGTTTGATTTCTGACAGCCAGACTCGCTGGAATTCAACGCTCCTTATGTTGGAACGTCTGCTGCAACAACAAAGGGCCGTCAACGAGTACCTTTTTGAACTGGGTGGTAGGACTGGATCTGCAGAGCTGGGGATTTTTTTCCCCCGTTACTGGGTGCTTATGCGCGATGCCTGCAGGCTCATGCGACCTTTTGAAGAGGTGACAAATATGGTCAGTCGCACCGAAGGCACCATCAGCGACCTAATACCCTTCGCTTTCTTCCTGGAGCGTGCCGTGCGACGAGTGACAGATGAGGCTGTAGACCAGCGTGACGAGGAGCTGGAAGCGCACGATTTATGGTCGCAATCACCAGAACGAACCCAGGCACCTGCTGCAACGCAGGGAGAGGTGCCAGAAGTGGAGTCAGAGGAGGAAGGTGGCTTTGTGGAGGAGGAGGAGGAGGACCAACAGGAGCAGGCTTCCCAGGGGGCTAGTGGTGACCTTTTGGGGACCCCTGGTCTTGTACGTGGCTGGGGGGAGGAGACCGTGGATGATGCAGTCCTTGATAATGAGGAAGCGGAGATGGATAGCTCTGCATCCAACCTTGTGAGAATGGGGTCTTTCATGCTGGCATGCCTGTTGAAGGACCCCCGTATCAAGAGGCTTAAGGAGAAGGACCTGTACTGGGTCGCAACGCTACTAGACCCTCGGTACAAGCATAAAGTGGCAGAAATGTTACCAACATACCACAAGTCCGAAAAGATGCGGCATTTACAAACCAGCCTGCAAAACATGTTGTACAATGCTTTTAAGGGTGATGTCACTTCAGGAACTCATCAACATTCCAGGGGCAGAGGTGCCAGTAATCCTGCCACGAGCACACCTGCAAGGACAAAGCCCTTTGGCCGGTCTGTAACATCAGACATGCAAATGTTTTTCTGTCCAAGGCAGCGCCACAACCCTTCTGGATCCACCCTCAAAGAACGCCTCGACCGGCAGGTAGCGGACTACCTGGCATTAACTGCAGATATCGACACTCTGAGGAGCGATGAACCCCTGGACTACTGGGTGCGCAGGCTTGATCTGTGGCCAGAGCTGTCACAATTTGCCATGAACCTCTTGTCTTGCCCAGCCTCAAGTGTGCTCTCAGAAAGGACCTTCAGTGCAGCAGGAGGGATTGTAACTGAGAAGAGAACTCGCCTAGGTCACAAAAGTGTCGATTACCTGACCTTTATTAAAATGAATGAGGGGTGGATCTCGGAGGGTTACTGCACGCCGGAAGACTTGTTCTGACTTCTATGCAGCTGTCCTTCTCTTCAAGCCTCATGACTCCACACACAGCTGTCCTTTAGCGTCCTCCTCCCTCCGCCACCGTTACAAACTAGGGTGCAAACCCTACTGGTTTAATTTTTTCTGGCCTCTGTGCTTCAGTGGCTGCGTCCAAAAAAACGGGGCAAACAATGTCTACAAGGTCAACGTATGGCGAAAAATTACTATTTTCAGCATTTAAATGGCATATTTTTTCTGGCAACTGTGCTTCAGTGGCTGCGTCCAAAAAAATGCATATTTTCTGCATTTATATGGCATAATTTTTCTGGCCTCTGTGCTTCAGTGGCTGCAACCAAAAAAATGCATATTTTCTGCATTTATATGGCATAATTTTTCTGGCCTCTGTGCTTCAGTGGCTGCAACCAAAAAAATTTATATTTTCAGCATTTATATGGCATAATTTTTCTGGCAACTGTGCTTCAGTGGCTGCGACCAAAAAAATGACTATTTTCAGCATTTATATGGCATATTTTTTCTGGCCTCTGTGCTTCAGTGGCTGCGGCCAAAAAAACTGGGCAAACAATGCCTACAAGGTCAACGTATGGCAGTTGTTTAAAGAGAACAGTAGATTACTAGCCAGCAAAGCTACCTAAGCTAAAATGTCCCTCAAATCCCTGCAGACTTCTGTCCCTCCAATACAGAGCAGTATCAAGCAGATTACTAGCCAGCAAACTTACTATCATCTGTCCCTGAAATCACTAACAGCTCTCCCCCTACACTATCTCTTCCAAGCACACACAGGCAGATTTTTCAGATACATTTTTGCCCTTGATCCCCCTCTGGCATGCCACTGTCCAGGTCGTTGCACCCTTTAAACAACTTTAAAATCATTTTTCTGGCCAGAAATGTCTTTTTTAGATGTTAAAGTTCGCCTTCCCATTGAAGTCTATGGGGTTCGCGAACCGTTCGCGAACCGCTCGCATTTTTGCGCAAGTTCGCGAATATGTTCGCGAACTTTTTTTCCGACGTTCGCTACATCCCTAAGCAACAGTAAAGTAGAGAAACTGCAAGATCTTAAATTGGATTATATATAAATATAGGTCCCCCACCTTTATAAAATGTGTCCTGGGACCCAGCATAGGTTTCCAACTGTTAATATGGTCCATCAAATTCAACGCTATAGCATTGATCGTATTAAACCAGGGCTAATGTAGACCCATTAGGTATAATGTGGTCTTTGCTCTAGCTGGATAGATGTCTGGTCAATCCCTTGCCAGATATGTGTTGGGCAGGCCACCATTTTGGACTAATACTGGGCCAATAAGCTGCTGACGTAAGTGACCCATGTAGGAAGATAATATTAGCCTGTGTATTAGCCCAGTTTTTCTGGGCTGTTAAAGCAGCATTCTGTGGGCCCATTGCCAGAAGCCACTTGATAAGAAGCCTGTCATTTGCCTAAGGGCTCTGAGAGTGAAGACCTGAAGACAGTGAACTTTTATTGAGTAGAACAGCTTAGCGCCCATTTGCTGGATTTACTTAGCAATGCAGAAATCTCCCCCAGTGGAGGGCTAATCTGATGTGACTTGGGGCACCAGTGTTCAGAATGTCATTAGTTGCCCATGGTGGAAGAGCTCTAGTTTCAGGCAGACGCCGGCCTAATGAAACGTATCAGTTTAGCCGTTACATTCCTTATCCCCAGCTATACATCACAGGCCCTGGGAGGAAACAATATACACAAGCGGCCTGTGGAAAAACTATTTTTTTCGATTTGCTGCTGTTTTTTGAATTAGTAGATGACAGCCTCCAGCCTGAGATCCAATTATGGTTCCTCTGTATTATAGACAGTACAGAAGCTCTTTCAGCATTTGTATGCCCTCTAAATTAGTTTCCTCTCACTTAAAGGGGAACTATACCTTCTGAAACAAAACTAACCAACAGATCATTAAGTGATGTACCAAACTGGCATACACACATCTGTAAATATTGCCCTTTTACATCTTTTCCCTTGAGAATTCAGAATACAATGAACAGCTCATATATAAGTTGTTTCAGAGGTTTACTGCTCTCCGAATGACACGGCGGTGCACTTTTACCCTACTTGCGTTATTACAGAATACGTTCTGCAGATCACACTTCCTTCTCTGTGGTTTTGTTGTTTTCCATGAGAGCACACACGTCTCTATATTTGGTGGTTTAATAGGCCTCCGTTATTAGACCCTGCCCAGATTGCCGATTTTCAGTTATATTCTCATTTTGAGGCTGTTTTGATCTCTGTTTGGGTTGTCGTAGCAACATTTAATCCTTTGCACTGGGGTCCAACCAAAAGAGAGAGACGTGGCCTTTTGGAAAGGCGCGATGAGAAAGTGAAATGTTGATGTGAATGTGACTAATAAAATACACAAAGTACAATTATTGCTGCTCAAGCAGTGAAACCTCATTCAGAGCCGCCGAATCCCTGGAAATTGGGAAAAACTCCCGGATGCTTTGCTGAGCCGGCACTTCTGCCAGTCTCCTAATCCCTTAAACTTGTAACTTTATCTTCTATCTTGAAGCCCCCCCCTAATTCTGCTCCCACGACTCTGCCAACATCCCCAGACCCTGTAGCCGTGAGTCATGTGTGGTGTTCTCTGCACAGTTACCAGCCTTAAATGGAAGCTCGACTCAAATAATTACAAAATAAATTGTCATTTTAACTGCAGTCAGAGACCCTGTAGCAGAGGGTTTCATGAAATGTGCAGGGCTTACGGAGAATTGGGCACAGTTTTGGTGGATTGTGGGTGTGGGCAGCAGGCTTGGTATAATGGGCATGCCCTGGGCAGATTGGGGTATAGATCTGTGTATGCTAGCCATTTTTGTTTTTATTGTTGACAGGACCCCCTGCCCAAGGGCCCAGATGACCAATGGGATAATTGGGGCCCTAATAATGTAGTGGTATACAGCCCATTGATTCCTGATGGCATCCCTAATGCAGGGGTCCCCGACCTTTTCTATCCATGAGCCACATTCACATGTAAAGGAGTTGGGAGCAACGCAAGCATTAGAAATGTTCCTGGGTGGTGTAAAACAAGGGCTGTGATTGGCAATTCCGTAGCCCATATGTGGACTGGCAGCGTACAGGAGGCTCTGTTTGGCAGTACACCTGGTTTTTATGTAACCAAAACTTGCCTCCATATTAGGAATTGAAAAATAAGCTTCTGCTTTGAGGCCCCTGTGAACAACATCCAAGGGGTCGGAGAGCAACTCACAAGCCTCTGGTTGGGGATCACTGCTCTAAAGGTAATTGTTATTGAAAGTTGAGTCTGTCCTTCCATTGCTTGCAGAGAAGGAATACACCAAGATATACGTTTGTTCTATACTGTTTAAGGCAAAAAATATGGTAGCTCCCAACACCATATATAAAGCCGGGGATACGGGAATGTGTAACAGCTGAACAGTGAGCTACACAGATGGAATTCAGCTATGAGCCAGTCTGCTCCTTTCCCATATACCGGCTATAAACCCAAGTACCAGAATTCTTTGCTCTGCGGTTTATTCATTGTCATTTTTCAAGCAATCTTATCATTTGTTACAATAAGGAGCCAGGGGGCTGGGGCGAAATCAATGGCAAATGTGCATCCTGATCTCAGGCCAACAGCAGGTTTAGGTTACACGGGCTGGTTGTTCTCGGGGCACGGCTATCATATCTTTGTGTTTAGATTGACCGTGTATATGAAATCAGCCGGTTGTGTACATACCATATATTCTAGTATCTAAGCCTCCGGAGGTAACTGTTGTCCTCTTGACCACCCATCCTATGCTTGTGCCGCTCAGTCCAACATCCCTTCACTCCTCAAGCCACAGATCTGAACGTTCACCTCTGCTCAGACCTTTGATGGAACTCCCACCATTACCTCTGAAAGTGGTGAGCTGCTTCCCATCGTCACTGTTATAACTGGAGTCTTGGTGATGAGCTATTTTTGTAGATGTTCATTGTGTAGAGGAGGGATGGAAAGTCCCCGAAAACCAAGGAGGAGACTTGAATTTATTCAAAACAGTGATGTACATTCAGTTTTAATCTTCTATTTGTGTGATGGAGAATGCATAGTTATATTCCTGTTGCAGGGTTTCCCCTCCTGATTTTATAAAGGTCTTTCTGATTTTAAATACAGATATGGATGATATAAAATGGACCCTGGTATTTCAAGTTCAGAGACCAAGGCAGCTCCTCTCGGGCCCAAAATAAAGCAAATGTCTATGGCAGCTTACAGCAGCCCTTCTGGCATTGGTCTAGCAGATCCATGGCTTCTTCTTATAATGTTTAATGTTTTGACTGGGGCAAATAGTTGTACAAGAACGGGTGTGTGGGTCGCTGGACTATTGTCAGGTGCACAATGCGTTTGCCTGGAATGCTCAGGACTCGGTGTCCGTCCCTTTGTGTTTGGTTTGGGCACGGCACAGTGTAATGTAAAGCAAACAATAGTCATATTCACACCCAGCAAGTTCCAAAACTCATTTGTCCAGGGAGGAGCCAAGACTTGTAAAGGACTATAAAAACAGGCAAGGCCTTTGCCCTCCATATCTGCTTAGTTTCAGCCCGTATTCTGCCCCATCGTGTACATTCTATCGTCAGACCTTTTGTATAGGCTAATTCTGTCTTCCTTTGTAATGATTACAGAACAGGTCTAGTAACCCATAGCAACCAATGTTTGTTTCCAAACAGGCGACCCGCTTGTTGCCAACTGGTTGTGATGGGAAATTTGAAACTTTTCCCATTTTAATACATCCCCCTGTATCTTATGGCTTGGGCATGAAAGAACAAGGCTATTTACTAGGGGGTTGCCTACCATACTAACACCCCCCCTTAAAAAAATGAGGCAACCACTGATTCAACCTGGCAGGTGATGTTCTCAAAAACACCCACGTATGTGCATGTATTACGTTGTATGACTGAATCGTGATACTGTAAGGGCAGAGACACATGGTTAGATTCAGGGAGATTAGACGCCCGGGGACTACTTTGGGGGTGACTAATCTCCCCGAACTGCCCTCCCACCGGCTAGAACAGAAAATGGCACTTTGAGTCGCCTGAAGTTGCTTCACAAGGAAACTTCGGGCGACTTCAGAAAACGAAGAGATCCAAGTGCTATCCCTCCGGCGATTTACATTCTAGCGGCGGTAAGGCAGGAAAAGGCAGTTTGGACTGATTAGTCGCCCCAAAAAAGAGATTTGTCGCCGGGCGATTAATCTCCCCGAATCTGACTGTGTCTCTGCCCTATGAAAAACAAACATGGCAGCTAATATTACCCTGTGTATTAGCCCAGTTTTTCTGTGATAAGTATAGATAGTGTTCTTGTTTGCCATGACCCTTGGGTAAGCAAAATGGTCAAAATGTCATTTTCAAGGGTTCCACACTTGATCAACCAAAATGAAGAGATCCGAGGGCCATCCCACCGGCGATTTACATTCTAACGGCAGGAAAAGACAGTTTGGCTTGATTAGTCTCCCCAAAAAAGAGATTTGTCGTCGGGCTAATCGCTGACTGGTTGCTATGGGTTGCTACCCAGGTGCAGTTTTGCACAGTGTGGATAAATGAGCCCGGTAACTTCACAGTTATTGTAAGTCAATCAAACAAGGTACAGTATATATATATATATATATATATATATATATATATATATATATATATATATATATATATATATATATATACATAATAGTGACATAGGGACTACAAATATTGCTCTGGGCCAGGTAGAATTCTAGATTTATCACTGAAAGTATCATCTTTCCTATTGAAGAGTCGGTGTTGCTCCTGCAGTGGATTTCATGGGATTGGACAAGCTTGGGCAGGCTCCGGCCTTGCGTCCTAGTAACCGTCTCCAGGCTGGGCCTTTTCTCCTACAAGATAAAATCTTGGCTGTGATCCGAACAAGTGGTGGAAAACTACTGTGACAGTTGCAGGGGAAGGAGGGGGCGCCTGATATTTTTTTTTTTTAATGTGATGTTTGCGTAGCTGTTATAGGATCCAGGGCCTGGAATGCGTGAGATCTGGGGAGTTTTCGACCAAACTGTCATGTTCTGTCAGCCTTCCCGAGATCATTTATTTAAAAAAAAAAAAAAGATTCCTTGAATTTAATTTTCTACTGACTCGAGATCCTTCAAGATCCTTCGAGATCCTTCAAGTCCGACATTAGTTTAGTTTAGAAGGATTAGAAACATTCCACCGAATCCCTTTCCGTGCTGGGAAAGGCTAAGTCGCTTGACTTTAAAGGGATTCTGCCATGATTTTTATGGTGTAGTTTTTGTTTCTAAATGACACTGTTTACACTGCAAATAATTTACTCTACAAAATAACATTTCATTCCTGAACCAGCAAGTGTATTTAGTTGTAATATTGGCAGCGCCGATTCGTACCTTAATGCCGCCTGAGGCGGCTCCTGCAATGCCGCCCCCCCTCGCCGACTTACCTGTCGGGAGGGGAGGCAGGAACACTAATGCGGAGAGCGCAATTGCGCTCTCTCGCATTCGTAAAGCCGAATTTCCGGTTTAAAAACCGGAAATTCGGCTCTTAAAGGTGCAGGAGCGGCTTTTTGCCGCCCCTGGAAACCGCTCCGATGTTGCCGCCTGAGGCGAGCGTCTCAGCTCGCCTCATTGGCGGCGCGCCCCTGAATATTGGTGTGTAGGTGCATCTCAGGTCATTTTGCCTGGTCATGTGCTTTCAGAAAGAGCCAGCACTTTAGGATGGAACTGCTTTCTGGCAGGCTGTTGTTTCTCCTACTCAATGTAACTGAATGTGTCTCAGTGGGACCTGGATTTTACTATTGAGTGTTGTTCTTAGATCTACCAGGCAGCTGCTATCTTGTGTTAGGGAGCTGCTATCTGGTTACCTTCCCATTGTTCTGTTGTTGGGCTGCTGGGGGGGGAGGTGACATCACCAGCGCAGCAGCAAAGAGTAACTAAAGTTTATCAGAGCACAAGTAACATGACTAAGGGCACTTGGGAAACTGGAAATATGTCTAGCCCCATGTCAGATTTCAAAATTAAATGCAAAAAAATCTGTTTGCTCTTTTGAAAAATGGATTTCAGTGCAGAAGTCTGCTGGAGCAGCACTATTAACTGATGTGTTTTGGAAACACATGACAGTATCCCTTTAAGGATTCGAATTTGGTCTTGGCTAGGCACTTGGATTTGTCTGAATCTGAATTGTGCTGAAAAAGGTCAAACTGTGGCCGAACGCCAAACCAAATCATGGATTCACTGCATCCCTAGCACACAATGTATTGCTTGACTCGGCTAATGAAGTATTACACAATAACCCGACCCCCAGAAAGTCTGGTTTTATGACACCAATCAATCCATATAAAAAGTGCCAAGAGAAAGCTTCGTGCCTGAGCCCTGGCCTTGAGGTCAGAATCTGACTTGAAGTCTTTAGTAGGAGACTGTGGATAAGAGAGGCACTTAATTGCCTTCTGTAATCCTCCTTCACACCAATGACATGAACTTGGCCACCTGTAGGTGCAGATGGAAGGACACTGGGAAGAGCAGGGTTGTGCTGCTAGATCACATAAGACGACTTTGGTAGTGGGGCACTCTATGAGCATTCAAATGGAAGGGTCCCTGTGGCCAGCGAGGTCTCTGATGAGCCATGTGCTACGGCAAAGGCTCCGGGGAGAAACATGTTGCATACAGGTGTACCGCTGTGAATAAAGCAGTGTGCGAGACATTCCTCGGTGTCAGGCCTGTGCCTCGCATCTGGATGATGCCGCTTCCTTATAACACAAACAGGAAACGATATCAGATCCTGTAGACGTGAGACGAGGTTTCCGTGTTTAAACTACACGAGGGGACCCCACACAGGAGGCCGTAAGATTTGATTCTTTTTAAATGATACCCTTTTATGTGCGTTTTCTAGAACAACAAAGCAAATAAGAGTGCAAAGTTGCGTGCTACTGCTTACACATGGAATGTTATGTATAACAAAGGTACTGTACTCTGCCAGGCAAGGTCACGCTAACCCATACAGGGAGGCGGCCCTTTCTGAAATTCCGAGCAAAGGTTGGGTAGTAAAAATGCATTTAAATACACATTACTGGCACAATACATTGCTTCTCTATTGGGAGATGTTAGAACTGATGTATAGAACACGGTGGCTTCCTAACAGGAGACCAAGCAGTATAGCGGCTTTTATTTCTTCCCATAAATACAAATATGCTCAACGTGCATTTGCAAGGTGAGCTGAAAATATATTTGTGTGTTTTATAGGAACTCTGCTCATCTTCTGATAAACATGGCCAACAAGGGACCTGCCTACGGATTGAGTCGCGAGGTGCAGCAGAAGATTGACCAGAAGTATGACAATGAGCTGGAGACCATCTTGGTGCAGTGGATTAAAGCTCAGTGTGGAACCCAGGCTGGGTCATTTGATGGGCAAGGCAAGTCGGCCGTACAGGTCTGGCTAAAGGATGGCATTGTGAGTAACCTTAAATATCTCCAGGGGGCAACCCCGTGCACACTTAAATCTAGCTGTAGCCTACACAACCAGTCTTGCATAATACAACCATTCTTTGCCAGTCAATGGCTGACAAAATTTACAGAGAAATTGACTCAAACCCAACCTAAAACCAGCCCAACCCCTTAATGGTGCAGCCCCACCGGATACTTATAAAAAAAATATAAAACAAATTACCCATTGAGTAAACCTAACTATACAAGAAAAAGTCAACAACAACAGCAGTTCTTTGCCCAATTAAGCCGTCCAAGTGGAGTTTTCCTGAATAACTTGATCCACCCCCGATTAGATATCCGTTGGGTAGACAGTCATTTTGGTTCCATATATATGTAACTTGTGACTTGGTCAGGAGTGGCTGAGTGAGCAGCTAGCATTGGCCATTTGATGGCTAGCTTGATACGGAGTCTTGAAGCCTGAAGGTGGCCATACACATAGATATCAGCTTGTTTGGCGATTTCACCAAACGATCAGATCTCTCTCCGATATGCCCACCTTGAGGTGGGCTATATTGGGCTTATGTGATCATGGGGCCAGCGCCCAACAATTGGATCGTAATGAAAGGTATAGAAATGGTCAGATTGCTATGCCACATCATGAACAGATGCGGTCCGCAAACCGACTGGATTTTACCCATTCCCGATTGGCCCATGGATATCCACCTTTAGACAAATCTAGAATAGTTGCTGTGCTCTTGGCTCAAGAGAACTGCTCTCATCTCACATTATTTCTGTTATTTCCAGGTGCTTTCCCATCTCATTAACTCCTTGGCCCCTAACTCAATTGCAAAAGTGCAGTCGTCCTCCATGGCGTTCAAGCAGATGGAGCAGATCTCACAGTTCCTGAAGGCCTGCGAGCGATACGGAATCCCGGCCTCTGATCTGTTCCAAACTGTTGACTTGTGGGAAGGTATGTAGTGGAAAGTAGCCTTGTTGCAGATGTGTAGTTTATCTTGGACATGCAAGTCTATAACATGGGAATACTGTGGCTAGATAAGAACATCTTGCCAATAACTTCTGCTATCGGCATCTCCATTCCTCCAAATCTCTTTAAATTGAACTATCAACAATAATGCAATATGGGTCGGCCCAACATATAATCCTCATGGTTGATTTGTGTTGTTGGTCTGAACCCATTGCTTTTAGCTCACCTTCAATTGTGCTATTCCTTGTTCCTTTCCAACAGGTCATTGCTTTGGGACTTATATCAAGAACTTAAACCTAATAAAACTTCTTTGTGTTTCACAGGCAAGGACATGGCCAGCGTACAGAGAACACTCATGAATTTAGGAGGCATTGCAGTGACAAAGGATGATGGGTATTTCCGCGGTGACCCCAACTGGTTCCCAAAGTAAGTTCTGCTTTTGTATCACCTGCCAAAGCTTTTATGTGTTCAGTAATATCGGTCTCTCTATGGGGCTTATTATCTGACGTACATATACATTTTCTGATCCTAAATTGTGATACGATATTTGATTTATTTATTTTGTGCTTTGATCCTTTCCTTAATCATATTTAAGCCTGTCATTCAAACCACAGCCAAATGTAAACTGTCTTAGAAAAACAAGTCCACATCGTATAGAATAATGTTCATTTCAAGATCAACTTCTCTTTTTGGTACATTAAGCAAGTTTTCAGTTGGTTTTGCGGTGGCCACCTTAGCAACTAGATAACAAATAAAAAATTAAAATGAAATCGCCCATAAGCCAACTGCCAGTGCCTACAACAGGCTAAATAGCTGTGTCTCTTCTTCAGGTCTCAATCCTGCTATGTTGTATGTAGTCAGTAGTGCTACCGTACATGGCTTAACGAAGGTCTTTGAGTAATGGCTACTACATATATATATCTTCATATATGTCAATATTTACCGGTTTTATTAACACTTTTTTTTCTTATTTTAGGAAATCCCAGGAGAACAAGAGAGACTTCTCCCAGAACAAGTTAAAAGAAGGCCAGAGCATCATTGGCCTTCAAATGGGCACCAACAAGGGAGCATCACAGTCCGGCATGACTGGTTACGGTATGCCAAGACAAATCCTCTGACCACACAGACAACCGAAGGAACCATCCAAGAACCAAAATGGATACATACTCATCTCCCATTACTTGCCCATTCCCTCTCTCCACCCTTTTCCCTCTGTTTGTCAATAGGGCACATTCCGACCATGTCTGTGGCACCACCGGGCTTTCAGAGAGCAATCTTTTTTTACTGCCATTAACCTCTGAACCATATTAACATATAAACATGATAGTGTTCGCAGACTAGTTAGCCAGCCAGCATTAAGTGGATCTTGACTAATTGTATGCTTACATCTCAAGCTTGGAATTTGAGAGTGCTTATAAGCTGTCGTTATATCTCCACACCCATTTCTAGGACCCTAAAAATTATTTAACTCTAGAATGAAGCTGTCCTGGTAGATAGGGCAGTTGGTTCTCAGCAGTGATCAGGAAGATGATGATATCATGTCTTAATTTTATTGCCTTAATATGGTGGGCACCATGATGCACTTCCTTCCTTCTTCTCTCCTGCCTTAACATTCCACTTGTAGTGCCTACTTTTCATTATTTTTTATATGTATACCTGTTTGACCAAAGTTTAAAGGTTTTGCACCGCACCCAATATGGGTTTGGACTTAATGTTTGACAAGCATTTTTACAATGATTTCAATAAACAGTTGAAGGATAGACCCTCAGCATTGCTATATGTTTTCTGCCACCGAGGCATTCTTAGGCCTATAGCAGACTGAGTTTCTATTGGCCGTGGATTTCTTTCCATTGACACCCAACATTTTTTCATGGGTCAGCTCAACCCTACTCATTAAATAACTAGCCGGGGAAACATTCAATGATAAGCAGCGTGTGTTTAGTTCGTAGCCCACCTGAATGTCCTGCGTGCCTAAACAAGGCAACAGAAAGGTCCTTTTGGTGCAATTCAAGTCAATAAACCTACAGAGATAATGCCATAACTCAGTGAACCTTCAACTATCCAGTTGTTATTGATCTATAATCCTCAGAATACTGGGGAATGGGGGCACTAACCGCTAGAAATCTACACATCCCTGCTTTATAAGCCTTGCACCTCCGTTTAGTTGCTTCAGCATTGTGCTGGGGTCCAGCTTCTCTACTGCCCTGATTTCCACCATATTCCTAATGCCTGTGTACACCAGTGGTTCTACCTTCTGCTCCCCTTGGGATGCATTGCTGATAAATATTCAATTAAAGACCAATCTATGTTTATATAAACATGGCGTGCTTGTGTTCATTGGCATGATGATGTCACAGATAAACTACCTTGGTAGGGAAAGGACAAGTTCCCCTTTGGATAGTGGCTAGTCCTTTGAGTATACGATAATATTTTACTAAAAGTCCAAAAAAAAAGTAAAGACTCATAAGAAAGTGATCTTCCCCTTTAAGAAAGTTATTAGAGTGAAATTCGTCTCTGGATGGTTTCCAGGCCGGTGAAAAATGTTAAAATAGAATAAAGAATGAAGGAAGAGACTTCAGAGCAAGTTGTTATATAAACAGCAGTGCAGCATTGCTCGGCATGTGTGGAGTAACTAATAATTGTAATGTACACAAGGGCTGGGCAGTGTACCCTCAATATATGCACAGGTGCGCTCATTCTATATACGCAATGTGGACAGTGTACTCTCATTATACTCACAGCTGCTGTAAAGAATGAGGATAAAGGTTAATGAATTTACAGAACATACACACATACCCTGCACAGGCAGAATCGGTTGGGCCCTACAGAAAGATCAATATGGTGCTGGCTCAGTTTGGAGGATCTTAGTCAACAGCTTATATTGGCCCATGCACGGTGAATTTTAGAGCAAAGTAGCCATTGACCAATATATGCCACCACAACAATCAATTGCCCCATGGAATAAATGTCTGGTGCACACATACCCTGCACAGGCAGATATCGCTGGGCCCAGCCCATCTTTGGTCCCATACACTGGCCAATAAGCTTTCGAAAATCCGAGTCAGCAGCTTTTATTGGCCTCTTATGTCCAGCTTTAGAGTAGAGACAATACTAATATATGCTCAGGGCCGGGACAAGGGGTAAGCAAACGAGGTACGTGCCTTGGGCGCAAAACTGGAGGGGCGTCAGGCACGGTACCTTTTCTCAGTGTTGTACTGTGGGGCCCCCTGTGCCTACCTTCTGTTTTGTTCAGCCGTGTTTGGGGCCCAAGAGGGAAGTCGCTTCAGGCTTCCGCACAAGCAGAGGGTCGGGGCCCACTGGGTTTTTTCCCAGTGTCCCGCTGGCCCAGTCCAACACTGCCTCTTCCCCTAGTTCAGCGCCCTTGAGTCCCCCTACCTGCGGCATTAATTCTTCTATTCCTGGTTGCACGTGATCCATGCATGCGCATGCACGCATTTTCTGCACGTGTGCTCGTCTGTGCATGCACTCTTCTTAGGTGTGTGTGCTCCTCCGTGCATGTACGCACTTGTTCCTGAGCACCCATAAGGAGTGGGGCGACATGGTTGGCTTGGTCGCCTAGGGTGGGTGGCCGACTGGGCCCGGCACTGTATATGCCCCCTACCCCCCAAGAATCAAATGCCCCATGCTATCAGTCCGGGACTCGCATCATGATTAAGTCATTTGCAGCAGGAATACTTTATTGTAGGCTGGTATAGTTTACTAATTTAAAAAATTACGAACCATAAATAATAGAAAATAGTGTACCTCCTATTGTAAAGTGTAAAATATTATAGGTGCCATGACCATATGAATGCACTAGGCTGGAGGCTTTTATATACAGTAGGTCATGAGACTCTGTGATGACTTATAAAGGCACATTTATCAAGGGTCGAATTTCAAATTCATGTGAGTTTTTCTAAAACACCCATAAACTCGAAATTCGAAATGTTATTAATAAAATAACATTTTCTCAGCTTGGACGTGTTTAATCGGCCCGAAACTTCGATTCAAATTCGAAAATCGAGGGTTTTTTTTGAGAAAAAACTCAAATGTCAGGAAGGCTGCAAACATCACCAAATTGATCCCTGGACCTCTCCCGTTGATTTATACAGCAAGTTGTCAGGTTAAAGGTGGCAAATAGTCAAATTCTTAAAGTTCTTAAAGGGCCAGAGTATGATAAGTCTCGAAATTCGAATTGATTTTGGCTAATTCACAATTCGAATTTGAGAGTTTTGACCATAAAAAAACAAAAAAATTTGTAAATAAATCTGCCCCATAATATATCCTCATATTATACAAGTTTGTTGCATATATTAGCAGGATGCCCCTTCACCTTTAAATGAAAACTGATATTCTGTTCATACACAGGGTTCATTCTCCCCTTTAAATCCAGATGGGGGAAAGGATAACGTTATACAGTCTCTGGCTTGGCTACCAGTTCGTGCTTCTCAAAAGTGTCTTTTGGCTGACTCCTCTCATGGAGCTGCCTCTCTCCAGAATAAATATTTATGCCGCTGTCCCCGTATGTTTTGCTTTCTATCTGGATCAAGATGGATGTTTCCTCTATCCCGGTTTTTTTTTTTTGTCCTGCCGATGAAGAAATTCTCAAAAGTTTCCTTTCCTCTCTTAAAAGATCGCAGAGGGCATTTAATAATTGACAAGCAGAAACCAAGGGGTCCTGTGCATCACTCACTCGGGTTACAGGGGCAGATTTGTCAAAAGTCGGGAAACAAATTCCTTCAAAAGTCACTTTTTATAACCCATGAGAAAGATTTTGTATAGTCAGCAAAAAATAAAAACTGTATTTATAAAACACTGGAATGAACTTGCACACAGTTTTTTCTTGATTATCAGCATATTTGTGGAAGGGAAAACCCCCCATTGTGTTAAATTGAGTGCAAAATCACATTCTCCTTTAAAATCAGTCTGCAAAATCTCAAATATTCTTACAAAACTGGATTTGTTCAGTAGCTTGGATTTTGAAAATGCACCTCCCATTGACAGATCGCCTGCTTTTAGCGAACAATTATTTTTCATGATAGTTTTTATTTTACTTTTCTAGTCTTTTTGTGTGATAAATCCAGAAAATCCAGGAAACTTGAATTCAAAAATAATTGCAATCTCAATTTTTAGCAAATCAGAACCTAAGGGGAAGATATAACAAGGGTCAAATTGAATATTCTAATTCTAATTTTCGATTTTTTTTTATGGTGAAAACTCTCAAATTCAACTAGAGATATATTCAAATTCGATTTGAGTTTTTCAAAAAATTCGAATTCGATTTTCGAGATTTATCATACTCTGGCACTAAGAACTCAAATTTGAATATTTGACACCTGAAACCTACCGAATTGCTGTTTAAGCCAATGGGAGACTTCCAGGGATCAATTTGGAATTGTTTGCAGCCTTCCTGACATTCCAGTTTTCGGGTCGATCCTATTCACCCGAGTTTACAAAATTAGATTTTTATAATAAATTTTGATCAAACTTCGAGTGTATGGGAGTTTAAAAAAAAACTCACATGAATTCGAAATTCGACCGTTGATAAATGGGCCTCTAAGTATAAAAGCCTTACATGTTTTGTGTCTTCAAGAGATACTTAAAAAGGACCAGTAACATCAAAAATTTTTTACAAAAAATTCGTTAGTATACAACGAAAAATAAACAGCTTGACAAATTAAACTTGTAAATTTCAAAGCCTTTATTTAGAAAAACCTTACCGAAACGTCACTTCCTGTCCTCTTCAAAACAGGCGATACGGCGACCATCCATCCTGCAGTGCTCGATTTCTTTTCCCTGGCTATTCTAGCGACAGCTGTGAAGGAGGCTGAGGCTCCGCTCTCGAGTGCTGGCTGGTGGAGCAGGGTTTGTAGTGGGGTTCCTGATGTGCTCCGAGCCTGCCAGTGCCTGAGTGCACCTCACCTTCCCCACTGCCTCTCACTCTGCTGCTGCCGACGCTGATGTTGCGCTGCTGTGGGCCCTACATCTGCTCCCCAAAAAGACCGACTTCGATGTGGTGGGAGAAGAGGACGAGACGCGGGCAGTGGAAAAAAAGGATGGGGAGCTGCTGATGCCCCGCTCCCCTCACTGCTCCTCTGCTAAAGACCACGATCACAATGTTCATCCTGCAGAGGCCCAATAAGTGTCTGACCCTCAGCGAGATCTGCGACTTCATCAGCAACTGCTTCCCCTTCTACCGGGATTAGTTCTCCGCCTTGCCGAACTCCATCGCCACAACCTGTCCCTCAACGACTGCTTAATCTGGACGCTGGACCCGGAGTCGGCTGACATGCGGGGAGCTGATGCCTTCCCTCCCCACATCACCGGAGAGACAAAACCCTGTATCTCTGCTGTAAGCTGTGTGCCGGACCCAGAGCTCACACTACAGGCACAAATCGTGGTCTTTAGCAGAGGAGCAGTGCGGGAAGTGGGGCATCAGCAGGATCAGCAGCTCCCCATCCTTTTTTTCCACTGCCCGCGTCTCGTCCTCTTTTCCCACCACATCGAAGTCGGTTTTTTTTGGGGAGCAGATGTAGGGCCCACAGCAGCGCAACATCAGTGTCGGCAGCAGCAGAGTGAGAGGCAGCAGGGAAGGTGAGGTGCACTCAGGCACTGGCAGGCTCGGAGCACATCAGGAACCCCACTAGCCAGCACTCGAGAGCGGAGCCTCAGCCTCCTTCACAGCTGTCGCTAGAATAGCCAGGGAGAAGAAATCGAGCACTGCAGGATGGATGGTCGCCGTATCGCCTGTTTTGAAGAGGACAGGAAGTGAAGTTTCAGTAAGGTTTTTCTAAATAAAGGCTTTGAAATTTACAAGTTTAATTTGTCAAGCTGTTTATTTTTCGTTATATACTAACAAATTTTTTGTAAAAAATTTTTGATGTTACTGGTCCTTTAAGCACAGGCTAGCCTATGATTAAGTGTCTCTCAATGACACGAAACGCGTAAGGCTTTTATCTTTTATACATAATGTAAAAAATAAACTTTTTTGTACTATTTAATCTTTGGGCTCCTGGATTCTACTTTGGGATGTTCCAGATTGATGCCTTTGACTACAATTTTCTTGATTGAGTTCCCTTTGCTGAAGGTCTGGGGCATGAGCACCTGGACCCAATGTTGACCGTGGTAAACTTATATATTTTTATCCACGATCCTAGCTTTACATGTTTCAAAAATGGATACAGCTTTATGCCTAGAATGGTTAGGGGAGCCCCATGAAGCCTGATAAATCAGGGCTGTCTCGATGGCGTCTTAAGAGCCGGAAACAAATCCCCACTGGGACTGCGTCTGTGATCTCGGCATTTTATATATACACAGCATGTGGCCCTTCTGTATATACAGAGTATAAAAATAACCAGGCTGTGATAATGGAGCTATTTTAGCAATCACTTACCAAGGGAAAAAAATTCTTAAAAGCAAAGTCAGGTATGTGAGGTGCCAAGTCCAACAAACAGTAGAGGAGCGGTGGTCACTGGCGCCAAGTGCTTGGGTTGAGGCTAAACCAAATGAAATCATATTAGGAGGGAAGCTCAGGCCTGTGGGCAACATCTAGCGCTGATGTGCCGAGCTCAGATCACGTGCAACTAGTTCTCACTGTTCTACGGAAAGTCTTGTCATCTCTACGGCCGCGTGGCCCAACTGTGCTTCCAGCACGAAAAAGCGGCGTTATATTTATTTGTGAATCTCAGATGAGAAGTGCTGAGCTGAACTCTTGTTTCATGTTCCAGGGACACGGGTGATGGGGAAATTTTATTGGTTTTTGGTCATAAAAATACACATAAATTATTAAAATCGGTTATAAAAATAAGGGGGGTGAGTAGAACTGGAGAGCACTGGCGATCGTGCTGTTTGGACAGATGTTGTCAGCTGGGGGAAATAAACAGAGAATAAAGTGATTATAGGGAGAAAAAGAAGTTAACCCATTGTGAGCATACGGTGCACAAACTGCCAACAGAAAACTGCTAGAAACTGGCAGGAATTCCTGTAATATTCCTGCATAAACATATGGAGAAAAGGTCTCAGACACATCAGATCATACCATCATGGAAACAGATATGGGGAATGGCAACCAGTGTTGAACGTATGACCTCATCTTCACTGGAACAGGCAATTTCCTGGAGAGGGGTTGCTAGGGCAGGAACAGATCCTATGTTTATTCATAGGAAAGAATGCCTTTATTTTAAACGCCTGCTCCACAAACGTCTGCACCATCATTAGAACTGATCCTAGGTAAAACTGGTTTCATTGGAACCAAAGGGTTACTGTCAAAGAAATATATGTGAGTCCTAAAATAGCCACAGCAAACGCTGGTATGAGGAAGCAACAACATGAGTATTGGCATGTACTAAGCACAATTAAGCAGGAACAGCCCCTAAGTTTGCTCATAGTCTGTACAGAGAGATCCCATAAAACTATGGCAGCATAGGTATTCCCTGTACTAAGCACAATTCAGCAGGAACAGTCCCCTAAGTTTGCTCATAGTCTGTACAGAGAGATCCCATAAAACTATGGCAGCATAGGTATTCCTCTGTACTAAGCACAATTCAGCAGGAACAGTCCCCTAAATTTGCTCATAGTCTGTACAGAGAGATCCCATAAAACTATAGCAACATAGGTATTCCCTGTACTAAGCACAATTCAGCAGGAACAGTCCCCTAAGTTTGCTCATAGTCTGTACAGAGAGATCCCATAAAACTATGACAGCATAGGTATTCCCTGTACTAAGCACAATTCAGCAGGAACAGTCCCCTAAGTTTGCTCATAGCCTGTACAGAGAGATCCCATAAAACTATGACAGCATAGGTATTCCCCTGTACTAAGCACAATTCAGCAGGAACAGTCCCCTAAATTTGCTCATAGTCTGTACAGAGAGATCCCTTAAAACTATGGCAGCATAGGTATTCCCTTATACTAAGCACAATTCTTCAGGAACAGTCCCCTAAATTTGCTCATAGTCTGTACAGAGAGGTCCCATAAAACTATGGCAGCATAGGTATTCCCTGTACTAAGCACAATTCAGCAGGAACAGTCCCTAAGTTTGCTCAAAGTCTGTACAGAGAGATCCCATAAAACTATGGCAGCACAGGCATAAGTAAAGGTATCCTTCAATAAATAGTAGATGCACTTACCTGTTGGTTTTCAGTCTGGCTATTGCAGATGAAAATGTCCCCTAGGAAACAGCAGGCCCTAAAGAATGGAAACAGATGGAGTAATACAATTGCGATTGTTAATGTTGTCCAATGTAAAAGACTTAAAAGAGGAAAACTCTAAAACAGCTGCAAATTTACAAGTGGCCCATTAGACCTGTGATGTATAACTTACAGCATACACAGTCAAATAAACATAATTATATGTACTATGCAGTGAGGAAAAAAATATTCTTTTTCTAGTGTTTTTTTTTTTTAAACATCTAGTGAAATATTCTTTACATGCATATATGGCTCTATCGATTTGAGCCTCTCTCCGAAAAGTAGTTGTGTGTCAAGCCTGAAGCTCTTGGGCAGGTCAACAATAAACAGGAATGATTGTGCTGCCACCCTGTGCTTGACTTAGAGATTATTTCTCAGCTCAAAAAAATGGCCAGAGAAGAAGTGTAGCTGAGTTTGTATGTGGCTGTACCACAAAATGGAACAGCTGCAGTTATACACAGAATATCATATATATATATATATATATATCCAGTATATCTATTGCAGTCCCGCACTGGGATTCCCAAGGGACCATTGATTTGTGTTTTTTTTTAAGTTAAGATAGTTCTTTACAAGTTAGGGCAAGTTAAAATTTGAGACCACAGTCTTGATTACCCTGCCTTTCTACATCTTTGTGGTGTCCCAGGATTAGAAATGAATTAGGCAGAAGTTTTGGGGACGACTCCACCTTTTTTTTTCCTTTTCTCACTAATTTCCCTTGAACTGAATCCATTGGAATTAATTTATCTTGAAATACTTAATTGGTCGCAATGAATTTTACTATTTATTAAATCCCTATTAAATGGGACAATTATTTATTAGCAGTGCACTTTATTAATTCATAATCTATTAAGGAATTAACTGATTTATTGAAAATGTTATGAATTGATTTAACTAATAGCATTGCACTTTACAAATTATTAATTGTCTGAACTCATTAATTATTGGGTTATATTTAATTATACCCAGCACTTCTTTATGCATAGTTTTTTAAGGTACGATCAAATACACTCCACTTAGTTTTTAAATATTTATTAATATATATGCACTAGCACTTTAATACAAAAACGGGCTAATTGCAATATTAAGATCAAGTGAGAGTAGCATTTATCCTAATTGAAGCTGGCCATAGATGTTGAGATTTTTAAGGGCTCTTACACATGACCGTTCCGACCTGCGCTCCCCTGCGTTCCGTTTTTTGGCGTTCAATCGCAGGGGAGCGCAGGAATAGACGCAAGTAATTATTTGAAATGGGGCTGTACTCACTCAGGCGCGTGTAGGCGCCGAACGCAGGAAAAATGCAGCATGTTGCGTCGGAACCTGCGTTCGGCGCCTACACGCGCCTGAGTGAGTACAGCCCCATTTCAAATAATTACTTGCGTCTATTCCTGCGCTCCCCTGCGGCTGAACGCCAAAAAACGGAACGCAGGGGAGCGCAGATCAGAACGGTCGTGTGTAAGAGCCCTTAAAGATCCGATCGGCATCGTGAGACCACGATTATCTCGGAACGATCGTACAAATTGTCAATCAACTAAAAACAAAGGGGGGCGTGGCCTAGCGTGCAATGGAGTAGGACGCACAAGCCAGGAGCTCCGCTTCAATTGATCCTGAACGATTGCTTTTGGGAAGGTTTCCCACTTTGGCTGGTCACATCAGTTGCCTCCTTTTATTGCCCAGCTGGACTACTATGGGAGGCAATAAGAAAGGAGCCGAATAAGATGGTCAAATTTGTCTGCCACCAATCCCAAGATGGCGCCCGCTCTCATAGAGGTAATGCCTCCTCAGCGCA
Source organism: Xenopus petersii (assembly GCA_038501925.1). NCBI lineage: Eukaryota > Metazoa > Chordata > Amphibia > Anura > Pipidae > Xenopus > Xenopus petersii. The sequence continues at coordinate 6,533,451 of CM076686.1, read as the reverse complement.
GGTCTCGCAAGATGTGTCGGATGACCAAGGCCTGACTGAGCCCACTTTGAAGGAGGTACTGCAAGCTATCCGTGATACTCGGCAGGCTGTGGAAGTCAAGATTGATACCCGTGTGGAAGAGGTTAAAATTGATATTGCGCTTCTACAACAAGACTTGCAGTCCCTCAGAGAGAGAACCACAGAAGCTGAACGGCGCATCTCCGACCTGGAAGATGTGACGAGAGAGCTACCGCAAAGCCTACGGGACTGACAGGCACAGTTGCGCACTTGTAAAGCGCGGGCTGACGCCCTAGAGGGCCGACAAAGACGCAACAATATCCGTTGCGTACTGGGTGTGCCTGAGGGGGCAAGCCTTACTCCAGAAATATTCTTGGAGAACCTGATTAAGGACAAGATGGCGGCCGGACAACTCTCCGAACATTTCCTTATAGAGCGGGCTCATCGGATTCCGTCCCAAAGACCCCCGCCGGGGACCCCGCCTCGGACGCTGATCGCCAAAATCCTGAACTACCGTGACCAAGAGGCTGTCCTCTGATACATGCGACAGGAGGAACCAGTGAAGTTGGGTGAGGCCACCATTTTCTTTTTTCCGGATTACACCATTGAAGTGCAAAAGCTACGGGCCAAGTTTACAGAAGTCCGGAAAAAGCATTCGAGAGAAGGGTATGGTGTACTCCGGCAAAGCTGCAGGTGGTCGATGGCAACAACACAAGGTTTTTTACCTCCCCACAAGAGGCCATGGACTGGATAGAGCGGCATTAAAGGACGGACTTTCCGGGATCCGTGAGTAAAATAGTGTGCGGGCTTGTCCCTTGCTGACAAGCCTTCATGGGGTCTGGGCCCATCGGAATGACTTTGGCTTTAGCAGTCCAGGACATGATGGCGTCCGTATAGGCAATTTAAGGGCCTTATGTTAATATCACTACGTTTGTGACTTTTGTTAGTTTCACCGTTGCAGAGGGATTAGTCTCTCAAGTTCATTTATGGGAACCTCCCTCACATCTACTAGCGGAACTGGCTAGATTTGAAGTTATTTTAGTAATAAGACTTACTCTATTGGGTTAACCCTGCAGAGGCACTTGTTTAGTTTGGGGATGAGGCTTGCCCGAGTTGGGAAAGTAAGCAGGGTGGGTTGGAAGGGTATTTGGATTTCACTGTTTTACCCTATCTCTCTTTTTTCTTCCCCCTTGGTACAATACTTCATGAATGTACATCTCATATTTGTTATACTATGTCAATACTTACTGTTGCCTCTTGGAACGTGAGAGGCCTGAATGATAAGGTTAAAAGAGCTCTATTGTTTGCCTCCCTTAAGTAGTATTCCCCAGCAGTGGTTTGTTTGCAGGAAACCCACCTGACAGGTCAGAGAGTGTTGGCGCTTAAAAAGTCCTGGTTGGCACAAACTTACCACTCCTGCTTCTCCACCCATGCAAGGGGAGTCTCAGTGTTAGTTAAAAAGCAAATTCCATTTATTCTACACCAAGTTATGACTGATCACTGGGGCCGATATATTATTCTGCATTGTACTATTTTCACATACGAGTTCATTCTGATCAATGTATATATTCCTCCACCACTGTCCTTAGATCTGTTGAACTTAATTTTACGTAAGGTAGCCCTATTGCCACCTCATCCTCAATGCTGGGTGGGAGATTTTAAAGGCTATTTGCAACCCTATATGGATAAGCTTAATGCTAATGATAATAGGCCTACCAAGCTGGCCCAATGGGTAGACTCCGTTGGATTAAAGGATGCCTGGAGGGTTAAACATCCAGACTCCAAAAGCCTACTCTTGCCACTCATTGTCCCACCAATCGATGTCACGTATTGACTTGGCCCTGGTATCCCCCGAATTGTTGCCAAAAATTTCCCATATTGAATACAATACTAGATCGATTTCGGACCATTCACTACTGTTAATTCAACTCTTGCTTTCTCCAGTTACGTCTGCTAGGAGATGGCGCCTCAGCCCGTTATGGTTGAAAGAGACAGAGGTGCTGGAGAAAGCTCGAGATTCAGCTGTCCATTATTGGGACGACAACCAGGGCTCCGCTGCACCACCGGTGCTATGGGATGCGTTTAAGGCTGTTAATCGGGGGGCCTTAATACAGGCGATTCACGCAGTTCGAACTCGTAATAAACAAGAAGTGAATTCGGCACAGTCGCGGGTGGAGGAGTTGGAGTCTGCATATATACATTCCCTTACCAGGGAGAATCATGACCTGTTAGTACAGGCGCAAGGGAGATATAGGTGCACACTCACTAAAATCACCCAAAAGAAGCTACTCTATGCATCTCAAAGGGGTTTTGAGCAGGGGGAAAAATCGGGTACTCTGTTGGCATACCTGTCCAAAATCTCCTCCCCTCAAACTGTTATTTCTGGAGTTAGGGACGAGGTAGGCAATTTTATTACTGACCCGGAACGTATGGCGTCTTAATTTGCCTCATTTTACAAATCCCTGTATAATACGAGGGTCACCTATAGTTCGGGAGAATTGGATACCTTCCTTGACGCCATCCCCTTCCCACAGCTTCCTGGGGACCAAGTCCGATATCTAAACAGAACTATTTCCTTACAGGAAATTAGAGATGCCGTTCATTCTATATCTCCGGGTCTCGATGGGTTGCCTAGCGAATGGTATAAAGCCCTAGGGGAAGAGATTATTGGCACTCTGCACACTATGCTAACTCAATCCTATGAGCAGAACCAACTTCCACAGTCGTTTTACTCAGCGCTGATTGTGTTGATTCATAAAGAGGGCAAGGATCCAGAACTTTGCGCCTCATATCGCCCAATATCTCTTTTAAATGTTGATGCAAAAATTTTGGCCAAGGTGCTGGCTACTCGACTATCATCAGTGATTTCCCTGTTGGTTCATCCAGATCAGACGGGCTTTATGCCAGGCCGTTCAACTGATGTTAACCTAAGGAGACTCTATTTTAACCTACAGGTACCTCATGACAATGTAGGCTCGAGGATAGCTGTGGCCTTGGATTCGGAGAAGGCATTCGATTCGATCGAATGGGACTACTTGTGGGCGGTTCTCAGGAAGTTTGGGATAGGGTTCATTAAATGGATACGACTTTTATATAAGCATCCTAGGGCGCAAATCAAGGTAAATGAAGTAATCACACCTCCATTCCAGCTACAAAGAGGCATGCGTCAGGGTTGCCCACTCTCCCCGATGCTATTTGCGTTGGCGATTGAACCCCTTGCGTTAATGGTTCGGGATACCCCTCTGATTAAAGGGTTAAGGTATGGCAATATAGTGGAGAAAATATCATTGTATGCTGACGATGTCCTGTTGCATCTGGAAGATCCTTGCCCTTCGCTACAGACGGTCCTACAGGTCTTTAACTCCTTCACCATCTTTGCGGGGTTACGTATAAATTGGACTAAATCTATAATTTTCCCCATAGATCCGGTGAGGTGCCCTGGTCTGCTAGCAGACACTCGATTACAATGTGTGGAGTCCTTTAAATACCTGGGCATTCACATTCATCGTGAACCAGACGTATTCATACCTATGAATGTCACCCCTATCACTCAGAAACTTAAATTGGCCCTCTCGGTTTGGGGTTCTCTGCCACTAACATTGTGGGGGAGGGTTAATTTGATTAAAATGGTTTACTTACCCAAATATCTTTATGTGTTTCATAACAGTCCAATCCCACTACCTAAGGAGATTTGTACAGGAATCCAGTCCTTGATTACTCCATTTTTGTGGAACAATAAGGTGCCACGGGTCTCCTCTAAGGCTCTGAATGTGCCCTATGATAAGGGAGGTCTTGGGTTACCTAACCTTCTTTACTATTACCTAGCATCGCAAATAGTCTATATTCATTGGTGGCTCACGCAAGATCTAGATAATCCAAATGTCTTACTTCAGGCTCATTGGGTAGGCTCACTAGAAGCACTACGGAACTGTCCCCTTCTGAAATTGAAAGACTACCCAAAACTCCCCCCTTGTATGCTGGCACCCTACCAAGCTTGGCAAAAGGCTATGAAATTGCTGGGTGTTAAGTCCCCACTAGAGTCCCCATTTCTCCCACTTTGGAATAACTCCCATTCGCCACATTTCTACGGGGCTGCTTTGGTCGACTATTGGGCACCCAAGAAGCTTAAGTATTTAGGAGACTTAATAGTGGACGGTCTTTTTGTGGACAAAATTAAATTAGAGCAGGAGTTGGCCATCCCTACGATTCCCATGTTTCGTTATCTCCAGCTGAGGCATATGTTCCACTCACAATTCGGGGGACTAGTAGGGAACCTATCTGAACCGTCCATACTTACCTATTTACGTCAGCCTCACCCTCCTAAAATGATTTCGTATATATACACTAACCTCCTGCTAATACTGCCTTCCCCATTGGGGAGAGCTTATAACACGTGGAAGATAGATTTGCCATCACTTACTACCGACCAATGGGAGGAAGGGACAGGGCACTTATACAACTTTTTGATCTCAGCTAGAGACAGGTTAATCCAGCACAAGTTTCTATTACGTACCTACCTCACCCCTAACAGACTAGCTCGAATGGGTAGGTTAGCGGAGCCACGATGCCCAAGATGTCGTATAATGGATGGTTCCTTCTGGCACATGGTATGGACCTGTCCGACAATAGTAGCCTACTGGAAGGAAGTGTCTGTATATATTTCGGAAGTCCTAGAGGTGCCTAGTGTGTATAGCCCTGAATGCTGCCTGTTAGGGATAGTAGAGGATCTACTGCCAGCTGCCCATGTTAGACTAACTGTGAGGACATTACTATTCTATGCAAAAAAAATGCTGGTGATGCACTGGATCTCCCCAGACCCTCCGGTTAAGAGAGAGTGGATACAATATGTTAATAACATGCTTCCGTTTAATAAAACTCACCTATGAAGCTCGGGGGTGTCCGGGTAAATTTCAGAAGCTGTGGGAACTGTGGTGTGATATTCACTTGGGTGCGGCTTTGCATTGATGTACCAAAATTTACTGTACATTTGATTGTATGCTATTTATAATATGATGTTATTGTACCTTTTTCTTTGACTTTTCCCTCCCTCCCTTTTACTTTCTGTATCCCTAATTTTTTGGAAAACAATAAAAAGGAAACCTGTTAAAAAAAACAAAGGGTAGCTGCCTGCTTGTCTCTGCAAACATAGATAGATTGCACTGGGGCCGACAAAGATTTTTTAACCTGGCTGATCAATTTCCTGACAGATGTTGGCCGAAAAATCATAAAATGTTAGATCGTTCAAATCCCACTAACCGCACAATAATTTCGAACAATTGTTTGGACTTCGCTAAAATCGGTCGTTCGGCAAGAGAAATCTTTGCGTCTATGGGGACCTTAAGAGTGGTACCTTATTTAGTAAAATATCTTTTTTGATAACATTGTGTAATTTTAGCACTGGTGGAAGAGGGGTTCTTTTTTCCTTTCGAGTTAATTTTATCTGAAACATATTTTCAGACTTCAATTCCACCAAAGGGATAAATAAGTAAGGGTATAATCACGAGTATCTAACTCATCAGAATATAACCCAAACTTTGCTCTTATGCCCCATGCATTTTGGCTGAGGCTAAGACATCTTTATAATCCGGGCCGATAAGCTGCTGTACCCCTTTTATGAATTTTTATCCCTTATTTGCTTTTTTAAGCACTTATACTTTTTAAGGATTGGTGCAATACCTCTGGCAAACTTATGGCCACACAACTTCTAGTCACACAAAATGGCTGCTAATTTTGTATGATGGTGTCAGTCAGACTCTAGTTATATTTTACTATAATTCCCAATAAGTTTCTCATCTACTGTGAGTATTCATATAAGCACTCTATTTATATAAACAGGGGAGATATTCCCAGCACACAACGTCACTCATTACTATAATATCCCCTCACAAAAAACAATTTCCCACAATTCCTTGCGCCGGCTCCAAGTCACAGAGCTGTAATTTCCCACAATTCCCTGCACAGCAGCACACAAGCCTTGCCCACGAGTCACTTCCTGTTTCAAAGCTGCTTCTATGGGAACCGCGATTGGCTGAGAAGTAGCTGTTACCGTGGCGACCACACAACACTGAGGGAGTGAGAAGCGCTGCAGGCAGAGCGCAGACATGGTGAGTGCAGGTGTCTCTGTGTGTAAAGAAATAGTCTCTGTGTGTGTCTCATCCTCATTATAGACTTGTATATCCCTCTGCCTGTAGCTTTCATTAGTACAACCTCACTCTCTCCTGTACTGTATATTACACTCACTCTCCTGTACTGTATATTACACTCTCTCATGTACTGTATATTACACTCTCTCTCATGTACTGTATATTACACTCTCTCTCATGTACTGTATATTACACTCTCTCTCATGTACTGTATATTACACTCTCTCTCATGTACTGTATATTACACTCTCCTGTACTGTATATTACACTCTCTCTCATGTACTGTATATTACACTCTCCTGTACTGTATATTACACTCTCTCTCATGTACTGTATATTACACTCTCCTGTACTGTATATTACACTCTCTCTCATGTACTGTATATTACACTCTCCTGTACTGTATATTACACTCTCTCTCATGTACTGTATATTACACTCTCTCTCCTGTACTGTATATAACACTCTCTCTCATGTACTGTATATTACACACTCTCTCCTGTACTGTATATTACACTCTCTCTCATGTACTGTATATTACACTCTCTCCTGTACTGCATATTACACTCTCTCCTGTACTGTATATTACACTCTCTCCTGTACTGTATATTACACTCTCTCCTGTACTATATATTACACTCTCTCATGTACTGTATATTACACTCTCTAATATACTGTATATTACACTCTCTCTCCTGTACTGTATATTACACTATCTCTCATGTACTGTATATTACACTCTCTCCTGTACTGTCTATTACACTCTCTCTCATGTACTGTATATTACACTCTCTCCTGTACTGCATATTACACTCTCTCCTGTACTGTATATTACACTCTCTCCTGTACTATATATTACACTCTCTCATGTACTGTATATTACACTCTCTAATATACTGTATATTACACTCTCTCTCCTGTACTGTATATTACACTATCTCTCATGTACTGTATATTACACTCTCTCCTGTACTGTCTATTACACTCTCTCTCCTGTATTGTATATTACACTCTCTCCTGTACTGTATATTACACTCTCTTTCCTGTACTGTATATTACACTATCTCTCATGTACTGTATATTACACTCTCTCCTGTACTGTCTATTACACTCTCTCTCCTTTACTGTATATTACACTCTCCTGTACTGTATATTACACTCTCTCCTGTACTGTATATTACACTCTGTCATGTACTGTATATTACACTCTCTCTCCTGTACTGCATATTACACTCTCTCATGTATTGTATATTACACTCTCTCTCATGTACTGTATATTACACGCTCTCTCATGTACTGTATATTACACTCTCTCTCATGTACTGTATATTACACGCTCTCTCATGTACTGTATATTACACTCTCTCTCCTGTACTGTATATTACACTCTCCTCTACTGTATATTACACTCTCTCTCATGTACTGTATATTACACTCTCTCCTGTACTGTATATTACACTCTCTCTCATGTACTGTATATTACACTCTCATGTACTGTATATTACACACTCTCTCATGTACTGTATATTACACTCTCCTGTACTGTATATTACACTCTCTCTCCTGTACTGTATATTACACTCACTCTCCTGTACTGTATATTACACTCTCTCCTGTACTGTATATTACACTCTCTCTCCTGTATTGTATATTACACTCTCTCTCATGTACTGTATATTACACTCTCTCTCCTGTACTGTATATTACACTTTCTCTCCTGTACTGTATATTACACTCTCTCTCCTGTACTGTATATTACACTCTCTCTCATGTACTGTATATTACACTCTCTCCTGTACTGTATATTACACTCTCTCCTGTACTGTATATTACACTCTCTCTCATGTACTGTATATTATACTCTCTCTCCTGTACTGTATATTACACTCTCTCTCCTGTACTGTATATTACACTCACTCTCCTGTACTGTATATTACACTCTCTCCTGTACTGTATATTACACTCTCTCTCCTGTACTGTATATTACACTCACTCTCCTGTACTGTATATTACACTCTCTCCTGTACTGTATATTACACTCTCTCTCCTGTACTGTATATTACACACTCTCCTGTACTGTATATTACACTCTCCTGTACTGTATATTACACTCTCCTGTACTGTATATTACACTCTCCTGTACTGTATATTACACTCTCTCTCCTGTACTGTATATTACACTCACTCTCCTGTACTGTATACTACACTCTCTCTCATGTACTGTATATTACACTCTCCTGTACTGTATATTACACTCTCTCATGTACTGTATATTACACTCTCTCTCCTGTACTGTATATTACACTCTCTCTCCTGTACTGTATATTACACTCACTCTCCTGTACTGTATATTACACTCTCTCTCCTGTACTGTATATTACACTCTCTCTCATGTACTGTATATTACACTCTCTCTCCTGTACTGTATATTACACTCTCTCTCCTGTACTGTATATTACACTCTCTCTCCTGTACTGTATATTACACTCTCCTGTACTGTATATTACACTCTCTCTCATGTACTGTATATTACACTCACTCTCCTGTACTGTATATAACACTCTCTCTCATGTACTGTATATTACACTCTCTCTCCTGTACTGTATATTACACTCTCTCTCCTGTACTGTATATTACACTCACTCTCCTGTACTGTATATTACACTCTCTCTCCTGTACTGTATATTACACTCTCTCTCCTGTACTGTATATTACACTCTCTCTCATGTACTGTATATTACACTCTCCTGTACTGTATATTACACTCTCTCATGTACTGTATATAACACTCTCTCTCATGTACTGTATATTACACACTCTCTCCTGTATTGTATATTACACTCTCTCCTGTACTGTATATTACACTCTCTCTCCTGTACTGTATATTACACTCTCTCTCATGTACTGTATATTACACTCTCTCTCCTGTACTGTATATTACACTCTCTCTCCTGTACTGTATATTACACTCTCTCTCATGTACTGTATATTACACTCTCTCCTGTACTGTATATTACACTCTCTCCTGTACTGTATATTACACTCTCTCTCATGTACTGTATATTATACTCTCTCTCCTGTACTGTATATTACACTCTCTCTCCTGTACTGTATATTACACTCACTCTCCTGTACTGTATATTACACTCTCTCCTGTACTGTATATTACACTCTCTCTCCTGTACTGTATATTACACTCACTCTCCTGTACTGTATATTACACTCTCTCCTGTACTGTATATTACACTCTCTCTCCTGTACTGTATATTACACACTCTCCTGTACTGTATATTACACTCTCCTGTACTGTATATTACACTCTCCTGTACTGTATATTACACTCTCCTGTACTGTATATTACACTCTCTCTCCTGTACTGTATATTACACTCACTCTCCTGTACTGTATACTACACTCTCTCTCATGTACTGTATATTACACTCTCCTGTACTGTATATTACACTCTCTCATGTACTGTATATTACACTCTCTCTCCTGTACTGTATATTACACTCTCTCTCCTGTACTGTATATTACACTCACTCTCCTGTACTGTATATTACACTCTCTCTCCTGTACTGTATATTACACTCTCTCTCATGTACTGTATATTACACTCTCTCTCCTGTACTGTATATTACACTCTCTCTCCTGTACTGTATATTACACTCTCCTGTACTGTATATTACACTCTCTCTCATGTACTGTATATTACACTCACTCTCCTGTACTGTATATAACACTCTCTCTCCTGTACTGTATATTACACTCTCTCTCATGTACTGTATATTACACTCTCTCTCCTGTACTGTATATTACACTCTCTCTCCTGTACTGTATATTACACTCACTCTCCTGTACTGTATATTACACTCTCTCTCCTGTACTGTATATTACACTCTCTCTCCTGTACTGTATATTACACTCTCTCTCATGTACTGTATATTACACTCTCCTGTACTGTATATTACACTCTCTCATGTACTGTATATAACACTCTCTCTCATGTACTGTATATTACACACTCTCTCCTGTATTGTATATTACACTCTCTCCTGTCCTGTATATTACACTCTCTCTCCTGTACTGTATATTACACTCTCTCTCATGTACTGTATATTACACTCTCTCTCCTGTACTGTATATTACACTCTCTCTCCTGTACTGTATATTACACTCTCTCTCATGTACTGTATATTACACTCTCTCCTGTACTGTATATTACACTCTCTCTCATGTACTGTATATTACACTCTCTCTCCTGTACTGTATATAACACTCTCTCTCATGTACTGTATATTACACACTCTCTCCTGTACTGTATATTACACTCTCTCTCATGTACTGTATATTACACTCTCTCCTGTACTGCATATTACACTCTCTCCTGTACTGTATATTACACTCTCTTCTGTACTGTATATTACACTCTCTCTCATGTACTGTATATTACACTCTCTCTCCTGTACTGTATATTACACTCTCTCTCATGTACTGTATATTACACTCTCTCTCCTGTACTGTATATAACACTCTCTCTCATGTACTGTATATTACACACTCTCTCCTGTACTGTATATTACACTCTCTCTCATGTACTGTATATTACACTCTCTCCTGTACTGCATATTACACTCTCTCATGTACTGTATATTACACTCTCTCTCCTGTACTGTATATAACACTCTCTCTCATGTACTGTATATTACACACTCTCTCCTGTACTGTATATTACACTCTCTCATGTACTGTATATTACACTCTCTCATATACTGTATATTACACTCTCTCTCCTGTACTGTATATTACACTATCTCTCATGTACTGTATATTACACTCTCTCCTGTACTGTCTATTACACTCTCTCTCCTGTATTGTATATTACACTCTCTCCTGTACTGTATATTACACTCTCTTTCCTGTACTGTATATTACACTATCTCTCATGTACTGTATATTACACTCTCTCCTGTACTGTCTATTACACTCTCTCTCCTTTACTGTATATTACACTCTCCTGTACTGTATATTACACTCTCTCCTGTACTGTATATTACACTCTGTCATGTACTGTATATTACACTCTCTCTCCTGTACTGCATATTACACTCTCTCATGTATTGTATATTACACTCTCTCTCATGTACTGTATATTACACACTCTCTCATGTACTGTATATTACACTCTCTCTCATGTACTGTATATTACACTCTCCTCTACTGTATATTACACGCTCTCTCATGTACTGTATATTACACTCTCTCCTGTACTGTATATTACACTCTCTCTCATGTACTGTATATTACACTCTCATGTACTGTATATTACACACTCTCTCATGTACTGTATATTACACTCTCCTGTACTGTATATTACACTCTCTCTCCTGTACTGTATATTACACTCACTCTCCTGTACTGTATATTACACTCTCTCCTGTACTGTATATTACACTCTCCTGTACTGTATATTACACTCTCCTGTACTGTATATTACACTCTCCTGTACTGTATATTACACTCTCTCTCCTGTACTGTATATTACACTCACTCTCCTGTACTGTATACTACACTCTCTCTCATGTACTGTATATTACACTCTCCTGTACTGTATATTACACTCTCTCATGTACTGTATATTACACTCTCTCTCCTGTACTGTATATTACACTCTCTCTCCTGTACTGTATATTAAACTCACTCTCCTGTACTGTATATTACACTCTCTCTCCTGTACTGTATATTACACTCTCTCTCATGTACTGTATATTACACTCTCTCATGTACTGTATATTACACTCTGTCATGTACTGTATATTACACTCTCTCTCCTGTACTGCATATTACACTCTCACATGTATTGTATATTACACTCTCTCTCATGTACTGTATATTACACGCTCTCTCATGTACTGTATATTACACTCTCTCTCATGTACTGTATATTACACTCTCCTCTACTGTATATTACACTCTCTCTCATGTACTGTATATTACACTCTCTCCTGTACTGTATATTACACTCTCTCTCATGTACTGTATATTACACTCTCATGTACTGTATATTACACACTCTCTCATGTACTGTATATTACACTCTCCTGTACTGTATATTACACTCTCTCTCCTGTACTGTATATTACACTCTCCTGTACTGTATATTACACTCTCTCCTGTACTGTATATTACACTCTCTCTCCGGTACTGTATATTACACTCTCTCTCCTGTACTGTATATTACACACTCTCCTGTACTGTATATTACACTCTCCTGTACTGTATATTACACTCTCCTGTACTGTATATTACACTCTCCTGTACTGTATATTACACTCTCTCTCCTGTACTGTATATTACACTCACTCTCCTGTACTGTATACTACACTCTCTCTCATGTACTGTATATTACACTCTTCTGTACTGTATATTACACTCTCTCATGTACTGTATATTACACTCTCTCTCCTGTACTGTATATTACACTCTCTCTCCTGTACTGTATATTACACTCACTCTCCTGTACTGTATATTACACTCTCTCTCCTGTACTGTATATTACACTCTCTCTCATGTACTGTATATTACACTCTCTCTCCTGTACTGTATATTACACTCTCTCTCCTGTACTGTATATTACACTGTCTCTCCTGTACTGTATATTACACTCTCTCTCCTGTACTGTATATTACACTCACTCTCCTGTACTGTATATAACACTCTCTCTCCTGTACTGTATATTACACTCTCTCTCATGTACTGTATATTACACTCTCTCTCCTGTACTGTATATTACACTCTCTCTCCTGTACTGTATATTACACTCACTCTCCTGTACTGTATATTACACTCTCTCTCCTGTACTGTATATTACACTCTCTCTCCTGTACTGTATATTACACTCTCTCTCATGTACTGTATATTACACTCTCCTGTACTGTATATTACACTCTCTCATGTACTGTATATAACACTCTCTCTCATGTACTGTATATTACACTCTCTCTCCTGTACTGTATATTACACTCACTCTCCTGTACTGTATATTACACTCTCTCTCCTGTACTGTATATTACACTCTCTCTCATGTACTGTATATTACACTCTCCTGTATTGTATATTACACTCTCTCATGTACTGTATATTACACTCTCTCCTGTACTGTATATTACACTCTCATGTACTGTATATTACACTCTCTCTCCTGTACTGTATATAACACTCTCTCTCATGTACTGTATATTACACACTCTCTCCTGTACTGTATATTACACTCTCTCTCCTGTACTGTATATTACACTATCTCTCATGTACTGTATATTACACTCTCTCCTGTACTGTCTATTACACTCTCTCTCCTGTATTGTATATTACACTCTCTCCTGTACTGTATATTACACTCTCTTTCCTGTACTGTATATTACACTATCTCTCATGTACTGTATATTACACTCTCTCCTGTACTGTCTATTACACTCTCTCTCCTTTACTGTATATTACACTCTCCTGTACTGTATATTACACTCTCTCCTGTACTGTATATTACACTCTGTCATGTACTGTATATTACACTCTCTCTCCTGTACTGCATATTACACTCTATCATGTATTGTATATTACACTCTCTCTCATGTACTGTATATTACACGCTCTCTCATGTACTGTATATTACACTCTCTCTCATGTACTGTATATTACACTCTCCTCTACTGTATATTACACTCTCTCTCATGTACTGTATATTACACTCTCTCTCCTGTACTGTATATTACACTCTCTCTCCTGTACTGTATATTAAACTCACTCTCCTGTACTGTATATTACACTCTCTCTCCTGTACTGTATATTACACTCTCTCTCATGTACTTTATATTACACTCTCTCTCCTGTACTGTATATTACACTCTCCTGTACTGTATATTACACTCTCTCTCCTGTACTGTATATTACACTCTCTCTCATGTACTGTATATTACACTCTCCTGTATTGTATATTACACTCTCTCATGTACTGTATATTACACTCTCTCCTGTACTGTATATTACACTCTCATGTACTGTATATTACACTCTCTCTCCTGTACTGTATATAACACTCTCTCTCATGTACTGTATATTACACACTCTCTCCTGTACTGTATATTACACTCTCTCTCCTGTACTGTATATTACACTATCTCTCATGTACTGTATATTACACTCTCTCCTGTACTGTCTATTACACTCTCTCTCCTGTATTGTATATTACACTCTCTCCTGTACTGTATATTACACTCTCTTTCCTGTACTGTATATTACACTATCTCTCATGTACTGTATATTACACTCTCTCCTGTACTGTCTATTACACTCTCTCTCCTTTACTGTATATTACACTCTCCTGTACTGTATATTACACTCTCTCCTGTACTGTATATTACACTCTGTCATGTACTGTATATTACACTCTCTCTCCTGTACTGCATATTACACTCTATCATGTATTGTATATTACACTCTCTCTCATGTACTGTATATTACACGCTCTCTCATGTACTGTATATTACACTCTCTCTCATGTACTGTATATTACACTCTCCTCTACTGTATATTACACTCTCTCTCATGTACTGTATATTACACTCTCTCTCCTGTACTGTATATTACACTCTCTCTCCTGTACTGTATATTAAACTCACTCTCCTGTACTGTATATTACACTCTCTCTCCTGTACTGTATATTACACTCTCTCTCATGTACTTTATATTACACTCTCTCTCCTGTACTGTATATTACACTCTCCTGTACTGTATATTACACTCTCTCTCATGTACTGTATATTACACTCTCCTGTACTGTATATTACACTCTCTCATGTACTGTATATAACACTCTCTCTCATGTACTGTATATTACACACTCTCTCCTGTATTGTATATTACACTCTCTCCTGTACTGTATATTACACTCTCTCTCCTGTACTGTATATTACACTCTCTCTCATGTACTGTATATTACACTCTCTCTCCTGTACTGCATATTACACTCTCTCATGTATTGTATATTACACTCTCTCTGATGTACTGTATATTACACTCTCTCCTGTACTGTATATTACATGCTCTCTCATGTACTGTATATTACACTCTCATGTACTGTATATTACACTCTCTCTCATGTACTGTATATTACACTCTCCTCTACTGTATATTACACTCTCTCTCATGTACTGTATATTACACTCTCATGTACTGTATATTACACTCTCTCATATACTGTATATTACACTCTCTCCTGTACTGTATATTACACTCTCTCTCCTATACTGTATATTACACACTCTCTCCTGTACTGTATATTACACTCTCTCTCCTGTACTGTATATTACACTCTCTCTCCAGTACTGTTTATTACACTCTCTCTCCAGTACTGTATATTACACTCTCTCTCCTGTACTGTATATTACACTCTCACCTGTACTGTATATTACACTCTCCTGTACTGGTTATTACACTCTCTCCTGTACTGTATATTACACTCTGTCATGTACTGTATATTACACTCTCTCCTGTATTGTATATTACACTCTCTCCTGTACTGTATATTACACTCTCTCTCCTGTACTGTATATTACACTCTCTCTCCTGTACTGTATATTACACTCTCCTGTACTGTATATTACACTCTCTCTCATGTACTGTATATTACACTCTCCTGTACTGTATATTACACTCTCTCATGTACTGTATGTAACACTCTCTCTCATGTACTGTATATTACACACTCTCTCATGTATTGTATATTACACTCTCTCCTGTACTGTATATTACACTCTCTCTTCTGTACTGTATATTACACTCTCTCTCATGTACTGTATATTACACTCTCTCTCCTGTACTGCATATTACACTCTCTCATGTATTGTATATTACACTCTCTCTCATGTACTGTATATTACACTCTCTCCTGTACTGTATATTACACGCTCTCTCATGTACTGTATATTACACTCTCATGTACTGTATATTACACTCTCTCTCATGTACTGTATATTACACTCTCCTCTACTGTATATTACACTCTCTCTCATGTACTGTATATTACACTTTCTCCTGTACTGTATATTACACTCTCTCTCATGTACTGTATATTACACTCTCATGTACTGTATATTACACACTCTCTCATGTACTGTATATTACACTCTCCTGTACTGTATATTACACTCTTTCATGTACTGTATATTACACTCTCTCCTGTACTGTATATTACACTCTCTCTCCTGTACTGTATATTACACTCTCTCTCCTGTACTGTATATTACACACTCTCTCCTGTACTGTATATTACACTCTCTCTCCTGTACTGTATATTACACTCTCTCCAGTACTGTATATTACACTCTCTCTCCTGTACTGTATATTACACTCTCACCTGTACTGTATATTACACTCTCCTGTACTGGTTATTACACTCTCTCCTGTACTGTATATTACACTCTGTCATGTACTGTATATTACACTCTCTCCTGTACTGTATATTACACTCTCTCTCATGTACTGTATATTACACTCTCTCCTGTACTGTATATTACACGCTCTCTCATGTACTGTATATTACACTCTCTCTCATGTACTGTATATTACACTCTCTCTCATGTACTGTATATTACACTCTCCTCTACTGTATATTACACTCTCTCTCATGTACTGTATATTACACTTTCTCCTGTACTGTATATTACACTCTCTCTCATGTACTGTATATTACACTCTCATGTACTGTATATTACACACTCTCTCATGTACTGTATATTACACTCTCCTGTACTGTATATTACACTCTTTCATGTACTGTATATTACACTCTCTCCTGTACTGTATATTACACTCTCTCCTGTACTGTATATTACACTCTGTCATGTACTGTATATTACACTCTCTCCTGTACTGTATATTACACTCTCTCTCATATACTGTATATTACACTCTCTCCTGTACTGTATATTACACTCTCTCTCATGTACTGTATATTATACTCTCTCTCCTGTACTGTATATTACACTCTCTTCTGTACTGTATATTACACTCTCTCTCATGTACTGTATATTACACTCTCTCTCCTGTACTGTATATTACACTCTCTTCTGTACTGTATATTACACTCTCTCTCATATACTGTATATTACACTCTCTCTCCTGTACTGTATATTACACTCTCTCCTGTACTGTATATTACACTCTCTCATGTACTGTATATTACACTCTCTCATGTACTGTATATTACACTCTCTCCTGTACTGTATATTACGCTCTCTCTAATGTACTGTATATTACACACTCTCTCCTATACTGTATATTACACTCTCTCTCATATACTGTATATTACACTCTCTCCTGTACTGTATATTACACTCTCTCATGTACTGTCGAGCTGTGTGTGAGTGTGAGTATGTTGTGAGTGTGTTTTGAGTGTGAGTGTCAGTATGTTGTGAGTATGATTAAGTTGAGTGTGAGTATGTTGTGAGTGTGAGTGTGAGTTTGAGTATGTTGTGGGTGTGAGTATGTTAAAAGTCACTTATACTGGTATATTTACCCTTCTTGTATGTTTCTGGTTTCTGAACCCTTGTTTCCATCCAAAACACCGTAGTAGATTAATCCAAGTAGATGGGTGAAGAAACCAATCAGCGCAGGTGTACTGCTGCAAGGTACTTTTATTGAATACACAACACAGTGTATTCAATAAAAGCACCTTGCAGCAGTACACCTGCGCTGATTGGTTTCTTCACCCATCTACTTGGATTAATCTACTACGGTGTGAGTATGTTGTGAGTGTGAGTATGTTGTGAGTGAATATGTTGTGAGTGTGAGTATGTTGTGAGTGTGAGTTTGAGTATGTTGTGGGTGTGAGTATGTTGTGAGTGTGGATTATGTTGTGAGTGTGAGTATGTTGTGGGTGTGAGTATGTTGTGAGTGTGAGTATGTTGTGGGTGTGAGTATGTTGTGAGTGTGGATTATGTTGTGAGTGTGAGTATGTTGTGGGTGTGAGTATGTTGTGAGTGTGAGTATGTTGTGGGTGTGAGTATGTTGTGAGTGTGGATTATGTTGTGAGTGTGAGTATGTTGTGGGTGTGAGTATGTTGTGAGTGTGAGTATGTTGTGGGTGTGAGTATGTTGTGAGTGTGAGTATGTTGTGGGTGTGAGTATGTTGTGAGTGTGAGTATGTTGTGAGTGTGAGTTTGAGTATGTTGTGGGTGTGAGTATGTTGTGAGTGTGGATTATGTTGTGAGTGTGAGTATGTTGTGGGTGTGAGTATGTTGTGAGTGTGAGTATGTTGTTTGTATGAGTAAGTTGTAAGTGTGAGTATGTTGTGAGTGTGAGTATGTTGTGGGTGTGAGTATGTTGTGAGTGTGGATTATGTTGTGAGTGTGAGTATGTTGTGAGTGTGAGTATGTTGTGGGTGTGAGTATGTTGTGGGTGTGAGTATGTTGTGAGTGTGAGTATGTTCTGGGTGTGAGTATGTTGTGAGTGTGAGTATGTTGTGAGTGTGAGTTTGAGTATGTTGTGGGTGTGAGTATGTTGTGAGTGTGGATTATGTTGTGAGTGTGAGTATGTTGTGGGTGTGAGTATGTTGTGAGTGTGAGTATGTTGTTTGTATGAGTAAGTTGTAAGTGTGAGTATGTTGTGAGTGTGAGTATGTTGTGGGTGTGAGTATGTTGTGAGTGTGGATTATGTTGTGAGTGTGAGTATGTTGTGGGTGTGAGTATGTTGTGAGTGTGAGTATGTTGTGGGTGTGAGTATGTTGTGAGTGTGAGTATGTTGTGGGTGTGAGTATGTTGTGAGTGTGAGTATGTTGTGAGTGTGAGTTTGAGTATGTTGTGGGTGTGAGTATGTTGTGAGTGTGGATTATGTTGTGAGTGTGAGTATGTTGTGGGTGTGAGTATGTTTTGGGTGTGAGTATGTTGTGAGTGTGAGTATGTTGTGGGTGTGAGTATGTTGTGAGTGTGAGTATGTTGTGGGTGTGAGTATGTTGTGAGTGTGAGTATGTTGTGAGTGTGAGTATGTTGTGAGTGTGAGTATGTTGTGGGTGTGAGTATGTTGTTTGTATGAGTAAGTTGTAAGTGTGAGTATGTTGTGAGTGTGAGTATGTTGTGGGTGTGAGTATGTTGTGAGTGTGAGTATGTTGTTTGTATGAGTAAGTTGTAAGTGTGAGTATGTTGTGAGTGTGAGTATGTTGTGGGTGTGAGTATGTTGTGAGTGTGGATTATGTTGTGAGTGTGAGTATGTTGTGAGTGTGAGTATGTTGTGGGTGTGAGTATGTTGTGGGTGTGAGTATGTTGTGAGTGTGAGTATGTTCTGGGTGTGAGTATGTTGTGAGTGTGAGTATGTTGTGAGTGTGAGTTTGAGTATGTTGTGGGTGTGAGTATGTTGTGAGTGTGGATTATGTTGTGAGTGTGAGTATGTTGTGGGTGTGAGTATGTTGTGAGTGTGAGTATGTTGTTTGTATGAGTAAGTTGTAAGTGTGAGTATGTTGTGAGTGTGAGTATGTTGTGGGTGTGAGTATGTTGTGAGTGTGGATTATGTTGTGAGTGTGAGTATGTTGTGGGTGTGAGTATGTTGTGAGTGTGAGTATGTTGTGGGTGTGAGTATGTTGTGAGTGTGAGTATGTTGTGGGTGTGAGTATGTTGTGAGTGTGAGTATGTTGTGAGTGTGAGTTTGAGTATGTTGTGGGTGTGAGTATGTTGTGAGTGTGGATTATGTTGTGAGTGTGAGTATGTTGTGGGTGTGAGTATGTTTTGGGTGTGAGTATGTTGTGAGTGTGAGTATGTTGTGGGTGTGAGTATGTTGTGAGTGTGAGTATGTTGTGGGTGTGAGTATGTTGTGAGTGTGAGTATGTTGTGAGTGTGAGTATGTTGTGAGTGTGAGTATGTTGTGGGTGTGAGTATGTTGTTTGTATGAGTAAGTTGTAAGTGTGAGTATGTTGTGGGTGTGAGTATGTTTTGGGTGTGAGTATGTTGTGAGTGTGAGTATCCATAATCAGTTTGCATCCATTAGTCGCTTTTTTAGTATAGCAAAACGTAGTGTTTCCCTGGAAGCTCAGTCCCTGGCCTCCTCTTATAAATCAAACAATGTTGGTTTTAATGATTTTGCTACTTTTTATAATGATTGATACACTTGTAACTTTGTGTACTCTTTTAAATTGTTTCTTATCCAGTGAATTTTAAAGGAAGCACTCATCTACACCATGATTATTGGACTATATACACCTGTTAAACACGTGGACTGACGCACTTAAGAGAATTTTTAAAGGATTTGTGTGAATTTTGCTAAAATGACCTTGGACCTAAAGGGTTAATCTACTTAATTGGTGGGCGGGGTTTCGGTGTGGTAATATAAAGTTGTGAGTGTGAGTTTGAGTATGTTGTGGGTGTGAGTACATTGTGAGTGTGAGTATGTTGTGAGTGTGAGTATGTTGTGAGTGTGAGTAAGTTGTGAGTGTGAGTAAGTTGTGAGTGTGAGTATATACATAAGAGCTGTTCTGCCATATTATGACACTTGAGAAAGGGCCTGAAACATGGGGGGGGGTCAGTTTGCAATAAATGAAAATCCCGAGTAGTGAATGTGCACTGACTGCTCTGCCATATTAGTTTCCTTGACTTCTGAGCTGACATTCCTGCCTACAGGGATCATTTCAACACTATTATGATCCATTTTCACTGACCCCCATCTAATAAACAAATGCTCTGTAAGGCTACACATGTATTGTTATTGCTACTTTTATTACTCCTCTTTCTATTCAGGCCTCTCCTATTAATTTTCTTGTCTCTTATTCAAATCAGTGCATGGTTGCTAGGGGAATTTGGACCCTAGCAACCAGATGGCTGAAACTGCAAACTAGAGAGCTGCTGAATAAAAAGCTAAATAACTCAAAGACCACAAATAATGAAAAATGAAAACCAATTGCAAATTGTCTCAGAATATCCGTCTCTACATCATCACTAAACATTCATTTAAAGGTGAACAACCATTTTCAAGCCTCTAATTGTTTTTCATTACAGCCGGACAGTGTGGTGGGGTCGCTGTCCAGTTCAACCGGCTCAACTAGATCCAAATCGTTCCGGTATCGCACTAAAGCTTTACATTCACTAGTGGACGAGAGTCTGTTTGGAATGAAGGTGAGGAATATCCTATTTATATATTTCATTATGAGTTGCACTAATGTTCTTCAAAATGAATGCCATCCACAATCGTTAGCTGTACCTGTATATACACAGATATAGGACCTGTTATCCAGAATGCTTAGGACCAGGGGATTTCCGGATAACAGATCTTTCCGTAAATTGGATCTTAAGTCTACTAGAAATTCATATAAACATTAAATAAACCCAATAGGCTGGTTTTGCTTCCAATAAGGATTAATTATATCTTAGTTGGGATCAAGTACAAGCTACTGTTTTATTATTACACAGATAAAGGAAATTTAAAAAAGATTGAGTATTTGAATAAAATAGAATCTATGGGAGATGTACTTTCCATAATTTGGAGGTTTCTGGATAACAGGTTTCCAGATAACGGCTCCCATACCTGTATATTAATGGATGATGCAGACAGTTATATTCTGAGATGACTTTATTCTTCCGTTGTAGTTTCTTTATTATTTAGCTGCTCTTCAGTAAGGAATTTAACAGCTCTCTGGTTGCCAGTGTTGAAATGACCCTAGCAACCAGGTAGTGGTGGAATAAGAGACTGGAAGATGAATAGGAAAACAGTATTTTTTCATTATTTAAGGTTTTTGTGCTATTTAGCCTTTTATTCAGTAGCTCTTCAATTTGGTAATTTCTGGTAGCTAGGGACTAAACTACCCTAGCAACCATGAACTGATTTGAATAAGAGACAGGACTATGAACAGGAGAGGCCTGAATAGAAGGATGAGTAATAAAAAGCAACAATAACAATACATTTGTAGCCTTCCAGAGCATTTGTTTGTTTAGAAGGGGTCAGCGACCCCCCATTTGAAAGAGTCAGAAGAAAAAGGCAAATAACTATAAAACTATAGAAAATAGATAATGAGGCCCAATTGAAAAGTTGCTTAGAATGTGCCATTCTATAACATACTAAAAGTTACCTTAAATGTGAACCACCCCTTTAAGAAAAAACTCAAATGGCAAAAACCCGAACGAGCGAGTCTCGCAACCTGGAATCGATTGAATTATTTTGAGTTTTCGGGTAAAACCCTCTGATAAAAACTTTAACATCAAACAGGCTGTTTCCTCTTCAAATAGTTTCAGGGACCCCTGCCATTGACTTCTACACAATCTCTACAGCTGGTGTATTTTCAGATTCTAGCTCTCTCCAGAATATAATAAATCTCCAATATTCAAGGGTTTTTTTTTAAGAAAACTTGATTGATCCAAGTTTTTTTTAACCAGAAAATGTAATTTTCATGTAAATAACAACTGGAACCTTAATTCATCTGCCCCTAAAATCTTGAAAAATTTGCTTTTTTTTTTTACTAGGAAACTCGAATTTTTAGAGGAAAAAAATGCATTTTTCTAGATTTATTATACCCCAATGCTGCAAAAATCCAAAAATACTCCATCTCAGACCTGTCGAGGTCCTGTATAAGTCAATGGGAGAGGCACTTATTTTAATTTGATGTTTTCATGGTCTGCACTGGGTTTAGCCCAAAAGTCTGACTTTTTCTGGGTTTTTGGCAGAAACTTGAAAAAATCAAGTAGATCCACCACTTGTTGCAATAAATGCTTTTATTTTATCCAGAGTGCCACCTTTTTTTTTTTTTTTTTATAAAATATGAGATAAATTCGGATTTTAGTAAAAAAAAAAAACAAGAAACCTAAATCTTCAAGGCTGAGGACATTATGGGGCATATTTATCAAGGGTCGAATTTCGAATTGAAAAAACCTTGAAATTCTAATTCAAAAAGACCAATTGAAATTAAGTCAAAGTTATTTTATTCAGAGTGCCACCTGATACAATTTTGAGTTGAAAAATTTGGGAAAAAGCCAGAAAAAATTGAGCGATTCTGGTTTTCGCACGATTTTATCAAGTTTTTCTGCAAACCGATGAAATTTTTTTTTTAAATTAATAAATAAGCTAAAATCAGGCATGCGAGTTTGTGTTTTTTTTTGTTTTTTTTTATAAAATATGAGATAAATTTGGATTTTAGTAAAAAAAAAAAAAAGAAACCTAAATCTTCAAGGCTGAGGACATTATGGGGCATATTTATCAAGGGTCGAATTTCGAATTGGAATATAACTTGAAATTCTAATTAAAAAAAAAACAATTGAAATTAAGTTTTCGATCCGTTTTCGATCGAATAGGTCCATTGTGGCCGAATTGAAATTGTTCAAATCGAATTAATAGCGTGTTTAATCGAATTCGATTTGAAGATTTTCCCTAAAAAAATCTAAGATTTTTAAAAAATCCACCAATTGACTACAAATAGGTTCTAGGAGGTCCCCCAAAGGCTAAAACAGCAATTCGGCAGGTTTAAGATGGCGAATGGTCGAAGTCGAATTTTTAAAGAGACAGTACATGATAAATTGCAATATCCAAATTTTCATCGTTTTTGCAAATTCTAATAAAATTTGGACTATTCCCTAGTCGAAGTACACAAAAAAAAAAATCAAATTTTTTTCATTAAAAAATTCACCTTGACCTTTGATAAATCTGCCCCTGTGTAATTGTTGTAGCGGATGAGGCGACATAAAGGCTTCTCATGAACTGCAATATAAAGAATTATTAATATGTTCATATATAGGGAATTCTGTTCAGAGAATAATTATCAGTGGCTCATATAATAATAATAATAATAATAATAATAATAATAAAACCTCATTCCAGTGGGATCTTGTTGTACGTGCCCTGCCCCCACTGATGATTCTACAGATCATGTGAATTTCAGAGGTGCCAATTAAAATGCAGTATTTCATGTATATATATATGTGTGTGTATATATAACAGCAGCCAGTAAAAGACAACAGTCCCGACTCACAGAAGAATCATAACGGGCGGAGGAAAGTGGTATCAGCACCAACAAGAGTTTATAAACCCGAGACAATCCAGATTATAACCAGCGATCTGATTCGGGATCTTGTGTAAGTTTTATATGTTTGTTATTATGGAGGTGATGCTCTTGCTCACGTTTCTATGCACATATTCACTATCTATTGGCCTATCTCTTACCTTGAAAACACACTATAGGAACATATGGGGTTTAAGGCAATGAAATCTGGTGATCTAAAGATTAAATGGGGTTGTTTACTGTAGAGAGGGATATTCTGAGACAAGTTGCAATTGGATTTTATTTTTTATTATTTGTCATTTTTGAGTTATTTCGCTTTTTATTCAGCGGCTCTCCAGTTTGCAATGTCAGCAATTTAGTTGCTAGGGTCCACATTCCCCTAGCAACCATGCACTGATTTGAATAAGAGACTGGAATATGAATAGGAGAGGCCTGAATATAAAGATGAGTAATAAAAAGTAGCAATAACAATACATTTGTAGCCTTACAGAGTATTTGTTTTTTGAGATGGGGGTCAGAGACCCCTATTTGAAAACTGGAAAGAGTCAGAAGAAGACAAATAACTCAATAACTATAAAAAAAGAAAAAAATGAAGGCCAATTGAATTTGTTGCTTAGAATGAGTCATCCTATAACATTCTAAAAGATAACTTAAAGGTGAACCACCCCTTTAACCGAAAATGTTTTTTATCTTTTAATAGCTCCCACCTTGGGCCATCGTAAGTAATCATGGGGCCATTTACTGCTAATTAAGGATGCACCCAATCCACTATTTTGGATTCGGCCGAATCCTGTGCGAAAGATTCAGCTGAACACCGAACCGAATCCTAATTTGCATATGCAAATTAGGGGTGGGAAGGGGGAAAACATTTTTTAATTCCTTGTTTTGTGACAATAAGTCACGTGATTTCCCTCCCACCCCTAATTTGCATATGTAAATTCGGATTCGGTTTGGCTGGGCAGAACGATTCGGCCGATTCCAAATCCTGCCGAAAAATGCCAAATCCTGACCGAATCCTGGATTTGGTGCAGCCCTACTGCTAATTTACCATGGCCACCCCAGAGGACCCCAAATATGAGTCCAATTGTAAACTGGGGTCCCCTGGTAGTTGGTCCAGCCAACAAGTAAATTGTGACCCCATTGAATTAAACACACACATGGTCATGTCTCTGATCCATCCAGATCACTTCCCAGGATTTCCAAAACTCCAAAACCCTGCAATCGACACCCCTATTGTAACCCACAAATCATACTTTTCTATTTTGGGGTCCCTCTCTGCCCTAGGGCCCCTGACTACAGTACCCCTGCACCCCCTGATGGTGAACCTGCTCCCAACTCTCCTTTTTACCAAACAATTGCCATGATTCTCCGACCCCTCAAAACGGGTGAGATTTACCAGAAGGGGCTCGGCACAGTTACCCAAAACCATTTTCACCGGCAAATTTTTCACCGTTTTGCAAATTTCAAGGGAAATTCACATTTTTCTGCGAAACGGGACAAATTCGCTCATCACTAACAGTAATCTGTCTACCCTTTCCCTCGCCCCAGAGTCAGCACAACCAGTCTGTACTCACAATTCATTATGATGCACTTTTACTAAACACACTGCTCCTTTCTAGGGTCCCCTCACAAGACCCTTCCGGGATGTCTCTGATTATGACCCCACAGGATTTTAGGCGAGTCAAGTCAGCAGCTCGAGTATTTACTAAAGACGAGGAATTGATGGCGACGCAGTCCTTGAAGCAGGCGAAAGAGGAGGCCATAGTAAGTAACTGCCGTGGCTTGGGGCATATTTACTAAGGTTCAGAGCTTCAATTTGGAATTTTTGATTTTTTTTTTGGTCAAAACTCATAATTTCGAATTTAAAAGCACCAACTGGAATTTCAATTTGAATGTGAGATGTATCAACACCTCAGTTCCAATTGGAATATTCCAGATGTAAAACCTGCCGAGTTCATGTACAAGTCAATGGCAGGGTCCCTTGGACTGTTAGCAGTGATGAGACACGTTGTTGCCGCGTTTCGCAGCAAAAATAACGCCCCATTGACTCCAATGGGAGAAAAAGAAAATGTGGCGCGTCAAAAATGTCGCGTCAAACAGGCAAATGTCAAGTTTTCTTTTTTCGAAGGAAAATCGGTTTGAAATGGATTAGAGTTTTCAGGTCGGGACTATTAGATGTAATTGTAGACGTTTTTCATAAATAACATACCATTCGAATTGTCAATAATTTATTCGAGTTTTTAAAAATCCACATTACTCTTCAATTGGACCTTTGATAAATAACCCTCTAAGTCTGCTACACATTTTTTATGTCACATTTGTAAGCAATGTATTTCTTTATATCTGATATAAATATACAGAACAGATCAGCAGAAAGACTAGTGTGAGTGAGTCTGAGCTGCCATGTTGCTTGCCTCATCCACTGCACTCCCCATGGCCTTCACATGATGCTTGTTTGCTCTGTAGTGAATACCTCAACTGCGGCAATCAATATGGCAGCTCCCGTTCTTATGTATAACTGCCAAAGAAAAAGAAATGGTAAGTGCTCACAATTAAAGGTGTGGTTCACTTTTAAGTTAACTTTTAGTACGTTATAAAATGGCCAAATCTAAGCAATGTTTTAATTGGTCTTAATTTTTCATTTTTATAGTTTTTAAATTCTTCTTCTTCTTCTGACTCTTTCCAGTTCTCAAATTGGGGTCACTGACCCCCATCTGAAAAAAAACAAATGCTCTGTAAGGCTACACATTTATTGTTGTTGTTACTTTTTATTACTCATCTTTCTATTCAGGCCTCTCCTATTCATATTCCAGTCTCTTATTCAAATAAATGCATGGTTGCTAGGATAATTCGGACCCTAGCAACCAGATGGCTGAAATTACAAACTAGAGAGCTGCTGAATAAAAAGCGAAATAACTCAAAAACCACAAATAATAAAAAATTAAAACCGATTACAAATTGTCTCAGAATATCCCTCTCTTCATCATATTAACAGTTAATTTAAAGGTGAACAATCCTTTAAAGGGGAAATATCACGAAAATTAAAACTTTATCAGCTTCCTCATACTAAAGTATGAAACTTTCTAAATATAATCAATTAAATATTCTGCATTGTTTCTGAAATAATCAAGTTTATCGTCACTATTCCTCTCTCAGCATCTGTTTCTCTTCATTCTGTCTTCATGCAGCAGTTGGGTGTCAGATATTCACTGACAGTTAGATCCAATATATCTTATAGGGGGGCTCCTTTCCTAGCAGATGAATTAGAGCTCACTCAAATAACTGATTCCAGTACAAACAAAATCTAACAAAATAACTGCCTTTTGCACAAATCCTGCATGTAGAGAGACGTGATGTCTGGTGAGTTTAATAGAGTGAGCTCTAATACATCTTCTAGGCAAAAGGAGCCCCCCTATAAGATATATTGGATCTAACTGTCAATGAATATCTGACACCCAACTGCTGCATGAAGAGAGAATGAAGAGAAACAGATGCTGAGAGAAGGAGAGTGAAGATAAACTTGATTATTTCAGAAACAATGCAGATATTGTATTTAGAAAGTTTTTTATTTCAGTATGAGGAATCTGATATTAAATTTTCATGTTTGCGATAGTTCCCCTTTAAGTGAAATGTTTGTTTAAAGGGGCTATGTGCCCAAATAAAGAAAATGTTGCTCCAATCACTTTTCGATTCATTGAAAATGTGGTCTTAAACGTATTTTTAATTGTAATCGTTATGGAGATCTGTGTTTGTACTTTTCTCGTTTACCCCTTTTCTAGTTTTGGCTTTTGAAACACTGTAGCAAGAGTCGGTTCACTTCAATATTTGCCGATCAGTGGCCTGTGCTACATTGTTTCAGGAGTCAGAAGCAGAAGTGGCCACGTTTTCACTCAATGACTTAGGGGCCGATTCACTAAATTCGAGTGAAGGATTCGAAGTAAAAAAACTTTGAATTTCGAAGTATTTTTTGCGCTACTTCGACCTTCGACTACGACTACGAATCGAAGGATTCGAACGAAAAATCGTTCGACTATTCGTCCATTCGATAGTCGAAGTACTGTCTCTTTAAAATAAACTTCGACCCCCTAGTTCGGCACATAAAAGCTACCGAAGTCAATGTTAGCCTATGGGGAAGGTCCCCATAGGCTTGCCTAAGTTTTTTTGATCGAAGGATGTTCCTTCGATCGTTGGATTAAAATCCTTCGAATCGTTCGATTCGAAGGATTTAATCGTTCGATCGAATGAATAATCCTTCGATCGTTCAATCAAATTTTCTGCGCTAAATCCTTCTACTTCGATATTCGAAGTCGAAGGATTTCAATTCCTAGTCGAATATCGAGGGTTAATTAACCCTCAATATTCGACCCTTGGTAAATCTGCCCCTTATTGTTCATGACACTTTCACCGTAGGAGGCAGTAAACGAGCGCAAGAACTACATGAAGCAAAAGGAGATGCTGCGCAAAAAGAACGAGAAGCTGAGTGAGCTGGAGGAGGAGGCCCAGCAGAGGGCGCAGTATTTGTTACAGAGAGCCAACACCCTGCGCATGGAGCAAGAGGACGAGATCAAAAGACTCAATGAGGTGCGTCTATTATCCAATCCTGAACAACAAACTCCTGGTTTATGCTTGTGTTGAAAGCTTAGTTAAAGTGTTGAGCACACTATTGAACTATAACTCTCAACCCTACGCAGGTGCAGCTATGCTGTGAGTGATTACACCTGCTTAGGCAGCAGATCCTTTGAGATCATTAAAGAATAATAATTAGGCCTTGTATAGTAATCCACTTGCTCTGACCCTATAGAATCCATGCCATAAAGTGAGACAGGACAGTTGCCAGAAAGTAATGCACTCATGCAGGCTCTAACCAGGACACCTCTTAAAGGAACAGTTCAGTGTAAAAATAAAAACTGGGTAAATAGACAGGCTGTGCAATATAAAAAATGTATCTAATATAGTTATTTAGCCAAAAATGTAATGTATAAAGGCTGGAGTGACTGGATGTGTAACATAATAGCCAGAACACTACTTCCTGCTTTGCAGCTCTCTTGGTTTCCACTGATTGGTTACCAGGCAGTAACCAATCAGTGACTTGAGGGGGGGGGCACATGGGACATAACTGTTGCTTTTGAATATGAGCTGAATGCTGAGAATCAATTACAAACTCACTGAACAGTTATGTCCCATGTGGCCCCCCTTATAGTCACTGACTAACTCAGAGTTAGAGAGCTGAAAAGCAGGAAGTAGTGTTCTGACTATTATGTTACACATCCAGTCACTCCAGTCTTTATACATTACATTTTTGGCTAAATAACTATATTAGAGAAATGTTTTATTTTGCACAGCCTATCTATTTACCCAGTTTTTGTTTTTTATACTGGACTGTACCTTTAATGTGTGTTCCCTTCAACAGGTAATCCTACATACCAAGTGTCACGCCATCCGCGATGCCCAAGTCCTGGAGAAAAAGCAGATAAGCAAAGAGTTAGACACCGAACAGAGAAGGTTGGACCAGATGATGGAGGTGGAGCGACAGAAAGCCATTAGGATGCAGGAGGAGGTAGAGGAGAAGCGGAAGCAAGAGAAGATCAGGTCATTCTTACATTACATTGTTGTGTATATAACATGGAGGGTGATCCAACTTCTGTACATCAATCCTAACTCTGAGATGTGCAATGAATGTGTCTTAAAATGGCCTATTTTATATAGTGAACTTATTGCACGATGCTAAAGTTTCAGCTTGTCAATAGCAGCAATGATCCAGGACTTCAAATTTGTCACAGGGGGTCACCATCTTGGAAAGTGTCTGTGACACTCACATGCTCAGTGGGCTCTGATTGGCTGTTGAGAAGCTAAGCTTAGGGCTCGTCACTAATTATCCAGCAGAAAATGAGCTTCCCTGGCTGTAATATAAGCTGATGCTACAGGTTTGCTGATTATTCAATTCTGATGCTAATTGCACTGGTTTCTGTGCTGCCATGTAGTAATTATCTGTATTAATTACTAATCAGCCTTATATTGTGACATTTCTATTCTATGTGTACTGTATATTGTGAGTGGCTCCCTAAGCTCAGTAAGTGACAGCAGCACAGAGCATGTGCAGTGAATCAGCAGAAAAGAAGATGGGGAGCTACTGGGGCATCTTTGGAGACACAGATCTTTACTGCTAAAGGGCTGGTACAGAAGCACAAAACACCATGTACAACATTTCTAGCTACTTCTTTAGTTCGGTTATAGTTCTCCTTTAACCTGCAGCAGGACTGGCTCTCTTATTCCCCACAATTGTCCCACTACAGGCCCTCGGCTGCAGGATTAAGTGGGCAGTGCACTTTTACTTGTTCACCAATGACTGTCCAGGTCTAACAGCCAATGACTTTCTCTGCAGAGGAAAGATGCATATTATCCAGCAGATGGAGGAAAATCAGGAATCAAGAATTCTGACGGAAGAGCAGAAAGAGCAAGAGGCTCAGCAAATGCTACAGTACTTGGAGGAGCTTCAGATGCGAGATTATGAGGTGAGAGAGAACTATGGAAGCAGTGGAGTCACTGGTTGTGCCTTTACATGATTCACTCATGGCCACTTTGAACCCTTCCTCAGGAAATGAAAAGAAAGCGTCAGGAGCAGCTGGAGATTCAGGCCGAGATCCAACAAATTAATGCAGAAAATACAAAAAAGAAGATGGCAAGGAAGGAGCAGGAGAGACTGGCAGATCTGCGAGTGCTGGAGTACAACAAGCAGAAAATGGTGAGACCTGATGAAGGCACAATGATAGGCTCAGGCAAAGGACACACTGAAACCGCAGCAGCAACTTTACTTTTCTGACTGCTCAGTAGTAATTATAAATACGCTGGACTCTAACAAGTGGTGCTTTTACAGTGCAGTATCTGAGAGATGGCAACACAGAGATTTCAGCTGCAGCACCAATGCGAAACCTGTAACTGTCACCTTCTATTGTGCGGCAGCCAATCAAAGTGTAGAGCACAGTTTTATTTTCAAGCCCAGGTTTAAGCAGATAGGATGGAATGTAATCTATTTCGCTAGAGCAAAAAACCTGCGCAAAGATGCTTGAAAACATTATTGACCATGTTTGCGTCTTATTTGACTCATTAAAGACCTCAACGACTTCATGCCAATGTTTGCGAACAAATCGTTTTTGGGAACGTTTGGAGTAGATGTAATAAAATTTCACAATGGCAAAACCTTTTTTACTCCAAAACATTGAACGAAACTCCAAAGCAGGTGTTAATGCTAAAGCTTTGCTTAGTGAAAATGCGCAATGTATTCGCCAGCGACTGATTTTACATTGCGAGCGGTGCTAAACATTCGCAAAGACACCATTTTAAATAACGCCTGTGACTTTTAGTTACATTCCCCCCATAGATTTCCTCTTCCCAAGCTGTAATGTATCCTCATTCTCACAGGAACGAGAGGCTGAATAT
Organism: Xenopus petersii; assembly: GCA_038501925.1. Lineage (NCBI taxonomy): Eukaryota > Metazoa > Chordata > Amphibia > Anura > Pipidae > Xenopus > Xenopus petersii. The sequence goes on along the minus strand of CM076686.1, from coordinate 6,501,853 downwards.
GAAGCTGAGCAGCTGAGGATAAAGAAAGAGAAGGAGCTAGAGGTTGCCCGACTGCGAGCTCTGCAGGAAAGAGCTAGGGACTACCGAGCAGAACAGGTAATGGCTGACTTTGCCAAACACATCAAGTTCCCTAACAGGATACAACAATTCTCTCATGATACTGTGCTCCTTACAAGTTGTGACCTTGTGTAGGCATCAGTGGGGCAGCAAAATTACACAATAAACTAAGACGCTTTCTGGCAGGCTGTTGTTTCTCCTACTCAATGTGTCTGAATGTGTCGCAGTGGGACCTGGATTTTACTATTGAGTGATGTTGTTAGATCTACCAGGCAGCTGTTATCTTGTGTTAGGGAGCTGCTATCTGGTTACCTTCCCATTGTTCTTTTGTTTGGCTGCTGGGGTGAAAAGGGGAGGGGGTGATATCACTCCAACTTGCAGTACAGCAGTAAAGAGTGACTGAAGTTTATCACAAGTCACATGACTGGGGGCAGGTGGGAAACTGACAATATGTCTAGCACCATGTCAGATTTCAAAATTGAATATAAAAAAATCTGTTTGCTCTTTTGAGAAATGGATTTCAGTGCAGAATTCTGCTGGAGCAGCACTATTAACTGATGCTTTTGAAGAAAACATTTTTTCCCATGACAGTATCCCTTTAAGTATCAGTTATGCTAAGCCTGGACTGAGATTCAAAATAGGCCCTGGCATTTCAAGAGGCCCAAAGAGCCGCCCACTAAATATTGACTATCTATGGCATCTTACAGCCAGAACCCACTGATTGCCAATCCGGCCTGACTTATACCAATTTCTTGCACAGGTAATTGATTAATCAGTTGGACAAAATGATGACATTTCATGGCAGTTGCCCAATAATGGTAGGAGAACAGATATAACTCATGGTCCCTAGATTATGAGACATTAAGTACAGACAAACAGTTGTTCTGGTCCTTCCCAGGCAGCAAGTACCACCTGAACTGCTAATTTTCCCTCAAATGTATTTTGCTGGCCCCAGGATGCTCTGAGAGCAAAGAGAAACCAGGAAGCTATGGAACGTGCCTGGAGACGGAAAGAAAAGGAAATTGCCCAGAAGCAAGCAGAGATCAACTCCATGATGAAGCAGACACGGATGGAGCAGATTGCACAGAAAGAACACTGCCTGGCCGTGCAGGCACAGAGGGACCGAGCAGAGTTCAATAGAGTGCTGAGGTAAGGAGGATCAACTGCCAGGTGTAATGGGGAGTTCTGAAGAAGTCATTTGTACCTGCAATGGCTGCTCATGTCACACATCTTCTCTATGGCAGAGAACAGCGAATCATAATTGAGAAAGAACGCAAAGAGCTAGAAGAGAAGAATACCCAGCTGATGAAGCATGCAGCAGAGCTCAGGCGCCAGGTCCGTGAGAATGAGCAGAAGCAGGTCTTGGCGAGAATTGACTACTTTGAAGAAGGCAAGAGGCTGGATGAAGAAGCCCGTCAACGTAGGGCTCGTCTGGATGAACTGAAACAGAAGAAGCTGGAGGAGCTCAGGTGAGTTGGAATCAAGTAGTTTGCACATTGGAGCTTACTACTCTATAATATGTCCGTCCATATGGAGCCCATAGCGAAACCCAACTTGGTCACTTCCTGATCTATCCCTGAACTGAGGGGGAGATAAAAAGTGACTAGTGGGGGAAAGATAATGAAGAGGGTTGAGAAGGTTGGAAGAAAGGAGCTTGAGTGTAGATGTGAGGGCAGAATGGAAAGTGATCAGAGACAATTGAGTGTAAAAGTACAGTAGGTAAGAGAGAAGGTGGAAAATAAAGAATGGGTAGAAATCAAGCAATCAGATTGGCACATTTATTATAATTTGGTTAAAGACCAATATTGTTATTTTAAAAGACCCCGTTTCTTTGTTGCAGAATGGCCGGCCTTCCAGACAAGTACCTCTCAATGGTCATGCGAAAGGCTGAAGTCCCTACTACTTTGGTTCATTGAGAAGAGCGAAAAAATAACATTATATAAAATATATATTTGTCTCACAGTCTGTGCTATTCTCAATAGTCTCTTATCAAAACTGTCTTTGTTTTTTTTTTTTCCAACGCATTTACATGTATTTCAAATGAATAAAATGATGTTGTTGGTCAATGTCTTCTTATTTCTTGTTTGCTCTGTTCTTTATATTTGCACCAACCAAGGGTTGTCTTAATTGTCTTACTTCAAAATGCTTTTTGTGGAGGTGGTAAAACAGTTACCTCTAATTATTATTATTATTATTATTAACATGTATTTATATAGCGCCAACATATTGCGTAGCACTGAAAAGTAAATGTAATTATACAACTAAATCACATGAATTATATACATAGAATATATGGAGTTATATACATCACAATCAATACAGGTACAAAAAGGTGAGGAAGGCCCTATGCAAAAGAGCTTACAGTCTAAAGGGAAGGGAGTAATACACAAGGTGTGGGAGTGGGCAAGATCGAATTCAGTGGGTGAGAAATGTGGTATTGTGTCAGACTCACCGGTATAATCCAGTCGTAGAAGGAGCTGGAGCAGTAGATAGTGAATCTACAAGCGCCTCACACAACCACTACCCACCTGGAGTGGAACAGGGAGCAGGGTTGTGGAGAGTAGCCAGTGAGACGATTAACCAAGTACAAGGGATTAGGCAGAGTCGTGGTCAGGAGGTCTGAGGTCAGAAGGCAGGCAGCGAGGTTCGTAAACGATAAGACAGGCCGATAAGTCGAGACAGGCAGCAAGAATCACAGTCCAGGTACAGGCAGGGGTCGATAACAGGAATTCAAGAAGTGCAGAGACGCTAGGATTTCAGTTTAAACAACCTAATAACCAGGCAATGCATCTCAGTCTGAATCAGGTTTAAATACTGTTACTTTGGCGCCAAACTGGCGTCATTCTGCTGGCGTCGCAGTACTGACGCCAGCACGTCCGTCTTAGGCGTTTTCGCCTGCATCTTTGCTCCAGCGACCTTCGCCTTCGCATTAGCGCGCCCGCGCCAGACAGAACAAAGGCACAATTCCTCACAGTATTGTATGTGGTGTTGCGTTTGGTAGTTAAGCAGAGTGAGGGGAGGCTTCTCGAAAGAAGTGCGTTTTCAGAGATTTCTTGAAAGCAGAAAGGTTGGGAGAAAGTCGGACAGACCATGGGAGAGAGTTCCAGAGGAGGGGTGCAGCCCTTGCAAAGTCTTGAATGTGAGCATGTGAGGAGGTAATGAGAGAAGAGTTGAGTAGCAGGTCAGTAGAGGAGCGTAGTAAGTGGTTGGGTGAGTATTTAGAGATGATTTCAGAGATGTAGGGTGGGGCAGAGTTATGAAGTGCTTTGAATGTCAGTGTCATTAATTTGAATTTGATTCTGAAAGGTAACGGAAGCCAGTGCAGGGATTGACAGAATGGCGAGGAAGAGGAGGAGCGGTTGCTGAGGTGTATGAGCCTCGCAGCAGTGTTCATTATGGACTGGAGAGCTGACAGTCTCTGGAGGGGGAGGCCAATTAAAAGAGAGTTACAGTAGTCTAGACGCGATATGATGAGAGAGTGAATAAGAATCCTCTAAAGATGGATTCCCTATTAGTCATTTGTGGATTTGGAATCATGCATAGTAATTCCCCTTCTAGTATCTGTGTAGAATATGTCTATGAAGGTTTTCATTCATCCAGGTCATGGTATATCTAGTAGTAGTAACTGGACTTGCTCATTAATCACTACTCATCTGAGCAGCTTCTTCAGTTCAACTGACTGGTACTGGAAATCCTCGGCATATAAACTCTTCCACTAATCCAATCACAATGGTGACAAGTGAGTTTATATACCAGGGATTTCGGTTGAACTGAAGAAGCTTCTCGGATGAGCAGTGAAACGTCTTCAATGATTAGTCAGCAAGTCCAGTTGCTCTAGATTTACTTCTATTAGAAGTACATATTCAGCCTCTCGTACTTCTACTTTACACTTAGGGGCAGATTTATTAAGGGTTGAATAATAAATAAGAATGAGAATTTTCAAGTTTCAAAATTTACACATTCGAATCCCCCCCTCTATTCGATTTATCACCCCTCGACCATGGAAACAGCCCTAATTCGAACATCCGCCACCTAAAACCCGCCGAGTTCATGTACAAGTCAATGGCAGGGGTCCGTCGAGCCATTTGGAGATGTTATTAGCCTTCCTGGAATTTGAGGGTTTCTTTTCAGGAGAAAAACTTAATTCGTAAGAATCGAATACGATTGGTCGGGTTGGAATCATTCGATCGAATATTAGACATTCTGATTTTTTCTTCAATAACCTCCCAGTCGAACTGTAAATACATTCAGTAACACTGTCCTACTACACATTACATAATTTTGGGCACAGGCCGTATAGACATGAAGGAAAACCCCAAAATGAGGGCTTATTCTGATGTACTAAGTATAAAAAATACACTTTATTATTAAAGATATTACAAAAAGACATCTTATTCTTCAATTTAGACCCAAGGTAAACAGGGAATCAGAATGATTCCCTTTGGGTAAATTAAACATAATTAAAAATAGTACATTGGAGTGAGCCCTCATTTTGGGTTATTCTTCCGTCTATACAGTCTCGCTGCAATATTATCTGGATTATTAGGCTTGGAGACCGCAAATCAACCAACACCAATGAATGTCCAACAACACAAACAAAAAATAAATACAATAGAGCCACATTTTATGTTTTTCCGCGGACCCGGAAAAAAATGCTATAAAATCTGGGAAAATGTTGTCCTGCTGTGAGTTATGGCGTATTATATATTGAATTGGCACTGTATGTATCCTGCCAGGTGTTCTGGGGTATTATACATGGAATTTGCACTGTACAACAGTAGATAACAGATAAATACTACTATAGTTTATATAAACAAGCTGCTGTGTAGCCATGAGGGCAGCCATTCAAGCACAGGATACACAGTAGATAACAGATAAGTACTACTATAGTTTATATAAACAAGCTGCTGTGTAGCCATGAGGGCAGCCATTCAAGCACAGGATACACAGTAGAGAACAGATAAGTACTACTATAGTTTATATAAACAAGCTGCAGTGTAGCCATGGGGGCAGCCATTCAAGCACAGGATACACAGTAGATAACAGATAAGTACTACTATAGTTTATATAAACAAGCTGCTGTGTAGCCATGGGGGCAGCCATTCAAGCACAGGATACACAGTAGAAAACAGATAAGTACTACTATAGTTTATATAAACAAGCTGCTGTGTAGCCTTGGGGCAGCCATTCAAGCACAGGATACACAGTAGATAACAGATAAGTACTACTATAGTTTATGTAAACAAGCTGCTGTGTAGCCATGGGGGCAGCCATTCAAGCACAGGATACACAGTAGATAACAGATAAGTATTACTATAGTTTATATAAACAAGATGCTGTGTAGCCATGGGGGCAGCCATTCAAGCACAGGATACACAGTATATAACAGATAAGTACTACTATAGTTTATATAAACCAACTGATGTGTAGCCATTGGGGCAGCCATTCAAGCACAGGCTATACAGTAGATAACAGATAAGTACTACTATAGTTTATATAAACCAACTGATGTGTAGACATGGGGGCAGCCATTCAAGCACAGGATACACAGTAGATAACACATAAGTACTACTATAGTTTATATAAACAAGTTGCTGTATAGCCATGGGGGCAGCCATTCAAGCACAGGTTACATAGCAGAAAACAGATGCACTATGTAGGATCCCATTGTATACTTTTATACATCTGTTATCTGCTAAGTCCCCACACTTTCCTGTATTTTATGTCCCAGGTACGGGTGGAAAAAGACTTTCCGGTTCAAGGGTGAACAGTTAAACCAGTAATTGTCAAAACATGGTTCCTAAAAAGACCATGCTGTGAAATGTAATTCAGCAACAAACCCAGGTAGCAGATTCTAGTAAATCCCTTAAAAAAGATATGTTTACTACTTTAAAGGAGAAGTAAAGCCTAACTAAAGAAGTAGCTAGAAATGTTGTACATTATGTTTTGTGCTTCTGCACCAGCCCAAGGCAACCTCAGCCCTTTAGCAGTAAAGATCTGTGTCTCCAAAGATGCCCCAGTAGCTCCCCATCTTCTTTTCTGCTGATTCACTGCACATGCTCTGTGCTGCTGTCACTTACTGAGCTTAGGGACCCACTCACAATATACAGTACACATAGAATAGAAATGTCACAATATAAGGCTGATTAGTAATTAATACAGATAATTACTACATGGCAGCACAGAAACCAGTGCAATTAGCATCAGAATTTAATAATCAGCAAACCTGTAGCATCAGCTTATATTACAGCCAGGGAAGCTCATTTTCTGCTGGATAATTAGTGACGAGCCCTAAGCTTAGCTTCTCAACAGCCAATCAGAGCCCACTGAGCATGTGAGTGTCACAGACACTTTCCAAGATGGTGACCCCCTGTGACAAGTTTGAAGTCCTGGATCATTGCTGCTATTGACAAGCTCAAACTTTAGCCTCGTGCAATAAGTTCACTATATAAAATATGACATTTTTAGCCACATTCAGTTTTAGGGTTTAGTTCTCCTTTAAGAACACTGATGTTCTTACTTGCGATGTGGCAGCTAAAGGGTTGGGTAACTGGTTATTATTTAACTGCCATCTTGTACACAGGACAAACTGCCATAAAACTTCTATCTAGCAGCGCCTGCTGACTCTTGTACTTTGGCTGCTTTGCTGCAAGGGAGCTTCGTGGAGGGGCGGCGAATTTATTTTCCAACGTTTCAAAGGTAAAAAAAAAAAAAATCGGCTGCTTTTGTTTTAACATTTTCCAAAATCCGGTTTATGTGCGACTTGCTTCCTATAGGGATCCAATGAGATCATAAGAAATGAGGATCGAAAGAATGGCGGTATTTTCCTTACAGTTAATGGAAGAGGAAACGCAGTATGGAATATACAGTAGGGTTTCCCTATAGATTATACTTATTCTATATACTGTCTTTATGTATAGAGATCATGTAACAGGACAAGAATAAAGAAAGACAAGAGTAAGACAGATGATAAGAATAGAAATCAACAATCTTTATTCTTTTTGTTAGGTAATTACTTCCTATTAATGGACTCTTCCACCAACCCAGTTTCCACTTCTGAACGAACCAATCATATTCTTGCTCAGATAATATCTAGGGATGCACCGAATCCACTATGTACGATTCTGCCGAATCCTTCGCCAAAGATTCGGCCAAATACCAACCCAAATCCTAATTTGCATATGCAAATTAGGGATGGGAAGCGGAACACATTTTTTTACTTCCCTGCCCCTAATTTGCATATGCAAGTTAGGATTTAGTTTTGATTCAGCCAAATCCTGCTGAAAAAGGCCAAATCCTGTCCGAATCCCAAACGGAATCCTGTATTCGGTGCATCCCTAATAATATCAAAAAGATCAATGTTCCTTTTAGATTGGGGGCCCGTAAAGGAGAACTAAACCCTAAAAATGAATGTGGCTAAAAATGGCATATTTTATATAGTGAACTTATTGCACGAGGCTAAAGTTTGAGCTTGTCAATAGCAGCAATGATCCAGGACTTCAAACTTGTCACAGGGGGTCACCATCTTGGAAAGTGTCTGTGACACTCACATGCTCAGTGGGCTCTGATTGGCTGTTGAGAAGCTAAGCTTAGGGCTCGTCACTAATTATCCAGCAGAAAATGAGCTTCCCCTGTAATATAAGCTGATGCTACAGGTTTGCTGATTATTAAATTCTGATGCTAATTGCACTGGTTTCTGTGCTGCCATGTAGTAATTATGTGTATTAATTACTAATCAGCCTTATATTGTGACATTTCTATTCTATGTGTACTGTATATTGTGAGTGGGTCCCTAAGCTCAGTAAGTGACAGCAGCACAGAGCATGTGCAGTGAATCAGCAGAAAAGAAGATGGGGAGCTACTGGGGCATCTTTGGAGACACAGATCTTTACTGCTAAAGGGCTGTGGTTGCCTTGGGCTGGTACAGAAGCACAAAACATCATGTACAACATTTCTAGCTACTTCTTTAGTTAGGCTTTAGTTCTCCTTTAAACCCCCTGCCAACCAAGGTCCTGACAGCTGAATGTTTGTAAGGAAAGTGAAACTGCTGTTGAGTTACATGTTTCTGTTACAATGATATAACTGTAAAAGTGAACTAAATCATTAATGTTGGGATATAAAGGATTTATAAGGGACATGTGCTCCGTTCTGTACACTATAATTATTGAAGGGAAAGGATAATATTGTTCAGTTGTTTCCTTGTACAAAGAGCAAATATCTGCCATGTTTGTTGGGGACGTTTCCAGTTTTTTTCCGTAACAACTCAGCTAAAGCAATTCTTCCACATGACCCATTTATTTACGGCGCTAAATGTATAAAGGAATAATACTGCAGCCACGCCAAGTTTCCGGTCACACCTCTAGCTTTAACAGCCGCCTTTTACGATGGGAGGAGCCTTTGCTACTCGGATAGCGCCAGGCCTTAAAGTGACAGAACCAAGGCAAGAGTTCTGGGCAGGCAAGGGAACAACCGGAGGAACGGGAAATCTGGGACGAATCGGAAGAAAAGGGCAATTTATTGAACAGCTATAAATAATGAAGACCAATTGAAATGTTGCTTAGAGTCCATATGGTGCGAATCATTGCAAGGGAAGATCCTCACACTCTTGGTTTCAGGCAGTGACATTTATTGGGAATAAAGTCTATAAAGCCAGTCTGGGCCAGTTCGTGCTACAATGTTCTTGCTTGGCATCTTAAAGCAATGGGTTCTGTTTTGTTAAATATTTATCTTATTGCAGCCAGAATACTGGATATCCAGTGCTTTTATTTCTTACTGAGAAGCAGCATTAGCACCCGCTCTGACCCAGATACACTGTTTAAAAGGGGTGGTACACCTTTAAGATAACTTTTAATATGTTATACTAAAAGTATTTATTTGTTATAGTTTTTGAATTATTTCCCTCTTTATTCTGACTCTTTCCAGCTTTCAAATGGGGGTCACTGACCCCATCTAAAACTCAAATGCTCTGTATTGTTATCGCTACTTTTTATTAATTGTCTTATGTTTCTATTCAGGCCTCTCCTATTCATATTCCAGTCTCTTATTCAAATCAGTGCATGGTTGCTAGGGGAATTTGGACCCTAGCAACCATATGTCTGAAATTGCAAACTGGAGAGCTGCTGAATAAAAAGCTAAATAACCCAAAAAACACAAATAATAAAAAATGAAAACCAATTGCAAATTGTCTCAGAATATCCCTCTCCACATCATAGTAACAGTTAATTTAAAGGTGAACAATCCCTTTAAGGGGCTGTACAGTTCAAAACACCCTGCCTGGTTTTTAAAGTTTTAACAATCGAGCAAATAGAAGGGAGCCACATGACACCATAGCCAAGCCCTCAACATCACCAGTTCTGTTTATATTGTCACCGATCCCACCATAGGTCTCGCCCTTACATCACCAACACCCTCTCTGACATCACCAACACCCTCTCTGACATCACCAACCCGCCTCTCTGACATCTCCACCACTCCACTTTGTCTGGATTTTGCTGCTGGTGAAGTTAGTAGCCCTGCTGTCTATGTAGAAGCTGTCTATATAATGAGTCACACTCTTTATTTAGTGTAGCAAAGGCTTTAGCTGGGAGGAAGGTAGGAGTTTGTTTATACAGAGGCATCTTAGTGGACTGGAGATTGGTTTTGTTTATGCTTGGAAGAACCAGAAATTGAATGTGACTTTATTTCAATTTCAGATTTTCACAAGTCCTATTCATTAAACTATATATTGCCCACTGAATACCATACTGTATATCTGGGATGTTACAAGTCATTCACGTGCCTGTTTCTCGTTACGATTCCTTTCTTTTTTTTATGGTTCAACTAGGTGGACGTCCTCCCTGAAGCAGTGACCATGGACGAGTTTCGTGGAAGGGTTATAAATCAGGGTCAGTAATTCAAAACTGTTATAACTTCCTTACATTTTTGGGGATTTTTTAAAAATCCTCTTAAAAGGGGTGGTTCACCTTTACGTTAACTTGTATTATGTTATAGATTAATTGGCTAATTCGAAGCAACTTTTCAATTGGCCCTCGTTTTTTCTTTTTTTTATAGTTTTTTAATGATTTGCTGGACTCTGTCCATCTTTCAAATGGGGGTCACTGACCCCCATCGAAAAAACAAATGCTCTGTAAGGCTACCCGTTTATTGTTATTGCTACTTTTTATTACTCCTCTTTCTATTCAGGCCTCTCCTATTCATATTCCAGTCTCTTATTCATATTAATGCATGGTTGCTAGGGGAATTTGGACCCTAGAAACCAGATGGCTGAAACTGCAAACTGGAGAGCTGCTGAATAAAAAGCTAAAACCACAAATAATAAAAAATGAAAACCAATTGCAAATTGTCTAGGATATCACCCTCTACCAGTGGTGTAACTATAGAGGAAGCAGACCCCACGGTTGCAGGGGGGTCCGAGGAACAGGGGAGCCCATACTGTGGGCGGGGTCTACTTCCTGTTTAGATAATAAAAAAAACCTCCTATCCGGCTGCTCTTTCTTACTGGTGAGGAAGGGGGAAGCAAGTTGGGCAAGAGTGGGCGGAGTCGGGCAGGGGATGGGCTGCACATGGGCAGGGGTGGGCTGGGTGGAGGCGGGATGGGAAGTGGGCGGGAAGATGGGGATTGGAATGTGCTGGGCCCCATTTTTTTGAAGGGGGCCTGGCGCACTCTACTTAGGCCACTGCCCTTTACATTCTAAAAGTTAATTTAAAGCTGAACAACCCCTTTAAAGTATTAAAGTGATTATTGGTGCCTTATAGCACATGCAGGTAGATTGTTACGTAGAAGCTGCTATTGACAAAACATGTCACAAAAGCCAACTCGTGTGTTGGCCAGTAACAGCGACGTAACTAGATATTATTGGGCCCCACAGCAAGTTCTTTTTCAGGCCCCTAAAATGTCTAGAGGTTGACCTGTTTTACCAATATTTATTGAAATTGTATATGAATTAGGGGTCATATACAACGTGTGATTCCTCTGTAGTTCCACCCCTGGCCAGGAACCAAGATTAGAAACTGCTCAGAGCCCAACAGATTCTGACTGGCCATGTTGGTAAATCTGCTCATCAGCGATAACATTGGCAACCCGATAGCTATTCTGGGCAAGTGCTGTAACCAGATCAAGGGCCTTCATTCATCCCACCGTCTTTGAAGCCTAATTGACCATTTAGTCTGATGATCCTGTGGGTCCCAATAAATAGAGAGAAGTCTATGGGAAGGCTGGACGGGCCAGTAATGGTCCCAATGATTGTGTAGTGACTGTAAGGAACTTACCCTGGTGGTCTAGCGGCAGCGGGGTCCACGCCACGTTGTCGGCGTGGACGCCCGTTGTGCTGCTTCCTTCTCCTGTGCCGGCTTCCTCTAGGGCGCGCGCTGCGTGCACGCTCGTTATTTAAAGGCGCAGTCGCGCTGGCGTCATCACGCCAGCGCGCAATTGGCGCGAAATTCAAAGGTATATAAAGCCCATTTAGATTACAGGACCTTGCCCATTGTTAGGTTCAATTAGCTTGTTCCTGGGTGTTTATTGTGATTCCTGACTTGATCTACTGTGTCTTGACCCTTGCCTGCCTGCTACTATTCTGACCTCTCCAATCCTGACCTTGCCTGTCTGAAACTACGCTGTTCTCTCCAATCCTGAAACCTTGCCTGTTCTTCGACTATTCTACGATCTCTAATCCTGATTCTGGCCTGTCTGACTATTCTAACTGCTTGTGCTGGGCCGGCCTGCCTGTTCCTGGTGGCTTCCTATCTTCCAGTATCCTAGTAAACAGTCGTACCCCATTGCCAGCCAGAACTTATGCCTTGCACCTCTCGTTAAGTCCAGGTGGCATCTGAGTAAGCCGAGGGCTCCTCCCGAGGCCAAAGACGGTCGCTTAACTGGTGAAGTACGAGCCGAGACCAGGGTGCTTGGCATCTGTTCTTGTGTTGGGAGCCGACCGTGACAGTGACATTGTGTATTCTTTTGTTTTATAGATGATGTGGAGATTTTCCGAGGGCATCTGTCTCAGTATGAAATGCACCAGCTGGGAATATTATATGAGCATTTCAGGGATGATCTTGTCTACATCATTGAGTCAGTTGATACCCTGAGTATCCTGAGAGAGCTGAGCTTCCGAGAAATTGTGTCCGTACAGGTAGGGAGACCTTTCCTGATCTCAAAATGGTTTCTCCCAAATATTCATTCCTTGCAGGCAGGGCTCATTTGTTCCTCTACCCACTGAAACTTTATTTCTCAGCTGCCAAAGACCTTCACTCTGACATATAAATCCAGTATCTGATATCGTCAGCAGACATTTCTGTACCACAGCTAAAATAGTTCTATGAAATATAATCAAGGCTTTTATTCTTTGTGTTCCAGTACTATGTGTCTTTAAAGAAGGAATGTGGTGCCACTGTATTCGCTGAGATGTTGGTAGAAGATATTCTTTCTCTTGGGAGAGACGCCGTGTTGGGATTCTGGGAAAGTCTTTATGTTCTACAGAATGATCACCCTCACCCCAACCTGCTGGGGGTACTGGATGAAATCATTCAGAGAGGTAAAACAGAAATCCTTTAGCTGGGTGGGCTACATACTTCTGTGCAGAATATACAGAATGCAAAAACTCTTCATGTGGAGGCCTGTTTATTGGAGGTCGAATTTTAGCAATTTTAGAAGTTTTTGAAACCAAAATGAAACTCTATTGGGGAATGTAATATTGGCTAACACAAAAATCGTTCGCAATGCAAATGAATGTTCCCAAAGTGACAATTTTGCCTTTGCGAACAGGGTTGGACTGGAGCATTGGGGGCCCATATGGGCTGTGACAACATATGCCCTCCTAGCAGTCACTGGGGCCCCTCTGGACATCCACAGCCCCCCAGTGCACATGATGGGCCACGGGGCACATCCGCAAATGCCAGCACTTTGAGGCTAATCTTTTTCATTAGAGGGACTGGGCGATTGGGTCTGGGCCATCAGGGGCCCATGAGTACTGGAGCCTACTGGGTTTTTTCCTGGTGTCCCACCGGCCCAGTCCGACCCTGTTTGCGAAGACTTTTCTCCTCACACGACGGATGGTGACTGGGAATTTTATAGTTTGCACCAGTGTGCAGTGCATGTAATAAAAACTCTGAATGAAAAATTGTTCAGACTAATCTGCATGTAATTAAATGCGTATAGTTATAGATGTCCAGCTGATCTATTCTGTAATTCCCTTTTGAAGGAGAGACTTTGGAGCAGCATATTCTTTTGGACCACCATGGACACGATTTGCCCGAAGAACTTACAGGTAGGGTACATAATATTTCTTATCTGCACGTGTATGGGGCGTTCCGACAGATATTAGCCCAATATCGCCCGGCCTTTGGTGGACAGATCAGACAAAGATCTGGTCATTTGGCGACCTCACCAAACGAGCAGATCTTATAGTGTATGGTAACCTTAAGTCCTAGAGTAGTATCATGCTAATAATCTAAAATTAATTCAGTGGGATAATATTAATGCAGGTGGCATTGCCACCATAATCAATATAAAATGACAAAGGAGGAAATATTGAATTAATCCCTTGGACAAAGCACAGTGACCTTCTGCCAGAACCAGGAGGTAATTGGGTTGATTACTTCAATGTCACTATTCTTCCCCTCTTACCTTCAGCTCTTGCTAGCCCTTCTGGTAATCTGGTGGCCTTGAGCAGCTCACCAGAAGGCCCATGTTCCTGCACACTTGATAAAGGGCCTAGCCCGAAACATGTTGTGTTCTTCATGTTCCCAATAAATTTTGCAGTAAAAGAATACTGCTGTGGATTTGTCCTGCATTTTGATTTCTCTTTTGATTGACTCTACTGGGGGATTGACACAGGATACCCGCAGGACAACCAGTACCAATCAACTAAATCATGAGCTGCAGCCTATCTATATTCAATAGACCGGCCTTGAGCAGGTTATGTGTCATGGACCACCAAAGCAATAGTAGTTTGTATACATATCTTTATGGGAGGAGATATTTGATGTAAAATTGATGATGGGCCTCCAGTCTTGTACAGTAGCTCTGGCAAGAAGAGCAGTTGTGCACAACATTTAATTAATAATGATTTTTGTTCAAAGCCTGCCAGATGGAGCATAAACAATACCTACTGGAGAAAACCCAAAATCTTGAGGAGCTCAGAGTCCCAGGCTCAAGCCAGAAGCCTCAAAGTTTCCATATCTCTGAACGATATTTGGACCTTATTGTGGCCTCAGGTCACCACTTCAGAGAGCGTACTCAACACGAGGTCATTGAGACAGGGGGGAAACATGAGCACTATTTACAAAAAGCCCATAGCAATTTGGAACGCATTGCGCCAAACCGACTCTTCCGCTGGTGTCACAGACTCAGGTGCATTCCACATACCGTCATAGTGAGTGGTGTCCCAGGGGTTGGGAAGACCACCCTAATGCAAAAGTTTGTCTATGACTGGATAGCTGGAAATCTCTACCAGAGATTTGCATTTGTCTTCTTCTTCAAATTCCGGATGCTCAATACAAAGGAGGCAGTTAGCTTACAGAAAATAATCCTTGATGAATATCCTCATCTACGTAAGAACCTCTCGGAAATTTTACAGGATCCCCAAAAGCTGCTTTTTATATTTGATGGTTTAGACGAGAGTGCCCACCAGATGGAATTCCAGTCAACTGAACTGTGTGTCAGCCCCCACAGCCTCAATCGCCTTGATGTCATTGTGGTCAGTTTGGTGAGACAGTCTCTTCTGAAAGGATGTTCTGTTTTAATGACAAGTCGACCAACTAGACTGGCTTCCATAGACACCAAGGTCTTCCCACGTGTTTGTGAGATCATGGGATTTTTCCCCAAGCAAAGAGAAATGTACTTCCAACATTTCTTTGGAAACCAAGTGATATCCAATAAGGCTTTCCATTATGTGAGGGAAAATGGAGTGCTGTACACGTTCTGCTACATCCCATCCTACTGCTGGATCATCTGTACCGTGTTATCCATGTGTTTTAAAGATAATAATCAAAGTGTTCAACTCTTACCCAAAACAGTGACACAACTTTTTGTGATTTATGTCACCAACATACTGTCCAACCACAGCCAGGATTCAGGCCACGCTAAAGAACTGCTGACATCCGTTGGGTGGATGGCAGAACATGGTGTCATGAGCCATTATCTTGAGTTTGAGGAACAAGATTTAGCCACGTTCCATGTAAATAGTTCCTCTAAACTCTTGTCAAGTTTTATGGTAGAATCGGCCCAGTCTCATGGCATCATCTACTCATTTTTTCATCTGACGATTCAAGAGTTTTTGGCTGCCCTGGTTCATTATCTTGATTTTTCTGCTGAAAGGTTAAAGGAAGCTTTTGAAAAAGCCCAATCATTTGAAGATGGCCGAGGTGAAATATTCATTCGCTTTATCTCTGGTCTATCTGATATGTCCACCAGGTCCCAATTAAAACCATACTTTGGGGACTTGTCTTCTGAAGCTTCGAAGCATGTCATAGCCTTATTAAATGACATGTCTAGTAGTGTAACCAGCCATGAAGATGATGATGTGGACAAAAGAAAAACTTTAAACGTTTATGCCTGCCTATCTGAATCCAGGAATAAGGCACTTGTGTCTGAAACTATTGGAAAAAACACAATTTTTGATTTGTCAGAATTCCACCTGGCCCCTCTAGACTGCACCGTATTGTCCTTTATATTAGAATCCTTCAAGGAAGTGGAGCTTCTTGACCTCGATGCCTGTTTTATACAGACTGAAGGCTTGGAGAGGTTGGCACCAACGTTACACAAGATCAAGGATCTCAGGTAGGATTATTCACTTTCACCTTCCTATCAATTGTTTTCTAGCACCATTAATGTTTTATGATGATTGAATCAAGCTAAGTATATGGAACAAAAACAATATTATAGATGGAGAAAACATTACTTAGGCATCTGTTTGCCATGGGTCAACATATATCTCACCATCTCATCGTTATGACCCCTTTCTTCTGTTGACTTTAATGTTGTGACATGCTGTCCAGTTGTGTACTATGGCAATACTTTGTGTGATCCCTGTGTTATCTGAACAACCTAACAATATTGTATAGTCTACATATCAACCTTTAGCCAATCAAAGGCCTTTATAACATTTCTTCCCTACAGTCTTTCTCAAAATAATCTGAGGGATGAAGATTTGGGGATTATTTATTCCACATTAACCCACCCTGACTGTAAAATCCACAAACTGAGGTAAGTCTTTGAATTGTATTTCATAGTATTAGCCTTACAATGACCTTCTCATCTATAGAGAGTCACTTTATTTCCACTGGTTGTGCTATCTTTATCCCAAAACAATTTTAATCCTGAAGGTTCTGATCCGTTACCCCATCCAATAGTCAATATTTACGTGTTAGGTGGAACAGACCAGGTAGACGCAGTACTCTGCTGCAAATTATCCTTTATTCAACACTACATGTTTCGAGCCAATTTGCCCTTTATCAAGTGTGAGAGAGTGTATTGTTGCTTTCTCTACAGTTTAAGGGAGAACGGCCTGACGGAGGAAAGCTGCACCACATTGGCCTGGGCAATTAAAGAAAACAAAACTTTGAGGGACCTGGATCTGTCTAAGAACAAACTGGCCGGGGAATATTTCTATCAGTTGTTGACGGTTCTGTCTGACCCAACCTGCAATATAGAGCGTTTGGGGTGAGTATAACAGTTAATAGAAAATATAAGGGGGAGAGAGAGATTAAACTATAAGGGGAGGGCACCACAAAGAATGATGCAATTACCACATCCATCTGGGGCAATATAGAAAATGAATATTAATAACAATTCATGTTGCAGCCTCATGGAGATCAAGCTGACACCGGACTATGCACCATCCCTGCACCATCTGACCGGAAACACCAACCTGACCCACCTCAACCTCAGCTACAATTTCCTTTCGGACACTAGTTTCTCCTATATAAGAGATCTGATACTAAACTCTCTCAGACTGAAAGAGATCAGGTGAGTAGAGAATGACCATCCCAGGCAACATATAAAACAGGGACCATTACACTGTACTCATCTTCGCTGGATTAATCTTGAGGCCAGAGCTATTCAGTCTCCACAACTGCCTTATTTTATTAGCCCAATGCAGAAGAACTAGCATCCTTGTTCCCACTGCTGCCCAATACTCTCCTGCAGTAACAACAGCCCACTTACACCCCCTGTGGCCGGATGAAGCCCCAAACATTTTAAGGGATACGATTCCATATTCAGGCACACACCTGTACTTACTTGTGTAAAACCCCCAACATTTACAATTCCCTCTGTTCCTCTAGGCTTGGTACCAATGACTTTTCAGAAGAAGTTGTTGCAAAACTTAGGAGTCTGCAAACTCAACGACCGGCTGTGAACATTGAATTATTATGACAAAGTGTGTGGTGGTCATGGACCAAACCAAGAAGCAGCAGAGATGAGCTCAGCCATGAGGAGATACTTGGAGCTCAAAATGTACAGAGAGAGGGCAGCCTATTACCTGCCAGGACGCAAGATGCCCAGGAGGTGACTGATGCTGCTATAGAGAGCGCTCATGCTACATCATTTGTACAAGCTGATTTTATACCTTAGGGCAGAGACACATGGTAAGAATCGGGGAGATTTAGTTGCCCGACGACAAATCGCCTCTTCTTCTGGCGACTAATCACCCCAAAAAAGCCTTCCTGCCGGCTAGAATCTAAATCGCCGAAGGGATGGCACTTAGAGCTCTTCGTTTTCCGAAGTCATCCAAAGTTTCCTCACAAGGCAACTTCGGGCAACACTCCGAGTGCCATGCACACTTGCTCTTAAGGGGATGTTCACCTTTAAATAAACTTTCAGTATATTATAGAATAGCTAATTCTAAACAATTTTTTAATTGGACTTCATTTTTTCTTTTTTATGGTTTTTGAGGGCCCTCCTGTTTCATTATTGCTACATTGTTTATTACTCTTTCTATTCAGGCCACTCCTATTTATATTCCAGGATTTGTTGAGGTCTGGCACGGCACTGGCGTATGTGGGGCCACTATTCAAAAAGAATGCCGTTCTTAGCCTGAAAACTATAGGCCGGTTAGTCAGACACAGTAACATAACTAGGTGGGGGAGGGCCCTGGTGTGGGCCATGCAGCTGGGGCCCCCCTACCCCACTTCACATCAATTTTCTTTGCGGCTACAGTGGGATGCGACCTGCTGGGGGGCCCTGCGGGGGTGCGGGCCCTGGTCCAAATGCACCCCCTGCTCCCCTGGTAGTTATGCCACTGATCAAACATCAGTGGTAGGTAAGTGGGTACTTACAAAGTTTAATACTTGTATGGACCCTCAAGTAAAGTGTAGACCTTCACAGACTGTCTGATCTTTAGCAAAGACTTTGAGGATGTCGCAAGACGAAACGCGTCAGGCTGTGACATCACCCGTGTGTGCCTACACTTTGAGGTCGAACGCCGGCACGTAACAATTGACTGCATTAGTCAGCGAAGATCTACACTTTGCTTGAGGGACGTCCATACAAGTATTAAACATTTGTAAGGACCCACCAATAAACTCTCAAAGTCACTCAGTGGATAAAGGTGGTTCCATTAACTCATAAGGTGAAAGAGAAGGAGCACTTTCTTCATAGAGTGTGTGATGACATAAGGGGGCAAAAATACATTAAGGTCAAAAATACTGCACAATATTAAGCAATTTCATATCCCTTTTTTATCTATCCTCAAGATTTTTTGAGCCCTGGTCCATCTATTTATTATTGTTTTACTGTTGTATCTGAGGGAGAACGGATATTGGGCACCGGCAGGGGACGTGGACTGCAGGACCCTAGATCCTTTCCTTTTATATTTTGTCAGGGCATTTAGACAGTTGTTCCCCAAAAGCCTTTGTGTTAAATTCCAAGGAATTGATTTGAAGATGGAACCTCTTCTTACTCCAGGATGACTTTTATCTGCAGCTGGTAGTAACAACAATGGGGTCAAAAGTGTCCCTGTCCTACACTGATCTGTTCATGGGGCAATTTGAGAATAAATTTTGGCCCCAATTTTAAAATGTATTGTACATTATGGGTCAGGTCCATAGATGATGTGTTTTTTCTGCTGTTTACCCTTAAAATTTTCACCTGTAGTTCCATACAGCTATACATTTTGTATTTAATGAATTTTCATTTTGAAATATGAGAATTTATGAGGACGATCTCTTTGACAGGAGTACTTTACTCCATTTCAACTCTTTCCATTCCCTTATTGTAAAAGAAAGTGATTCCAAAGTCTCAACTGAGTAAAGTGAAGAGAGTAGATAGGAGGAACAATTACAATCAGGCCACAAGCTTTATGAAAAAGTGATACTTTTTGTCATAATATTTATTCATTTTGTACAGTAAGTATTTTGAATACTATCACTAGATGGTACTGGATATAAATGCATTTAAAAGAAAGGGCTACGCTTTATGATTAACTTGATAAACAGCCAGACAGGCTTGAAACATTCCATTGTGTGATTAAAAAAACAAGAAACTCAATCAAGTTATCAGCTTTTAGCTACACACCTTCCAGTTGCTCATAGTTTATTTAGGCAGAGCATTCCCAGTGCACAAAATGAATCATATACTTTACTCCTGTTACTGGTCAGGGCTCAGTTGTTCTATACAGTGATATGTGCTGTGCCTTGTACCTAATACACTGCTACTTGTGCAATGAGTTAATTCACTACATAACCAAGGTGCTTTCATTATGGTATTTTACACGTGTTTGCACCTACTGCTGCACCTACTGCTGGTAAATGAGGCTTAAATCTGAGACTAGGGCAAGGGAGAACTAGTCTTTTTTTGAAAAAAAGCCTTCAGACTGGGTCCCCTTAGCTCATAACAAGGTTACAGATATGTTATAGAAATGAAAAGAAGTAAAACCCCTCTCTATTCAATTGACCACCAATTAAAGAAAATTCAAGTATTAGTGCAGCAGTGTCAGAGTTTATTAACAGTTTCGTTAAAGGTTACTAACCCAGTGTTGCTTCAATTATTGGGCAGCCATTGCTGGGTTACCCAATAAAGTGCTATGTGCTAGGTGCTAATAATTCATCAGCAATTAGAAATCATGTAACAGGATTAATTAATATTGTGCTATAAAGTGCTAGTGCTTCAAATGAAATTAAGAAGTTGCCTTAAATAACCAGGATTAAATTGACCCAGGTGAGATTAAAGTTAATTCATTATTATATATCACACATTAAAATCCATTCATTATAGAAGATTGTAAATAACTGATTAACTGTTAAAAAGTAAACTTTACTAAATTCATTAAAATTGCTGAAAATCAATTAAGGTAATCTTTGAGGACTGCATAAAAATTTGTGAGTAATAATTAATCCATAAACCCCCGTTAAAGTTATAGGGTGTTAAAAAACGTTTGCATAAAATTATTCAAAGGAGACCAGCATTGAAAGAGAAAGGAGGAATAGGAAAATTGTTAGAGGTGGACATTTTCAAGTATCGCGAGACTTTGTATTCAGGAAGTGATAAAGATACCACACCAAACGAGTCACTTTTAGATTTTGCCTTGACAAAGCCAGCAGGCGAATCACGTGTTGGCACACTGGGAAGCGCTTTTTGTGAAGTCTCCTGGGCGCTTTCCTTATTTTTACTACTGCAAAATAATTTCCTATTGATTTTAAACCTTTGCGACCGCATTGATTCTTCTTTTAAAATCTTACCTGTTATCCAATGGCACTGTGGGATTTGTAGTTTTATAGTGAAGATTAGCTCTCCGAATTATAAGATAGCAAGGTAAAATCGAGACTACAGTCCCCAGTGACCTACTTTCTCCTCCGTGTGGGGTCCCAGACTTAGAAAAATACAGGCAGCCAGAACTTGGGACTTCTCCACCTCTAACAATTTTCCTATTCCTCCTTTCTCCTTCAATGCTGGTCTCCTTTGAATATTTTATGCAAACGTTTTTTAACACCCTATAACTTTAACGGGGGTGTATGGATTAATTATTACTCACCAATTTTTATGCAGTC